>JAZAYU010000006.1:0-517500 GCA_038501625.1 Corbicula japonica | reverse complement strand
AGCACACTTGTCCTCTCTACATTTAAGCTGCGTGCGGGGGCTGTGTTTTCTTGTTGTGGTGATTCCTGAAATGCTCATTTCACCTTTTTTACATCTGTAAACCTTCATAAACTCGCTAACCCCTGCCAATGTCGTACAAACAAATAGGTAAACATGAGGTATGGCAGTTCGCTTTATAAATGGTTTTCTGCTTTATAAAGTATCCGTTAAAGGCTCTTTTTACAAGCAATATATATTTAATTTTCTTTTTCAATGAGACTGGTTGACTTGTCTCTTATCATGAGGAAGTGATGTATACAATCTCGAAAAAAATCAAAAGTTGTCCTAGTGAACACCTGAAAAAATAATGCTTCTTTAAAATGTCTCCTGAGATTTTATAGATTTGTTCCAGAGGTTTTTATAACCTTTTCGTAATGCCTAATTAGGTGTTCTTTAATATCTTTATGACTTGGGGTTATGAGCAGAGATAATTTAGTAGTCGTGCAAGCACTGGAGTTGGCATGGTAACATATGTCCGTGATATAATTATTTCAGTCCTATATATCTCATGTGGCTGTTGCAGCAAGAATTTCTATCATACTCCTTGCTGTTCTGATTTCATTTTTTACTTTATGCTGTTTTACTGACTACTCAGCAGCCTCCATCACACCGTCAAATATAAAACATATTTTCTTGACCATGATGACTGCAATGGTTTGTTTGCATCCAGCCTAAGATATGAATAGGGTGTGGCCAAATGAAACAAGAAATATCTTTAAAAAAGATAAACGGCGTTGATGGAAAAGATTTATATATACATGTACATGTATATAAGAAAGAAAGAAATACAGAGAGGCAAAGCAGACACAGTTTAGTTATTTTATTTTATTTGTTATAGCTGTTGACGAACCCTCCCTGCCTTCTTAGTATGACTTAGAGATTAAGCGACCGAATCATGACAACTCATAAATTCATTGAAAGTGTCTTTCAAAAAAAATGTTGAAGCTGTTGCAACAATTTCATACAGTGATAACAAGTCGATTAAAGAAGCAAAATATTCAGTTTCAATAAAATACCTCGTGTAGAGTGAGAATTCATGATGAATAAATGTCCTTGAAATTTAATAAATATAAATAATAACAGCCTGTTACAAGAGCGAAATCTACCAACTTTTACGTATATTAAGTTTAAAAAAAGTGTCCGTCCTGACTATTGAACCCGGGGCCTCCGCTTGAGAGGCGAGAGTGTTAGCCACTACACTATAATGAACTTGTCTTACGTACTTGAAATTAACAATCAGTATCAAAGGAACTAGAAAGGAACCAGTAAGAACACTTCTCTTTCGTTTTACACTGTGTATTGTATGCAAGTGACACCCAAGAATATTCCATATAATATTATATTTAAGCCATCAATATTGACTTAACTGGTTACTTAAATCGTAATATGTTTTTCCTCCAATACAACACCCACTAACCAATCTAATTAATCTATTTGATTTTTCCGCTGCATAATAATAAAATCCCACTAGATACCTCTCCAGCCTGCTAGATGCCTCTCTGGTGTAAATAGCTACCAATCGAAATAGTTTATTTCATTTTCCCTCTGCATAATAAGAGAATACGAGTATTATTTACAACATTTCATTGGTCGAAAAACTAGGTCAAAAGTGAGCTTAGACAGCTAACGCCGAAAAAAGAACATGGTTTTGGACAATAGTAAATGTTGTAGCATTCATTGTCTTAGTTTCTGATGTCTATTACAGTCTAATGTTTGGCCTGTGATTTGATAGAATTGATATTTTTTACTGGTGAAATATATGAAAACATATCTTGTTAGATAAGAATTCATATCTTCAATGAAAAGCCGAAATAGAATATTGAATATTGCCTGAGACAAGAAGATATCACGGAGATATTATGTTTTATGACTTCAGTATGAATAGCCTATAGAATCAGTTTAATCAGGAGAGCAAAAGAGTTCGATCAAAAATTCCTTTCGCACTTGGTGGAACAGACGTTAAATAACACAATATATTAAGGCTTGAATCTGCAGAAAGTATATTATACCGGAGATAAATGTTTACATGTCAATTATACACAATCGTTGTAGACGCCAATAGGGATTTAGGTTAGTTAATACCGGTTTTCTCGGACATGCATATGTGAGAAAAATTATTTGATGATTTAGCTTGGGCCGAGTCTAACTGCTAATTCTTTTTGACTATTTTAATGCTTTGTGTTAAATTAGTGTGGTTGAACGGTAAAGCCCGAGAGTTTCCATAAGAAGGTATAAAAGCAATTACGGTTCATTGAGACAGGGCAGTCTGTTTCTGAGAGTCGAGGTGTTCACATCTTTGAATTTGGGTTCAACATTGGTCTGCATTATAGGTCCAATATAGTACAACTCTGTACTAGGGCATATTGACCGGGTTTTTTCGTTGAACGAGTAGGGAATTGGTTGAAGCAAGGTTATTTAAGATAGTGTTCTCGGACTATTGCTGGAAACACATGCGTCTGAGACACTTGTAAGGTAGCTTCAGCAAAAGTGTTGAGGATAGGATATTTAGATAGTGTCTTCAGAACATTGCTGGAAACACATGCGTTTGAGACACTTGTAATGTAGTTTCAGAGTAAGAGTTCAGAATAGGGTTATAGAAAAGTGTCCTCGGACAATTGCTGAAAACACATGCGTCCGAGACACTTGTAAGGTAGCTTCTGCTTGGTTGTTGAGGATAGGATTTTTAGATAGTGTCTTCAGACAATTGCTGGAAACACATGTGTCTGAGACACCTGTAAGATAGCTTCAGCATAAGTGTTGAGGATAGGATTTTTAGACAGTGTCTTCAGACAATTGCTGGAAAACATGCGTCTGAGACACCTGTAAGGTAGCTTCAGCTTAAGTATTTAGGATAGGATGTTTAGATAGTGTCTTCAGACAATTGCTGGAAACACATGCGTCTGAGACACTATTGTTCAGCAGGCTAGGCATAAGTGTTGAGGATGGGGTTTTTACGTAGTGTCTTCAGACAATTGCTGGAAACACATGCGTCTGAGACACTATTGTTCAGCAGGCAAGGCTAGAATTTAGCGTTGAGTATGGATTTGAAGGTTGTATGCTTAGGGTTGTGATTGAATGTTGATTGTTCAAACCGTGTTGAGCATTATTTTGAAACTTGTTGCTCAGGTTTGCTTTTAGAGTTCCAAACATCATTGAGGTCATTTTTGCTTGTTTGCTGAGGGCGTGCTTGAAGTTCGTGTGTGATTGTTTTGTTTCGGACTGTGATTTTTGTTTGGGTGAGTGGTTGAAACTTAAGCATTATATCAGATTTTTTTTTGTCAAGGAGGTTCTAAAAAGGTGAAATATGCATATCAGGAATCACCACATTCAGAAAAAACAGCCTCCCCACACAGTCAAGAAGAAGAGAGGGAGAGAGCATGGTTAATAAAATTATCAGTTTCAAAAGAGACACCACTAACAATTAACAAAAATGAGAACCCGCCTTGGAACGGTCAGTGGCAAATCAAATTGCCACTGGGGGTTTAAACCAGGTTCTAGGGTGCACCAACCTCACACTTGCCCCAACAGGTTCTCATATCACAAAACAAATACACGTTGTCTTGGTGAAACAACTCCAACCCACTTATTGGCTCAACAATGATGCATGCAAAAGCACACAAACATATAAAACATAAGAATCTAATAGCATTGAAAAGCCAAAGGGCGGGTACTCAATGATCTTACAGAGACCAGAGCTCCTGGAGTAAAATCAGCAAGAACACGATGACAGGGATAAAAGAAACAAATCGAGCTTCTAGGTTCTTTTAAGAAAAGATTTCCCCATAAACCTTCATAAACTCTTAAACCCCTGCCACCGTCGTGCTACCAAAGAGGTAAGCATAATGATCAACTGTAGAAGGATTAATCACCAGGCATGCAGAGCGCTGTAAAATATCATGTTGGTAACCTTTCTTTTTAAATTTACAGATGGTTTTTACGAATAACCGGGAGAAATTAACATTCTAACTTTGATTAAGAATGTTTGAACCCAATCATTTCTTAAATCATTATAATCATTTTGGAGCAAAGTAGCTAAGGGAAAATTAATTATATTATTCAAAACAATACATTGTCCAGACATACGTTAGAATCATTTTAGGAGAAAAATTATATAAATTTATATAGCCTGAGACAAATAGTCTATGTAATATGCCTTCCGCTCATGTAATATGCCTTCCGCTCAGACAAGCAGTTTGAATTAATGAAGTCGGAAATAAGTTGTTATACCTAGAAGATTGGTTCTTTCTTGGAGACCAAATCTACCCAAATCGAGGACCGCACTGACTCCGTTCGCATTAGCAGATAACAAGATGGAGAAGAGATATGCTTAAATCTGAACCGCTGTCGTATGTGGAAATATCGAGTGCTTGTCAAACATGCAATTCGAGGTTGAAGTGATACATAGTAAAAGGGTCCTTATGGTGACACTCGAGAGATTTATTACGATATTTTGTTAACACCTGTGCTGCACTGCATTTGTTTGTCGTCGTGAAAAAAAACTTGAAAAATACGTACATTTGTGTATAGAAATAAAATTCCTTATGAGTATATACGTATGTACTGGCCATATATATACACAGAATTTCATATAGTTTAATACAAAATTCTAGGAAAATCATCAAGCAGATTCGAATTTACCTATAAAAAATGATGCTAAGGCAGAGTTTCAACGCTTCCCTGGAATTTTTCAGAAGTTTTAATTGCTTGAAATTCGTGTTGCCTTACTTGCTGATCTCGGTATGTTTACGATGAACACTGCTTCCTGTTTTAGGTTGTAGTTGTGCGTTGTATTCATAGACCGATTACAGATGGTGTGTCTTCGGACGGTACTGCTTCCATCCGACCTACGTACACCCCGCCAGGAGGAATTTAGTCAACGCTTCCGTATCTATATGGTCGTAATAATTAGCGCAGAGGTTAGCCCGATGTAAAAGCTACAGTTTGCAATATCATACCCTGAAAAGCAATACAGTCAAACCTGTGCTAAAGACCACCTGTAAAAAAGAATACCTGCAGATAAAACCACAATTTATTTGTCTCAGTAACTGATTTAAAAAACAAAATCATAAGTGAACAAATACAACCTGTCATTGTATGCCACTTTGTGGTTATTCTTAGTCTTTGAAGACTGGTTTGACTGTATCGTACACTCACACGATATACTCATTTCGTTGAATGTTACTCCTGGAAATTGATACATTATGACATTGCCTGTAACTATGTTCATGTATTATTTGACCCAGACAGAGGAAGCATAATGCAAAAGTATTGATCCAGTAAAATACTGGCTAGAAAGCAGCTCTGTACCTGGTTTAAACCCCCAGTGGCAATTTGATTTGCCACTGACCGTTCCAAGGCGGTAACCCCTCGGGTTCTCATTTTTGTTAATTGTTAGTGGTGTCTCTTTTGAAACTGATAATTTTATTAACCATGCTCTCTCCCTCTCTTCTTCTTGACTGTGTGGGGAGGCAGTTTTTTCTGAATGTGGCGATTCCTGATATGCATATTTCACCTTTTTCTGTAAACTGAATCGTATGTCAATGCTTTTGGTAATTCAATATATAAGACCGATATTTATATAGGTTGAATGAAATATAATGCAATTTCAAAGATCAGAATTACTTGTACATCTATAAATTAATTCAAAAGGAAATGTTAACAACATGATTTTTTTACAGCGCACTACATAGTGACTAACTCATCTACAGTTGGTCGTTATGCTTACCTCTCTGTTTGCACGACGGTGACAGGGGTTTAAGAGTTTACGATGGTTTATAGGGAAATATTGTAAAAGAATAAAAAAAATCGACCTGTTTCATTTATTCCTGTTATTGTGTGCGTTCTAAATTATAATCTAAGGGCTCTGGTCTCAGTAATGTCATCGAGTGATGTTCTTTCTACGATAATGATGTTCGTCCAACATTCGTTATGTTCGTTCAACAATCCTGATGTTCGTCTAATAATCGGTATGTTCGTTCAACAATCGTGATGTTCTTTCTATAATAGTGATGTTCGTCCAACAATCGTTATGTTCGTTCAACTATCGTGATTTTCGTCTCATAAGCGTTATGTTCGTTCAACAATCGTGATGTACGTCTATTAATCGGTATATTCGTTCATCAATCGTGATGTTCTTTCAACAATAATGATGTTCGTCCAACAATCGTTATGTTCGTTCAACAATCGTGATGTTCTTTCTACAATAGTGATGTTCGTCCAACAATCGTTATGTTCGTTCACCAATCGTGATGTTCTTTCTACAATAGTGATGTTCGTCCAACAATCGTTATGTTCGTTCAACAATCGTGATGTTCATTCTACAATAGTGATTTTCGTCTAACAATCGTTATGTTCGCCCAATGGTCGCAATCTTCATCCAAAAATCGTTATATTAGTCCAACAGCGTGATGTTAAGCCAGCAATCATGATCCTCGTCCAATAAGCGGAATATTCGCCTAAAATTCGTCCGACAATGATAATTATTTAACAATCGTGATGTTCGTCTAAAAATCGTGTGGTTCGTCCAACAATCAAATGTTGCCTAAAGCATGATGTTTGTCTAACAAGCGTGGTGTTTGTCCAAAAGTCTTGATCTTCGTCTAACAATTGTGATATTTTACCAATTTTCGTAATTTTCGACCGGAAATCTTGATATCGTCCAACGGCAGTGATATTCGCCCAACAAGTAAGATGTTCGCCCAGCAGTCGTGATGTTTTCCAAACAATTGTGATGACCGTTCAAAAATCATGGTTTTCGTCTTATAATCATAATGTTTGACCAACAATTCTTATGTTTGTCCAACAATTGAGATTTTCGTATACGGTTTTGTCATTATTAACGACTTTGATAATCTTCGATTTATCGTATTAGTTTTCGTTAATAAATATTCAAAAAATATAGCTACCGCTAAACACAAAACTATAGCAACGACCATCGCTTAAAACATTAAACTACTGTTACTTATTTATTTATATTTATTCCGTGATTTTGTCACGTAATACTGCTTTAATAGAGTGCAAGTCGGAAAAATACGTGGTCATGCATTCTTTCGAAAAAAAAGTCGATTAATAGAGGGGATGGGAATGAACTTGTTTCAACAGAGCAATATCTTACGTGTATAAATAATGTTCAATCGGTTATTAACAGTAGCGGATTGAAAATGAACAAGATGTTTGAAAGGCGTGTATAAGTTTTTAACATCTGAAAGGCTGTTTACAATAACTAAATGCTGTCAGTAATTAACTCGCATTCGATTAATTCAATAACGGGACTGTCCCATGCAAAAAGACGACTGAATACACGAGAACATTTTAAAGATAAATAGTTCATAAATATTTTCTATAAATAATCAAGCAATGCCAACGTGTACTTTCCGCCTCAATCATTCACATGATATAGACGATCTATACGTTACATAAGCACTTTGTAGGATTAAATCAATTTCAGTGACAGCGAAGTAAAACAATGCCAATTAAACGCTGCTACGTTGGTCTTCTATTACTTGTTCGTCTGGAATCGAAATTTTCCTAATTGCCAACATTGTTCGTGACAAGATTGAAAAATATTGCATAAATACTCATGTAGCAATCAATTCCTGGAATTCGAAGGACCGAAGTAATCCAACTTTTACCTAATAAATTAAATATACTAAATGTTGAGGGTTTTCTCCTGTCTTCATTGCGCTTTCATCGATAAAAAAAATCAAAAACTCACTAATGGTAAAATACAGTTGAACTTCAATAACACTTTGCACAAATCAATGTTTTATGTATCTTTATTTTACATATGTTAAGAAAAGTTAGAACAGTTATTGTTAACAGATACGCTCTTTTTCTCCCTGCTTTATGGCTGTGTGGGTAGACTATAGTTTTCAGGTGTGGCTATTCCTGACATGCATATTTCATTATTCTCAAAATCTAAAACAATACGAAGAACACTTATAATGATGGTCTTTCGACGATAAATAAATCACTCACAAATGCACAATATTTATGGGGTTAGCGTCCAATCAAGATTTTAATCGACTTTGTTAGTTAACAATATTTACAATATTTATTTTTCATGGATAATACTTCGATAAAATTGTTTAACTGATGTTCCGTTATAACATACAACCAATATTTCTAAAGAAAACAATGGAATAAAAAAAGTGTTGTTTTTTTCTGTTGCATATTTAACTCGTTTTCAGTTCCTAATTATAAATGACGTCGGTGTCCCAATGAAACGTGATTCTTGACCTTCACGATCTTTGTAATTTTAACCTTGACCTAAACTGACCAAAGTAACTAGCGGTCACTGGTTATACTTCTACTCCAACTATAATTCACAAACGGTCTTTCGGATGTGACTCTTAAACGAGATCCGTACACCGCACACATCAAAATAACCTGGGATGATTTTGATATTTGACAGTTCTACGTATCTTATATTAACATCACTACTGCAACGAGATATTTCTCAGACAGCGAGATTTATAAAAGAATAAAAAGGCGATATAATTGTTTCCATTTATATCGCAAAAACCATCTGAGAGGAAACCAAAATGATAATTACAGCTCTTTGAATGCTTGGTGTTCTACAGTTCCTCTTTGAGTGTCGGTAGCAGTGGGTTTAAGAGTTTAAAGGTATCGGTATCAAGGTATCTTGAAAAGAATATAGAAGCTCGTTTGTTTCTTGAATTCCTGCTATGGAGTTCTTGTTGATTTAACTTCAAGAGGTCTAGTCTCAGTACTGCCATTGAGATCCTTAATATTTCTCTTAACAATACCATTAGCTTCTTTTGTTTTTATATGGTTGTCGAGTTCACTGGTGGTTGGCGTTAATTTACATTTTGTGCTTGTTTGTTCATATGAGAACCATATGGGTAAAATGTGAGGTTGGTGCGCCATAGATACTGGTTTTAAAACTGGCATATGTTTTGTCACCGACCGTTCCAAAACCTTTTTATTTAGTATATTGTTTGTGATGTCTATTTTAAAAAGATCATGTTAAGAAAAAATCTTTCGTTCCTCTCTGGTTTGGTTTTTTGCAGTTTAAAGGAGGCTATGGTTTTGGGTGTTACTATTCCTGATATGCATATTTCACTTGTTCGTTATATTTTCCCAAATCATAAAATAACTAATACTCATATTGTCTTCCAGAAGTAAAACACAAACACAAATTCACATAATGCTGGGAAACCGCCATTTTCATGGTCAGCACTATTTGCCTTTTCTGTTTTATATCGACTTTGTCATTGAACAATATTTATTCTTCAATGATAATACATTTTGTATCTGTGTAAAATTGTCAACGAATGTTACTAAAGAAAATAAGTGTTTGTTGTTTTCGTTGTATATTAAACTCGATTCCAGTTCCTAATTGTTATGACAGCAGTATGTCAATAAAACGTGTTATTTGACCTTCACAATCTATGCAAACATATTTATCGTTAATTTAAACAATTTAAACCTTGAACAAAACTGACCAAAGTAACCTGCGGTCAATGGTATTATCACGCGAAACAGAGGTCGATGGCTCTTTAATGAAACAATATATTTTAAACAAATGATGAATCAGCAAAATTACATTGCTGAATTAACTACATGGAAATATGTGTTAAACTGACGTATCGTTGTTATGCTGCACATTAGACATGAAACGTTTAAATATTATTAACTTAAGCTGTTAAAAGCAATTAAATAGTTAACAGTCTTAATGTATTTTCCCCTCTCCAGACATATTTCCAGGTTTAAATTGTTTTAATTAACGATGAATATGTTTGGATAGAATGGCTATACTCCACATTAAATCAGTAGATAAGATATGGAGTATATGGCAGATTTGCAAAATTTATTTATAAATGGAAGATCTAGACAATAATAAGCAACTTACATTAATATACAGGATACTTAATATGCTTGTAATGTGATCCACCAGTCATTTATCTTTGTCATGAGAAGTTCGGAAGTTCATGACAAAACTAATGACATTCTTGAATATCACAAGGGATACAGAATTTAATGTTATTTCTTCACACTATTTATAAAATTTGAAAGGTTTTTAAGGAACTGCACATCAATCAATCTTTTATCCTGCATTCAACAAATGATAATGCCTTTACCTGGGAGAGAATCCGCACCGTCACGGCGATAGTGCCTAGCCTTGCAATTCCAACGCAACCAATTGAGCTAATCAGGACAACCCCAAACAAGGTTGATCGAATAGCCCTGATATACGTTACCATCACTACATGACATCGGTAACTTTTACTGATAACAGTACTGACTATATGTACGGGGAGACTTTTCTCTCTCTCTCTCTCTCTCTCTCTCTCTCTCTCTCTCTCTCTCTCTCTCTCTCTCTCCGTAATAGTTGTGAGGGGAGTCTTCCTTCGTGAGGTGTTTCTTGTTATAAATATGATACTTGTTTATTCCAAAACAATCAACCCCCCTCCGCCCTCGAAAACAGACCAGAAAATAAAACGAAATTTTGAAAAGTAATGTGTCGCACTCCATCACCCAAACAGGTTATATAATAGAGATAACCTTATAAATTTGGCTTTATGAGAGGGTAAATCCATACCTGCTCGCATCATGCACGTTTTAAGTGATATTTATGTGATACTTATTTCATTTCAACAAAATGTTTATCTTACGTGAAGATATTTTGTATACTGAAATGTTCAGTTATATGTACACAACTGCTTTAAATTTTGATTCGTGCCAAAGCTTATTACATGTTTATTTTAGAGCAAGTCCAACTTTGAAAATAATCGATTTTAATATTACTCACTTTTTTTTCGTGATTGAATTAACATCTGCATCTGCAGCAATCTTCTTAAAAACGCTTGACCGACGAAATCTCTCTTTGAAGTATAAAAACTGAAAATAGCCTACTAAATAACAGAACTGAGATGTTGCTAATTATCGCTGACTGAAGTAAGTTCTACAAAATGTCTTAGAGGATCGCCGCATGGCTCCACATTTAAGTCAGTCCGCTTGTGCATCTTATGTACCCGGGCATTGCTTGATTGTCCGTATTTCACCTACCAAGGGTGTTCGGATGATTGTACCAGAAAACATATATCTAGTTATGTAAAAATCAAAATTTCTTCAAGCAGCAAAGTATATGTTAATTTACAAACTTTAAATCGTACTTGCGTTAGTATTCGTGTTCTCGTTCCAATCCACTATGCTGATACCTGATGTTGTTTACTAAAATATGAAAATTTACATAACAAACATTGTATCATTTTTATGAATTCAGTGAATAGTATAATACAATTTAAACAGTATTATTAATTAGACAGTATATCGGAAACGAGAGACGCGGTTTTTAAAGGTAAACATGTGTGCATGTCATAATATTTGAAGTATTCATGAATTGTTAATCACAAGACACTTCTCTTATCCATTAAATAGCAGTAAAATTGACCTTAAAGCTAAGGACTATTGCGTAATGCTAAGAACAAAGTCTCTGGTAAGTAATATAGGCTCAGAAGGGGATTCAAACCGACACGGCCACAGCGCCTAGCCACAGAACTCAGAGCGCGCTGCCAACTGAGCAAGGCGGGACATACACGGTTGCTCGGATAACCATGGTACACTTGAACATCATTATATGAGAGAAGTGACCGATTTAGTGATAACAGAACAGACATGTTTGCATTGGTGGACTTTTTTTACGGTCGCAACACAGCGCAAACAGTGCGACTGTATATTACAGTTTAAGTCAAGTTCCAGGATACACTAATATTTCACTTGCCACGTAAGTTTCTGATATTAACAAACGTGCACAGTGCACAAGTTACATTTGTAAAATAACTACAAATACGCCAGTCAGTTCATCAAGAAAACAGTCACATGAATAAAAGAAAATGATCGAGCTTCTATGTTGTCGACATCCACCAAAAGCAATATTAAACCCTTGCCATTCCCAAGTGACCAATTGATAACCAACTGTTAACCAGTACCAAAGGAGAAGTATCCAAGAAGTAGTGTAACGGAAAAAGGTCCGTATGCTTTTAAAGTTTTACAAAGAAATAAAACCATTTAAAATATATTAGGTCGATATCAATGCAAAAATATTTTAGCTATGGTCATTGCTTTGCTGTATATACTACTTACCTGTTTTGAGTATAAATATATATAGAAATTAAACGCTAACCAATAGAATTAATATGATAAGACGATTAAGATTGACGAACAATCACAGAAACTGCATAAACAACGTTAATCGGCATTGGAATTCAATATAATAAATCGGTAAACAATTTGGACGTAAGTTCTTAATAAACAGTTTGAGGAACGAGGTTTTAGGAACAAATTAATGAAAAAAGTAAAATTTCTCAAACCATCAAACAAGATAGCAGTGTTGTGTAATATTAACGACTGTATCATTTAATGTTACATCAGCCGTATGTACAATAAACATGACATCAAAACAAAGCTTATAAAGTGAAAAGAGGGAGCACATCCTGATCTATGATGATGATTTTCGAAATATAAAGAGAACCTGTGGGATAACCATCATGAAACAGAATTATAACATTTAAAACTTTAGATTTAACCAAGGCCTATAGTTTACCACGTCTCACTTCATCACGAAGTTTTCCGGAGAAAATTAAACAACTACAAGCTGCATTGGTAAACCGCAATAAATATGTCCACACAACCGAAACTATTACAAACCAAACGTTATAAAAGTCACCGTTGAGCTAAGCGCACAAGAACTTGAGGACGTATTCGAGACTGTGTATGAATCAACGATGGAAGAATTTAACAGAATTTAATCGAGAACCTTATGTATTGAAACCATAGCCTCATATCACAGCCAATAAAAAATGAGAAGAGAAAGCTGATGAATTTCAAAGGCACTTGTCTCCAAATATTTTAGCTGCATTAAAAGGCCGTTGTTTTGAGTACTTACAGTAGTAAATATTAACAAAATGATAAAAATTATTTGCTTTGGCATCCAAAGTTGGTGATCCGTTTTTATATATGAATGATACTTTATTAAATTTCTTAATCGATTATGAAGATGACAAGATGGATGGGTTGAAGTTAATTCACCAAGGCAACTTGTGTTTGTATGTTCATTTGAGACCCTAAAGGAGAAAGTGTGAAGTTATTCAACCGTAAAAACCCAAATGCCAAAATAGTTTGCTACTGACCGTTCCTAGCGGTTGTCTCTTTTGTGAATTATTTGAAATTTTTTCTCTACCTTTTAAATGTTTGGAGAGGCTGTGTTTTCTGGGTTGGCTGTGTTTTCTGAGTTGGCTATTCCTTGCCTGTATTTTGTAATGTTTGCATAACATTTTGATGATTATGTCAAGTTTTGAAATCAACCTTGTCATTTAACAATATTTATCTTCAATCGATCTTCTCTCGATAAAAATGTTTTTAATTTCAGGTTCATAACAAATATACAACGGAAGTTATTAAACAAAAAGAACAAAATTAAAAAGTCTATATCGTGTGTACTGTTGTATATTAAACTCGTTATGCTTATATATATATGGATTCTGGAAACTTAGATACTTCATTTTCACTTCTTTTTATGAACTAATTATTCAATTTCCTACATGCTGTTTGGAAATTACAGACAGTTAATAAATGTGGGGAAAAAACCAAATCGTCGGTAGCGGGTATATTTTCCGTTAACGAAATTCATGTCTACTCATTTAAATATGAATTTTAAGTAATTTTGAACAATCAATTCTACACGATTTAGGTGTTACACGGAAGATTTTTCAGCAGTTTTAACCGGTTTCAGATTATCCTTTTTACAAAAACTACGGTCGATTTTGTGACTTAGTTTTACTCCCAGCTCGATTAAATGTTCTTGGTCGAGGTACCTTGATGACTTGTTGAATATAGATAATAACCATTTTCCATCTCTGGTCAATAAAATTTATCCTAATGAACTACAACTTAAGGTACCTTGATGATTTATTAAATATAGACAATAACCATTTTCCATTACTGCTTAATAAGATTTATCCTAAAGAACTACAACTTAATAAAGCGAACACTTCAGAAAAGCAAGCAAACTTTCTCGATCTAAATCTGTCCATTGAAAATGGTTATGTCACTACTAAAATTTATTATAAAAGAGATTATTTTAATTTTAATATAGTAAATTTTCCGTTTTTAGACGGCGATGTTCCCCCGTGCAACATCTTATGGGGTTTATATCTCACAGCTTGTTCGCTTTTCAAGAGCTTGCAACGATGTTAATGATTTCAATGAACGTAATCTTTGCATTACAGAAAAACTTTTAAAACAAGGTTATCGGTTTCACAAATCAAATTAAGGAAAACCTTTTGCAAGTTTTATCGCCGATACCCAGATTTAATTCATAAATACAAATGCAGTTTAAAATCACTTTTGCAACAAGGTATTTCACAGCCAGTTTTTTATGGAGATTTAATTTATAAACTTAAAAAGAAAAAAGGCAGTGTTAATTTCTCCCGGTTATTCGTAAAAACCATCTGTAAATTTAAAAAGAAAGGTTACCAACATGATATTTTACTGCACTCTGCAGGCCTGGTGATTAACCCTTCTACAGTTGATCATTATGCTTACCTCTTTGGTTGCACGACGGTGGCAGCGGTTTAAGAGTTTATGAAGGTTAATGGGAAAATCTTTTCTTAAAAGAACCTAGAAGCTCGATTTGTTTCTTTTATCCCTGTCATCGTGTTCTTGTTGATTTTACTCCAGGAGCTCTGGTCTCTGTAAGATCATTGAGTACCCGCCCCTTCGACTATGCAATGCTCTTAGCTTCTTATGTTTTATATGTTTGTGTGCTTTTGCATGCAACATTGTTAAGCCGATAAGTGGGTTGGAGTCTTTTCACCAAGACAACTTGTACTTGTTTTGTGATATCAGAACCTGTAGGGGCAAGTGTGAGGTTGGTGCACCCTAGAACCTGGTTTAAACCCCCAGTGGCAATTTGATTTGCCACTGACCGTTCCAAGGCGGTAACCCCTCGGGTTCTCATTTTTGTTTATTGTTAGTGGTGTCTTTTTTTGAAACTGATCATTTTATTAACCATGCTCTCTCCCCCTCTCTTCTTCTTGACTGTGTGGGGAGGCTGTTTTTCTGAATGTGGCGATTCCTGATATGCATATTCACCTTTTTTAATAAAGCAAACACTTCCGATAAGCAAGCAAACTTTCTTGATCTTAATCTTTCTATTCAAAATGGATACGTCACTACTAAAATATATGAGAGAATAAAAGAGATGATTTTAATTTTAATATTGTAAATTTTCCGTTTTTAGACGGCGATGTTCCTCATGCAACATCTTACGGGGTTTATATCTCACAGCTTGTTCGCTTTTCTAGAGCTTGCAATAATGTTAATGATTTCCATAAACATAATCTTTCCATAACAGAATCAAAGCGCTGAAAGCGTTGAAAGACTGGCGCGCTGGTTTAATCGAACATGCCCTGCACAGATATCATTACTGTAAACATATGAAACTACGCGTGATGTTTTCGTTAAACTTTGTGACAGTTACTATCATCAACATTAGCAAATAATTCAGTATATTCAGAGATTTCAATAGATGCAGGTACTTGTATTTTGATGCAAGGAAATTAGGTTTTCCACTCTTTTTTTCACCTGGATCTTAGGTTGGGGGTCTTTTTGATGCAGAAGCGTATGATAAGTGGGTAAATTTTTCTATAATAACGATGATCAGGCTCCGCCACAACTGAGTAGAGTCAACAATGAAATGCACAAGGCTCACATACCTTAAGAGACTGAAACAGTTACAATCTTAACTTTTACGTCGATCGCAACAATGCATTAACAAAAATATTCGCCAACTTACTAACGGTCTCTCCAGGATTTTTGGAAGGGTTGTCGCTGGACTGTTCGTGGATTTAAGCTCGCGAAACTTTATTTTTTAACTATTTATATTTGTACCAAAGTTTACTGCAAAAACTGTATATAGTACATAGATGTTTTTTTATCTCTTTAGAGCCAAGAAAGGTACAAAGTTAAAAACATAAAAAATGTGAAACAATGTGTAAACAGTATGTCAACATGTGTTTTAATAACATAAACTGATCTGATCTCATCAAGTTACATTGTCAACTATATACTCTGTATAGTTAGTTTTTCACCTTCATTGTCCAATATATCTCACACATATCAAACTCAGTGTTTCATTACAACTGACAGAATAGGATTCAGAAGCCTCTTTTTTCTTGGGCCCAAGTGCTGACTGCCTTATTATAATCAAACTTCAGTACATCAGGACCTTCCATGGATATCATTAACAATGAATTTAATGTTGAATTGTTAAGCCTGCTTCTAAGCTTTGTCTTCACTCTTGATAAGGTGGAAAAACCCACTCACAATCTGAAATTAAATTAATTTACGATACCAGTAAACATATAGACAGCTTCATATATATAAAAATAATGTCATAATAGGTATTCAGTTAACACAAACAGGTATAATAAATTATGTAGTGCACCCCTAGAACCTGGTTTAAACCCCTATTAGCAAATTATTTTGCCACTGACTTCCAAGGCACTAACCCATACGGTTCCCCGCTTTTGTTAAACAATCAACAAACAAATCATTTATTTTCCTCTCTTCTTTTTGCTGCAGGGGAGGCTGTGCGATTCCTGATATGCATATTTCCCTTTTTATATATAGTAGCATGAAATTGAGTTATTTTATTTATTTAATGCAAGTCACAGGACTAAGTAAATATATATAAAAAAAACCATTGCCAACTTCTTGCAACCAGGAGTAGACTTTCTTCCACTTAGGATCGACACCTGACCGGATCGAACTGGCTGTTCGAGGTCGCCGGCGTTGATTCAGTGTCTCGGCATGTTGGGGTACCGCGTCCGGCGTCGGAGTAATTTCACGACGTGAAGGGGTACTTGGCGTCGTCAGAGTCGCTCTTGAAGGGCTATCCGGAATGATCTCGATCTCATTTCTTGAATTTTGAAGTTCAGAATGCCCGATGGAGTTGGCATCAGCCTCACAAGGCCGGTTTCTCTTGAAATAAGATAGAATTGAAGAGTCGTCGTTCTTTCGCGCATCCATACTTGAAAATGTTTCCGACGAAAATGAACTGATCGTTACGATGATAGCGCAGTAAAATGCCACAGAATGTATTTCTTTTGCAATTTAAGTTCTAACTGCAACTTGCCAATAGATTTGTTAAAAACAAATCCATTATCGCACAATTATTTTCATACATGTATACAGTACAATTTTCGAAGTGTTTGTCTTCTAATCACAGAACTAAGAATACCAAATTATTACTCTTGATCGCATCTCATTAAAATCATTGAACATTATGTCAAACACACCGGGTTCCGCTATTAATTGAGAATATCAACAGTTGGCAGAGCCAAAATACGATCAAACGACACCGACAGACTTGCGAATTCACCACGTGGAGAGGCGGAGTTATCTCAGCTGATAGTAAAGAAATCGATTGTGATTGGTCAACCTTGAATGAGATGTGTATTGAAAAGCGACCTGTGTTTACAATGCAAGAAACAGAATATTATGACATGTCGATTTTGAATAAACGAATGTCGGCGAATTTAACACTTGTTGGAAATAGATCAAAGCTTGTTAACGGTTGTCTGGGGAGAACACTGGGACCGCTCGGTCCTTGATATCCGAGCAAAATCTCGATCCACAACTACTCCAACCTAACCAAAATGGCAACCCGCGCTATCTCCCGCTTGTCACGTGACTGATTTGTTTTTAATCGTTCTTTTAATATCATTTCATAGTTGTTCGAACAACAACATTAAATTGTTTTCTTGTTTTTATTTGTAGCATTATCTTTCAAAGTTCGCATTCCTTCTCGAAATACAATGTATTTGTATTTTCTTAAAATGCACTACTTTTTATGCCACACAACTACGAAATCTTCCAGGTGTAACTAAACTACTCATGCATATCCAGTTGCTTGTTCACTGCCGTAGCTGGTCATGATTTCATTCTACATTTGTTCGATGGAATTTTTGGCATGGATGCTCCAAAATTACACGGAAACTTACTATCAATCGCTCAAAATTCGTGGAATGGTGTGCTGCATTGTACTTCACACGTGTGCAGAACATTTCGGCCTGCTCTCGCGGTGACCACTTACTTGATACGCTCTCGTGGTCGCAGTGATACACCCGAAGTTAGGGACTGCGCGTCGCAGAGTTCACGGCATCGTTAGTTAAGACTGGTACGCATGTCTCCCTGATAATCAAATACAGGGTTACATATCAATGCTGAAGACTATAGGTATTATATTTGAAACCAGTCTTAAATCTCAAGCATCTGATTAGCTGAATCAATCGATCAATCGTTATTTCAGCCATTCAGATCCTTGAGATTTGAGACTGGTTTCCATTCTTCGTTTTATAATCTTGGGAACAGAATGTGCATACGGTTGTTCGGTTTGAAAACAAAACTAAGAAGGTTTAATTAATCAATTAGTCGGGTCATTCCGTTTAATTATCAATCTGATAAATAACAGAACTGGGACGTTGCTGACTCGTAGACATTTCTTGGAGAATCTCAACTATTTCGGTCTGTATTTAGTGCACCTTGTGTACTCGGGACTTACGTAACAGTCGGTATTTAAATTATGTACCAGTAAACATCAATCCAATTGTCTAAATGTGAGGATTTTTCTTCAGCAGCGAGTTTCAAGTTAACTAACACACGTAGGAAACGTAAAGCGTTATTGTTGTGTTTCTCGTTCCTATTCATTCCGCTATTACTATCCTTAATAAATCTTTCTAGGAATTGAACGAATTTTATAATAAATTAACCATATTATAGTAGCAATAACATTTACAATTAAGCTAAGGATGATTGCATTATGCTAAGCACAACGCCTTTGATAAAGAGTAATGTAGAAATTTCTCCATGCATAACAAATTGTCCAGACAGGAAGAGAATAATGTGACCTTCCAAGGTACAAACTTGTATGCTGTGCACAATACATCATCTTCTAGACATGTGAAGTTTTGTTTTTTGTTAAATTACACTTTTAAAGTTCCATAACAGAATTATCATCCGGAGCGGGTCAGTTTAGGAAAGTTACTATATTCATTAACAAAGCAGTTACCGAGAATCTCATAGAACCAACGAGGAACCATGATACTACAGACGTTATATGTAACTCATAAATATAGTATTTCCTTGGTAACCGTGATATTGACCTTGGCGCCACAGACTTGACTTAAAGCTATAAATGATTGTGATGATTTTGCCAAATATTGTTCTAACACATCTATTTCCGTTTAAAAGTTGCAGACAATGACAGACTTAAATGTAAAAGAAATAATTATGGTCTGTTTTTTGGGGGTGACATGAGCGCAACACTACTTCACGTTGAGGTTATGGAAAATTTTAAAGAAATTTTAAAATGTTCCTATGCACGGTAAAGTAACAGAAGCATCTGTTTTTGTTAGAAGTGGCCTTGAATTTTCAGACTTCATTGTTGTGTGCGACATATTGCATTGCCTTGATATGATGCGCATATGTGCAAAATTGTTAGAAAATATCATCGGGCCCGATAAGGTTATAGTCTGGCTATGTAAACATGATAGTCTTTTACATAAGAGAAACATTAAACTGGAGCATTTAGCGCTACATTGTCAACATTCGTAGAGAGTTATTTGAAACTATTTACTATCTCATACTAGTGCTATAGTTCATACGGTATATATTTGTAAACGCAACTTATTTGCCCCTTATCAAAATTAGAATGGCATCTTCTAGTTTCTGATCACCCGACGAATTGTGAATATCGCTGCATCATATTTTGAACAAGACAAATTCAGTAACCATCAAACAGTAATAAAACATAAATTACATTTATCTTTTATAGTGTACTTTTATATGTCATTACAATTCTATGAAGTTGTAATAAAGCACAATTGTGCAATAAAGTCGCTCTTATTTCATGAATTTTGCATATTATACAGACAGAGCAGAAATCTGCCCGTAAACAAGGTAAAATAAAACAAAATCGATAAGACTGACGACTTGTAAAGGTTACTAAAACATTAAGTGTAAATGTTCGGTTATGTGGCTATTTTGCAATAATCATTGAACTGGATGTTGTACAACAGTACGAAAAGATCATTTTATGTGAGTACATTTACCAGACATACCAAGACCGCCACAGAATGTTCGAGCTGGACATAACAAAAAAACACAAATTAAAAATCTCAGGTGGACATAACTACATGTATTATCCTGGAACAGACTGCGAAGATCTGATAACACTAGGCCCTCCCAGTGACGGTGATACCTTGGTCATTTCTCTTGTATCCTAACATCCTAACTAAATAGTATTCGCTGCGTCCCTGTCTCTTATATATTTTTGTGTTGGATTTAGTCATTCATATTTTACTTATGTGACTGCGTGTCAAAGCACTCAGACAACCGAAGTTTTCATAATTATGATTGTAATACGAAATGTCTTATTTGCTAGCAATTTTCGGCGTTTACCGATTCAGTATACGCTTGCAGTGAATGATTTAAGAGAATCAAGCTATTTTAGGTATTTTCACTTAACCTCGGATCATTTTCAAACGAATGGCATTAAAGGGCGGCCTGTTATCTGAAACTAAAGCTTGATACTTAAGCTTGAGGGATTAATACCGACTTAAAGCGGCCTGTCAGTTATCTCAAACTTACTTGAGCGTCGTGGATTAATACGGACTTCAAGCGGCCTGTCCTTTATCTGATAATACTTAAGCGTGATGGATTATTACTGACATCTAATGGAATTGAAGAACCTTTATCATTTAAATCTCAATGTATGAAGGAGGTCAATAGGACTTGCATAACAAAACTGGCAGTCTTTTTACTGAATTTCCTGCATCAATTTCAAACGTAAAAATGGTATTGCTTCTACCTGGGAGCGAACCCGCACCTTCACGGCGACAGCGCCTAGCCCTCCAAAAGAGGTTGATCGGATAGCCCTGATATACGTTGTCATCACTGCAAGACATAGGTAACAGGTTATTTTACTGATAACAGTACTGACTATATGTACAGGGAGCTTTTTTACGGCTCCACACTTAACAAATATCGCTACTGTGAATTTCGAATGATATTGCCTTCACTTGGTAGCGAACCCGCACCGTCACGGCGACAGCGCCTAGCCCTGCAATTAGGACGATGCAACCAATTGAGATAACCGGGAAAACCCCAAAAGTGGTTGATCGGATAGCCCTGATATACGTTGTCATCACTGCACGACATCGGTAACGGGTTATTTTACTAAAAAATATTTTTTAAACATCATTAATATTTTTTATATATTGTCCAACAACAATGACCTGGCTCTTCATTAATTTTCGTAAAAGTCATTCGATAAACTTTGGTATCTTACCAGTGAATATATCGATATGACGTAAATTAGAAGTGTAGTTTTGGTATACATGCTGGGCTACAGATGTGAAGGTCACCGGTTCGAATCTTTTACAAACAGCTCAGTTTTTTTTTTTAATTTACTTGCAAGAATTTTTGAGAAATCATTTTACTACATCTGAATAAGGATACCTTTTAAATAGTGTTTGTTATATTTTTGTGAAATTATGCAATCGTAAAAAAATGCAATTTACTTTAACGCATTCATGCTTAATATGCAGTTATTAAAAACTACACAGCTAGTACACAAAAAACGGCGTGCAAGAGTTTTAAGAAAATTTTAATTTAAAATTTAGAAAAGTGTTGTACCAGGACTCGAACTTTATATAAATGAGTTTACGTCTATATTCCTGAATTGTACACCTTTACCGACTGCGCTTAGCTGGCTTTTCTTAATTTATACCGTTTAAAATTGGCTATACGAATACATTCATACCGATTTAAAAGTAGTTCGTAACGTTGACGAAGTTTGCCGACTATAGGGTCATATGCAAGGGTGACAGGTCAATATTGTTGGACAATACGTTATATAAGATATTTTGCCTACGTGTATAAACAAATGTAATGCAGTCGTATGAAAAGCAATTTTGACCATATTAAACATCTTTTTATCAATATCAAAGAGAATTTATTTGCGACAATAATAATTATTACATATGATGAGGAGTGTAAGACAGATCTGCAAATAATCATTTTTTCATATCCGCGTGCAAATAAACAATAATTAATAATGTACATGTATTGTGATACATCTGTCATCTGTGTGTCTGTCATGAAAAAGATAGAAGTACCTCGTGACAATACTAATGATTTTCTCTGAAATAGATGAAAAGGGAACTTTGAAAAAGATGAAAAGGGAACTTTGAAAGACATCGAAAACGACAAATATGAAAATATTGCAGGCTCGGTTAGATTGAGCCTGTTCATGGACAGTTATGAAAGTGCATATTACTGCCCACGCCGCCTAGCCCCGGGTTGAGTGCAACTCAATATTTACACCAATAAACAGTACAATTTTGGTGTGCATATGGCGGTGGACATGGAACCTTCAATGCGGTATTTTCAGATTAATACCATTCCATGTTCAGCGGGGTATGGTCCCCAGATGAAAGAATGGAGTTGCCCTAAACGAGAAAACAATGGGCGGAAATAAAAGGAATAGAATTTTGACAGGGGATCTTAGAATACAAATCCTGCATATCACAGACAACGCCAAATGCAAAATTTAAAAAGCAAGAAGTATATCCTTGGGGGTGATTGAATATCCAAATCTATATTGGGTGGGAAAGCCATCGAACACGACAAAGATGAAAATACTGCAGGCTCGATTTGATTGAGCCTGTTCATAGGCAGTAATGGAAATGCATTTCACTGCTCACGCCGCCTAGCCCCGGGTTGTTTACACCAATAAACAGTACAGATTTGATCCATCCCAAACGATGGTATGCATATGGCAATGAACATGGAAACTTCAATGAGGTATTTTCAGATTAATGCCATTCCATGTTCAGCGGCGTATGGTCTCCAGATAAAAGAAAGTGTTTGCCCTACACGAGAAAACAGAAAGCAGAAGTATATTCTTGGGGGTAATTATCAAAATCTTTATTGGCTGGGATATTAACCACCTATCTTTAAACTGGCCGAAATATTAAAACAAAAGTTGTTTTACAAGTACTATTAACATAGTTCATAAGTATCGTAAAAGGACGTAACTGATAACAACACTGATTAAATGTACGAGGATTATGGGCGGCCAACACCGCCAAAAATGAATAAGTTAATTTAATTTAAAGAATTTTGGCATAATTCAGACCAAACTCATTCAACTCATATGACCATTTAACTTAATTCGATGCATTTTCATTTAATTCGGTGCAAAACTTTGTTCAGTACGACAAACTGCCAATCAATCCGAATGAATTCCATTCAAACAAGTGCACAATGTCATTTAATTTGAAGGGAGTTCATTCAAAACAGAGTATAATAATTCAAAACAAGTATCTTTGTGTTTTAATTCAGTATAATATCTTTTAAAACTATGAAGCAAAACATTTAATTTAAGCAAATCCCTTCTCATCCGATATCATTTATTTCAAAGCAGTGCTCAACCATCCAATATGATTCATTATCGCTTAAGCCGATGGAACTCCATTCAATTCGAAGGTTAGCCAGTCAATTCGGTGAGGGGGCGCTGTAGCATTCCTTAGAGCAGTTTCTTCCCTTTGTCCCTTTCCCAGTCAACGCAAAGTATCAATTCCTAACACAAACTGTTTATTTACAATTTTATTTTATTTTTTCCCATATATATAAAAGGCAATAATACGTTTGATTGATTTAATATATTGTTATGAAAAAATGTGTTTCAAATGCTACATTTTTTTTTTCGAAATAACTTTGAATAACACAAACATCTTCAGTTTTTTAAGCTAAAACTATATAACCTGTACGTGTAGATAATGATTAAAACAGACGGTTTCTTAAGATTTATTTAAAATAACTCATTTAAAAAGCAAGCTTTACATATACCAATGTTGTGTTACACAAACACTGGGTGAATAAGAAGGGGTTTCTTTTGAGACATATGAAAGAAAACAATACTGCACCGCTTTTAACACCCACTGGCAAATTGCACGAGCATATTCAGTGCTATATAGGCTTATAACACTTAATTTAACCAAACACAGCTTGTGTCATATTTATCATCGGACAAATGTAGACCAAAATCTGTCGTTGTATAGGAACAGAATTTCCATGTACTGATGCCTATTGCTAGTGGGTACAATTTCACATAAATCCACGTCATTGTATAAATTCAGCAAGCAAAGGGTCACTGTACGAGACTTCTGATATAACACAAAAAATATCAATTTGTAACTACGTTTTTCCTATAAAATTACAAAACATATTTTTACTACGGTATTGAGATGCATGTTTCAATCTTTATATATCATTTTATTCTGGGTCAAGAGGTAACTTGTCCCATGAAATTGTGACTTGTTGATTAATTAACTGCGGGTTTCATTGGTAAGAATAATATCAAATTACACCATGGAATTCAGGGATAATGTTTAACACGGGTTCAAAGTTCTCCAACCGAGTTTCCTTGGGGAATTTTAATTAGACTATTAGCAAGTTAATATCAAGATTAAGATTTTGAAGTATTCTTTCAAAATCCTAGCAAAATCTTTGAAACTTATTATAATCGAGAGTTAGCACAATTCTTTTTAGTCTTCGTATTTACGATTGTTCCTCTACGAAGTTACATTTATAATAAAAAATAATCTACTATCCATGCTTGTCACGAATAATCTGCTTTATTACTACTACAAATGTTAATACTTTATATATCTTTTATAACATTATGCACAATAAACAAACGGACAACTAGGCAGTTGATGTTTAGACATTTTGAACAAGCGTTTAAAAATGAAATGTGCATATTAGGAATAGCCACGTTCAGTCAAAAAGATAATTTAAAAGACAATAACAACAAAAATTAGAACCCGAAGTGTTACCGTTTTGTCGGTGGCAAAATATTTTGCCGCTGGAGTTTTAAACCATGTTCTAGTGTGCAGCAGTCTCACACAATGAAACAGTTCGATAACCACATGCTAGTAGTTATGCTGTTGCTTAAAAGCTTCTCAAAGAACAACAAGTACTTTTATTGCATTCAGTTCGACTTTTAACTACTGTTGCTACTGCTCCTTTTACTGTTGCTCCTCCTCCACCTAAGACCTTACTGCAGCTGCAGCTGATTATTCTACATTTACAGTTACAACAACTATTTAATTCTACCTCTAATTTGAGTAATACCACCAACACCACCACCACAAAAACATCAAGTACTACTCCCAGTGCTGCTTATGTTACGAGTTGATATACGCTTCTTCTGCCCTTTCTGCTAAGTAGCTTCCGCTACTTCTAATACCCTTTACCAACGACCTACTCACCCACAATATTTCTACTATGTAGTTATGATATGCTGAAACCGCAATACGTTACCAGTCTATTTTTATTATTTGCGCCTGCGAATGATGATGATCCATTGGTGATTAATGTAATAATGATGATAATGCTGATTACAATGAAAACAGTGATTTTTTGCTGCTGACGATTACTGCTGCTGGGTTCGATGAAAACGACAAATCTCACAATTGCAGTGACCTAGACCTAGCTTTCCTCCATCTAAATTAGTTTAAATTTTCCCATCATTTGTTTTAATAATATAATTAGCTGATATTCCGCGAAAAGGGGCTTGTGACATTTTGCTGGTTAAATAGTTTTCTATTTCTTATTTGCTTGAAGTGTTTGCCGATTCTGCAATTCCTTTCTGAAATGAAATGGTAATATACACTTAATGTGTGTTCTTTAACTTGGAGATTAAGAACTTACTTTGGTATATTTTAGCAGATAAAACAATAACATATTTATAGGCTAGATCTAATAGTCCAAATAAATAAACAGTATTAGAGTATTTCCATATAGTTTTATAATCTGCTATTTTATACTTAAATTATGTAATATATTTCTTTTGAAAATCGTGTAATGAACACTTCACATTATTATTATTATTATTATTATTATTATTATTATTATTATTATTATTAAAAGTCTGAACAAGAATCTTCGTCTCCCAAGAATAACAGTAAATTGAGCTGTCTTAGCACTTGTCTGCAGTTTAGGGTTTTTTTTCGAGCTACGAAAACTATTTAAAAACATTTATAAATCTTAATTTGAGGTCAAATGTACAATATGCCATTTTAAGTCATGATCGATCTGCTTTGATATTGATGGTACCGACATTAAACAGTATTGTAAATATGCGCCCTTTGATTTTAATGGTAACCTATCCCGGAACCAGTTAATACGAAAACTTCTCTTTGAAATGATCACTAATGATTTACGGCGGTTAATTATTCCCAAGACGCCAGCTCCAGATAAGACGATTTATACAGAGGTTGAACCTACGGAAGCGTTTTTTGGCCTCGTCTTGTTGTATTCCTTTTGGTAGAAAACGTACAAAATAAGTCGCTCTTGTATCCGTATACGCAGAAAATAAATCAACTTTAATTTCATCAATGACTATAAAATTGACATTTTAAACGCAAAAGTCAGCTTGTTTATGGCGACTTTCTGCTTTTGAAACTCGCAAAGGCGAAATGGAGAAAGTCGCTCTATCGTTTGGTCATTGTAAATATGTTGAAATGATGTTTAAACTCGTATATTTTATTACGAACAAAAGCATTTTTCGTTGTTGTTTTTTTAATTTCATTAACATGATGCAAATTCGTGAACTTGATCGTACAGCATATATATGTGGAGTTTTCGCTGAATGTGTATTAAATGACCATAGGGCTGAACCGAGCATACAACAGAAAGACTTTAGGTCTGTGTCGACTGCGGTACGGTAGAACATTTGACTGGACCGACTGAAAAAATGACCGTTAGACCTAGGTCTATTGGAAAAACATTGACCGATCGAAACTTTTAGCTCAATCTCCTAGTATCTTCCAGACTCTGGATCAGATCTCGCAAGGAAGCCGGCGAATATAAACATTTTATTGATCCCACCGCACGTTCACTTTTTAGATAAACAAATGCGGCGTAATTTATGAAACTGCCGAATTATAAACTCTGAAATAGATGTAATAATGTTTGTAGAAAGTGTTCTGTTGTTTCAAAATGATAAAAAATAGTTTCAGTGGCAGTCGCAGAGAAAAGATCACTTTCGCCGGAGTATAAAGGTCTTGATCGTAGAGCCTCGGAAATCGGCCGAGAGGTTGTGATTTAGCCTAACCTATATAAAGTTTTCATAACACATTGAAAGCAATTCAATGCCCGTTTTATGCCCACGGAACTGTCGTATGAATGCATGCGTTATGGCATTTAAATGTAACATTCATTTTACCGGCACGTGATGCAGAAATCGGAATTTGGCCGAGACCAGACACAAGATAGGCAAACAATCTATCATAGTCTCCAGTGACAGTGACAGTACAACTGTTGCCACAGCTCCCCACCCGTTAAATCAGAGTGATACATAACTTTTGTATAAAATGAGGGATATAATGGAACAAAAGAGTGCAATATACATATCAGGAATGGCAACAGTAGACACAGCCTCCCTACACAGCCAAAACATGACAGGGACAAAAAGAAAAAGATCGAGCCTCTATGTTCTTTTACAAGATTTCCATTAAAACTTTTATAATCTCTAAGTTCCCTTTTCATCTGTTTTAACCCATGCCACCGCACTACATATACGTTGCACAATAATGATAACAATCTTAACATCGTGTTGCTTAAATATAAATCCGGCTAGCGCGTTTGGTCGTAATAAATCAAACGACATTCAGGAGAGGTTCAACACAAAGCCAACATATTTACAACGACTGGACGCAGACGAGAAATCTGTCGCGATTACGAAACGCATAAAGTCGCTCAAAACATGCTGACTTTTATGTTTTAGAAGTCAGTTTTGTCATAAGTGATAAAAAGAAAGTCGACTTATTTTCGGCGTTAACGGATACAATGTTGACATATGTTGTACGTTTTCTATTAATAGGAAATGAACAAGATGAGGCCTAAAAACGCTTCCGTATGAACCGAATGGAACGAGGTTGCACTGAATGAAAAGATGATGCACCGAATTGAACGAAGTTGCACCGAATCACACGAGGTTGCACCGAGTTGAACGAGGTTGCACTGAATTAAACGAGGTTGCACCGATTTGAACGACGTTGCACCGAATTGAACGACGTTGCACCGAATTGAACGACGTTGCACCGAATTAAACGAGGTTGCTCCGAATTAAATGTGGTTGCACCGAATTGAGTGTGTTGATGCATTAAATTAATGCAGAATAAGCACCGTTTCTAATGGTATTCCACTGAATTGGATTACTTTATGTCTTGTTTTAGGAGCAATATCGCTGCGTGGTTTGTAAATACACCGAATTGAAGCAGAAACTGCTTTGTTTTGACAATTAAAGTCTTTCTTTGCAACATTTATGTTTGAATTGAACGGAGTTGTTCCCCGATGTGTTTGTGGTATGATTGAATTAAAGCAAATTATTCATTTTTGGCGGTGTTGGCCGCCCATAGAGGATACTTTTACAGCCGCCACACGGAAAGTGATAATTTTGTTTAATTGATTCTGGTCATAATATTCTGATTATAATGGAAATACAAATTTTAGTAACTCGCAGTATAGAAACATTTAAATGTAAAATTTAAAAAAAAATACAAACCGCATATTATATTGAATTAACAAAAGTTGGGAAAATATTGAACAGGCAGTAAATGACACTTGAGATCAAGGCTGTATGAAACGGAGCGGAAGACAATTTCGTTTTGTAAAGTATATCTATGCCGCAAAGGTAACATTTATCTTAATAAGCGTGGAAAATGCCATAGGGATTTTGTTTGGAATGCATATTAACTTAAACGTCGATAATACCATTGCAATGATACGTTAAATTATGCATACACAAAAATAAATAGCTGCAAAAAAATAAACTCTTTTCCCTTATCAGATGGACTAATACTGTGACTTTTGTCGTCTTTTACGAAGTATTGATCTGCCGCATAAAAAGATTTTAATATCTGATAAGGATTAAAGTGAAAAACAAAAACTGAAAACACTACCTGTTTGCACCCCGCACTAGTTTTCTTTGAGGATCATTTCATTTCAACAAAATGGCCTTCCATTATCAAAGAAAATTTATTTGAAACAACTAAATGTTGCATATTGTCAAACCATTTAGTCTTTGAACTGGACAAACGACAGGCTCAATCCCATATAAAATCAGTAGAGTAGTGTTATGTTCGGGGATGAACAGGAAAACATTTATACTGAACACAAGATATTTAGTCAGTTCAATAAAACTCGGTCGCATTTTTATTGACAGATATTTTGATCAACTTTTTTTCTAAAGGCAAAGGAGTGTGACAAAAAATAGTTGCTGTTTGACATATGCAACACAATTTAGTAGACATGATAATTTAAAATATGACTTTCTGTTCAATACATTTCATATTCTGAAACGTTATGTGTTTACAGCGATTCAAAATCCAAAGTTTTGATTGATGCACACACTTCTTACATGTTTATTCTAGCAGCAAAAAAACTCGGCTGCAATAATTCTGTTGATATTAAAAAGTAGTGTTCCAGTATAACGTCTACATATCGCATTTGAAATTGCATCTTCAGCTCTGATCACAAAGCATAAATACATTGAATATCAGATTATATATAGGATTGTTCGTTCAAACTTTGAAAGTCCAATTAATCAATCAGTCGGGTGATTCGGTTTAACTATCAATCTGAATAAAAGAACTGAGACGTTGCTGACTCGTAGACAATGATTAAACTAAACTCCCCGGAGAACTGCTCTATGACTTCACAATGGGGGCCTAACGATATACTGAGTTACCTCCCATGGAGAGTGGTTTCCCTTGCTGATTGGGTAGTTCCGGTTTAGAAGCGGTAATAAAGCATAGCGTTTAAAGTGTAAACAAAAAGTCTCGAAGTGCTTTTGAAGTTAAAATGCCTTGTCGAATTAAACAAAAAAAAGTGAAACAGACATATAAATTTAACCATCATCTTTTTCAATTGATTTTAAGTTAAATAAATGCAACTTTACCTATTTACGTAACTTCACTTATTCTTTATGATTTTTTTTTGCTGGCATGGAAATTATAGCTTTTTAAAAATTTCACTTAAGTATTCAGCCAATCACCGTTAAGTCATCCAAACAATGCTTAATAAGAAAAGGGCCTGGTGTTTTATGACCATGTTACGTAATCTAATTAGCAAGACTGGGTTTTACCAGCTGGAGGTGTGATAAAGACCTTTTGAAGTTCAGTTGTAGGTTTGTAAGAGGGTGAAAACGTTGCTTTTGGGGGTAAAATTGTTGTTTTAGGAAACTGACTAGAGATTAAATATTCTAATTAATTTTCGCATTAATGTTTGAGACCCGAGACATTGATGATATGATATTGGCAACTTGAAGCGCTCCGAACTGTATTAAGTTAAACTCGGGAAGTTTTACCCAAACATATATTTATTTATATAAAATTGATTGTAAAACTAAAAGAACTAAAATTTTTCAGAAATAAAGAGATAAACGTGAAAACAATATGAAACAATGTTTAAATATGTTCTAAATTGTATAAGAAGGTGAAATATGCATACCAGGAATCGCCACATTCAGAAAAAACAGCCTCCCCACACAGTCAAGAAGAAGAGAGGGGGAGAGAGCATGGTTATTAAAATGATCAGTTTAAAAAAAGCCACCACTAACAATAAACAAAAATGAGAACCCGAGGGGTTACCGCCTTGGAACGGTCAGTGGCAAATCAAATTGCTACTGGAGGTTTAAACCAGGTTCTAGGGTGCACCAACCTCACACTTGCCCCAACAGGTTCTCATATCACAAAACAAGTACAAGTTGTCTTGGTGAAAAAACTCCAACCCACTTATCGGCTTATCAATGTTGTATGCAAAAGCACACAAACATATAAAACATAAGAAGCTAAGAGCATTGCAAAGCCGAAGGGGCGGGTACTCAATGATCTTACCGCGACCAGAGCTCCTGGAGTAAAATCAGCAAGAGCACGATGACAGGGATAAAAGAAACAAATCGAGCTTCTAGGTTCTTTTAAGAAAAGATTTCCCCATTAACCTTCATAAACTCTTAAACCGCTGCCACCGTCGTGCAACCAAAGAGGTAAGCATAATGATCAACTGTAGAAGGGTTAATCACCAGAAATAGTTATAAGAACACAAATGAACTCATAGAAAAAGAGCATTATATTGAAAAATACGTCAATACGAACATAGCAGAAATCTAATAATCGAATGGTGTGCATTCAATTTGTAGGATAAGGTTCAGTTATTTAAAAAAATCTATTAAATATCTGGCCAAAAAAAATGTTGCATGGACATGAAAGAACATTTATAAACGTGAACGAGCGTTTCATTGGCAGACGTCAAACTTTATTTTATATCATGTGTTATAAATTTTACTACACTTTTTTTAAGGTTTTCTAACTTTTCATTTCCTCAAATCTGCAATTTTTAAGCATAAGAAATGTGTATTTTTACTCTTTATTAGTTAGGGGTTGAACAGAACGATGTTTAACAAAAACCTCTCCGACGTATTAACTTGAAATGGTTATAAGAGAAAATTTAAATATTATGCGCTCCACTATAAAAACTATCTATTTTTCCATTCAATGATAAAAATCAAACGTTTTTTATGCATTATGCTGATCTCTATCCAACCAGACCCTATTAAAACGTATTTGAAAGGACCGCGGATGATTTCTGCAGGTCTGTTTTAATTGTCAATCTCAGACCGGAACTACCCAGTGACAGGTGCGCGTTACAAAGGGAGGTAAATTATGTCAGAATATTAAGAAAACTCTGTATATCGGTAGGACCCCATTAATTCGGACTGTTTCTAGATCACCTTTTGTACTCGGGACTGTTACTGTCGGTATTTTAAATATTCAGTTGTAAGCAAAAAAACACAGAAAACATCAATCAAGTTGTCTAGATTTTCTAGAAAAGCTAATTTCAAGTTTATATAAACGTAAAGCAGTATTGTTGTATTTCTCGTCCCGCTGTCCCTTTTTATTCCGCAGTTACCATCCTTTATACGTCTTTTATTGAGATAGAAAATTACAAAGAAAACATCCTCTCTTTTTATAAATAAAACGAATTTTATAATAAATTACACACAAAATTATAGTAGCAGTAGCAAAGGATTTTGCGATAAGCTCAACACAGCGCCTTTGATACAGTGAACAACTGTACGGTGAAATTTCTCTATTCCTGACAAAGTTATTATCCAGATAGGAAGGTTGAAACAATAACATTGACCTTCGGAGGTACAAACTTGTAAGTTGTGCGCAATATATCATCTTCTTGAAAAGTCTTTTTGTTTTGCACTTACATAACAGAGTTATCAACCAGAAAGGATAAGTTTAAGAACGTTTCAATATTCAGTAACAAAGCCCTTTACATAGAATCCCAAAGAACCAACGAGAAGGGATCAAAGTATATGATAAGTGACCTTGACCTTGACACTGTAGGCGTTGTGCTGCGAAACTCATTGATAAAGTCTTTTCTTGGTAACAGTGGCATTTACTTTGATGCCACAGACTTGGCGTTGTCTGTGATATGCAGGATTCTTATTCTCAGATCCCCTGTCAAAATTATGTTCTGTTTAGTAATTGCTTTCTCGTTAAGGGCAAACCCATTATTTTATCTGGGCACCATACGCCTATGAATATGGAATGGTATTAATCTGGAAATACCGCATGGTGAAGGTTCCTTGTTCACCATGTTAAATCGTCGTTTGGGATGGATCTAAATTGTACTGTTTATTGTGTAAATATTGATTTGCGATCAACCCGGGGCTAGGCGGAGTGAGCAGCAATATGTATTTCCATAACTGTCCATGAACAGGCTCAATCTAACCGAGCCTGCAATATTTTCATATGTCTCGTGTTCGATGGCTTTTAAAGTTTCTTTTTCCATCTATTTGAATAATATGAGCGATACATCATCCTGATATTTTTGCCAAATATTGTTCGAACACATCTACATCCATTTCAAAGTTTCAGACCATGACAGAGTAAAAGACATTATTTATGGTCGGTCTTAGTGACTTTATGAAGGTACATACATATGTGCGCAACACTATACCAAGTTAATGTTACGGAAAATGTTTAAGTTATCTGAAAATATTTTCATGCAAATAGTTATGTTTTCTTCACTCAACTACCTAAATAGAGATGAAAACTTGTTTAATTTTGAGCGATGGGTCGAATTTTCCATCGTCTTCGGTGACTTTCACCACGATGTTGGGACTGTATGCAGTTTTATATAGCTTATGTTGGCCTAGAACAATTGCAATCACAAACGTGATTTAAATCGGCTTAAATAAAAGATAAAAGTAAAAATACTTACACTTTTCTCACTGTCATCCACAACTCGAGCCGCTATTATCATCCGAGACTGGCGTTATCATCTGAGCCCTGATTATTGGGATACATACCGTGATAAGGTTATAGCCTGTATATGAAAACATTGTTTTCGTAACGGTAACCTTAAAACTTGGATATTTAGCGCTGCGCATCACCTTGGCAAGGTCATTATTAGTAGCGAGTTATTTGGAACTATTTACCGGCTGATGTAGACCACTCAAGCTACAGACTTAAACGGTGTGTTCATATAATGTGGTATATATTTACGCCATTCCAGCTGATGTAGACCACTCGAGCTACAGACTTTAAAGGTGTGTTCATATAATGTGGTATATATTTACCCGCTCATTTATTAAATGTTGGCTTGAATTGAATATAAAGAATATTAAGCCTACCGTCACAGTTACAGAATGATGTAAAGTTTTTTTTTATTAAGAGTGACTGTGATTTTGTTGCTTTAAACCAAATGGGCAGAACTAATTAATGTTTTCCGAAACAAAATATTGCTTAAGAACAGAAGATCTACATTTATTCTTAGAAATGTCAGACAAGTTATTAACTATTTTTACCTAAGCACATTTTTGTTTGTAGTCGCAGATGTATATAGCAGATGAATAAAACTTGCATAAGTTGTCTACGTGTCACGATCGATATTGCTAAGCATTTGCTTGCCAAAATAAAGTGATAACAGCGTGTTTTTCAGAATGTTCGGAAAGCCGCTTCAAACCGCTCTTACCTTGGGTAGTCTAGACGATAAAGATTCGCAGTAGACTGCAATAACAAATATACACTTAACTAATATTCTAACTACACGGATCATAAAATGTTTATTTCTCCTAAGGATATCGGAGTACACTCTTAAAATCTAGAGCATACTAGAGCATAATACTCGTAAGATACACCATCTTTGCTTCTTTTTAGGAAATTGCCATTAAAATCACTTCATGCCTTCGCAAACCAAGAACATTTAACTGAAAACAAAAAAATTACAAAATCGATCGTAGCTTTTGTAAAGAGGATATATCGAAATCGGCTAAAACTGCTTAAACATCTTCTGTTCAACAGTTAAGCAATCGCAATACTGCAGAATCGCCTAGAGTTGTTTAAAAACAATGCAGTTTATAGATTAAAAGAACAAAACAAATATAGCCAAACTATATAGTTTGAATGCTCTGAGTCAAGCGGTACTCCAGTTATTGACCGGATACAGTTTTCACTCTTCGGGGCCCCTGTGACCTTGACCTTTGACCTACTGACCCCAAAATAAATAGGAGTCCTCTACTCAATAAGGACATCCATCGTATGAAGTTTGAAGTTTCTGGGTGAAATAGAACTGTTACTGAGCGGAAACGATTTTCACTCTTCAGGCCCCTGTGACCTTGACCTTTGATCTACTGACCCCAAAATCAATAGGGTTCTTCTACTCAATAAGGGCTATCACCCTATGAAGTTTGAAGACTCTGGGTCAAAGGTTACTCGAGATATTGAGCGGAAACGGTTTTCACTCTTCGGGCCCCTGTGACCTTGACCTTTGACCTTCTGATCCCATAATCAATAGAGTTCTTTTACTCAATAAGGGCTATCACTCTATGAAGTTTGAAGGCTCTGTGTCAAAGGGTACTCGAGTTATTGAGCAGAAACGGTTTTCACTCTTTGGGCCCCTGTGACCTTGACTTTTGACCTACTGACCCCAAAATGAATAGGGATCTTCTACTTAATAAGGGCTATCACCCTATGAAGTTTGAAGGCTCTTGGTCAAAGGGTACTCGAGTTATTGAGTGGAAACGAAGTGTGACAGATTGACTGACGGACATACGGACAGGGCAAAAACAATATGTCTCCTCCAGAGGGGGGTGGGGGGAGAGACATAATTACTATGAAATATTTTTTGAAGAGTTGGAAAACTTGTTAGTAATATACGCTTAATGCAAAATGTAAGTGATAAACGGGGCAAAAGTTGAAAAATATTGGAAGCAGGGTTATGGGTGTCATTGGGTATGATGTAGATTTATTGGAAGCAGGGTTATAGGTGTCATTGGGTATGATGTAGATTTTGATGGTGAATACATATTTCAAGTTTCAAGGCAATATCTTAAGTAGTTTTAAAGTTATGGGCAAAATGCATATTTTGCTTAACACAAAATATAAAAAAAAGGGAAAAAGGGGCATAACTTAAAAAATATTGGTAGCACAGCTATGGGTGTTGTTGATAATGATCTAGATTTTGATGGTGAATATATTTTCCAGGTTTCAAGGGCATAGCTCAAGTAGTTTTAAAGTTAAGGGCCAAGTGCATATTTTGCTTAACGCAAAATTAAAGTGAAAAAAGGGGCATAATTTGAAAAATATTGGAAGCAGGGTTAAGGGTCTTGTTGGTTATGATGTAGATTTTGATGGTGAAAATATATTTCAAGTTTCAAGGCAATATCTACTACTTAAGTAGTTTTAAAGTTATGGGCAAAATGCATATTTTGCTTAATAATAATAATAATAATTTATTTCGGCATAGATAACATATAATGGTTCATGGGATAAAAGACATATACACAGATGAACTGATAAATTTCAAAGTGTTAAGATATTATAGATTACTTAAATTTTAAAAATAAATAGAGAACCATGACATGCTTCCTAACACCAAGGATAACGCAATAAAGAGCAAGCCCTTGTTTCCATTGCGGTCCTTGTTGTGGGTGGCATGACCTAGAGAGGCAATTACAGTTTATGTCAAATTTAAGTAACCTATACCAAAAAATATCACAGTACAGAACATAATTTGACAAACACAATGTTATCTTTTATCACAGATTGCTTGCTGAAAGACGAAATAACACATAAGTATCACAAATAATAAATGAAAGACAATCTTGACCATGTTTAAGTTAACATAATTAATGTACATGTACCAATCTCCTACTATGGTATATTTACTAAAGACAGAGTTTGGAAGATGCCATAATCGTAATTCATTAAGAAACCTATGCCTAAATAAGAATAAGCAAATAATTAAGACAGACACAAAAATTAATAATAAAATGTTTAAAAAGCTATACTGCTCAGAAAATGGCCTTTGATGGCAACCTTGAAAGACTGATACTTAGTGATGTCAGTAAGGTTGGAGGGCAAATCGTTCCACAACTTAGCACCTATAAAACTTAAAGACTTAGATCCGGCCCCTTTGACCTTGGGAAGACCAAAACCACCCTTCTGACTGAGTCTTGTGCTGTAAGAGTGTACAGAGTCTTGTGAAGTAAAAAAGTAGTCCATATAATCAGGGGCAAGGTTATGCTTAACCTTAAAAACATGACACAACATAATCTGTTCAACTCTTTTGTTAACAGGTAACCAATTAAGGGTTTCAAAATGCTGTTGACCAACATGAGCTCTTAACACAAAATATAAGAAAAAAGGGGCATAACTTGAAATATATTGACAGCAAAGTTATGGGTCTTGTTGGTAATGATGTAGAATTTGATGGTGAATATATATTCCAAGTTTCAAGTTGATATCTCAAGTAGTTTATAAGTTATGGACCAAAGTGCATATTTCCTTAACGCAAAATTTAAGTGATAATGGGGCATAACTTGAAAAATATTTGTAGCAGAGTTATGGGTGTTGTTGGTAATAATGTAGAATTTGATGGTGAATATATATTCCAAGTTTCAAGTTGATATCATAAGTAGTTTTCAAGTTATGGACCAAAGTGCATTTTTTTGTTTAACGGACGCCGACGGGAACGCCGACGCCGACACCGGGGCGAGTAGGATAGCTCCCCTTTTCTTCGAATAGTCGAGCTAAAAATAATTACAATCCATATTTAAATTAGATTAAAATACCCTCTACCTACGATTTTCCTTTACTTTTGTTTTTACCGTTATCCTGATTAAATACCAGTCTTATCAAATACACGTGGGGAATTCAATGGGTATATCATGAAGAGGTGACCATGAGATATACTTTTATTCTATGCTGAGAAATTAAAAACAAGAAATATCTTTAAAAAAAGATAAACGGCGTTGATGGAAAAGATTTTTATATATAAGAAAGAAAGAAATAAAGAGCGTGCAAAAATTTCGTCTGATTAAAGAAGAATGTCTAATGTTAACTGTACATTTATTCAGTTTCAATAAAATATCTCTTGTAGAGTTAGTACTAATGACGAATAACTGTTATTAAAATACAATAAATGAAAATAATAACTTGTTACAAGAGCGAAATCTACCAACTTTTACGTAAATTAACTTAAAAAAGTGTCCCTCCCGGAGCATCCGCTTGAGAGGCGAGTGTGATAACCACTACACCAAGGCGATTTGAATATCTGGACTTGAAATTAACAATCAGTATCAAAGGAACAAGAAAGGAACCAGTAAGAACCAGAAATATCTGCACTTGACATATCGTTTTACACAGTGTTTACCTGACACCCATGAATATTCCATACCAAATCGTATTTAAGCCATCAATTGACTTAACTGGTTATTTATACCGTAAATATCTTTTTCTCCAATACAATTATCGTCTTTAAAAACGAAAATGCCCGAACATGTAAGTGCCATGTAAATACTAACACACAATATAAAAATCGTTACGGTAATCATTAACGAGACCCACTAATAACCAATCAAAATAATCTATTTGATTTTCCCGCTGCATAATAAGTTTTATTTACAATATTTCATTGGTCGAAAAACTAGGTCAAAAGTGAGCTTAGACAGCTAACGCCGAATAAAATGATGCGTACCAAAAAATCCTTCGATTCGGTGTAAATATGATGAATTTTACCGAGTTAACATGTCTCTTTATCTGGCCATCACTTTATCTTACCATGTATATTTGACAATTTTGTGTTATATAAGGACCAAACTAAACTAAACTTTTTGTTGGCCCACAATCAATTTAGTTGAGGTGGGGCAAACTTTGCGAAGGGCAAAACAATGTAAAAATTAGCCCAGATTTTAAGTAATTATATGAAAAGGGAACTTTGAAAGCCCCCGAAAATGACAAATATGAAAATATTGCAGACTCGGTTTGATAGACCCTGTTCATGGGCAAAAATGGAAATGCATATTACGACCCACGCCGTCAAGCCCCGGATTTGCTGTATTTTTATTCACAATTTGTGTAAGAACTCTGAAAATTCATATTTTGTCTAAGAAGAATGCTAAACAACATGCTTTTGAAAGTAGTTTGCGAAATTCCAAGCACAGTTTGAGCCAAGTGTCACATCTCAACGTGCATTTATTCTGTTCTCAGGGGTGGGGCGAATTTATACTAGTTTGGTAAATAAAAAATGTTACAATGATTATCTTTTAAAATTCGTTTACAAAAAATAACTCTTCATGGAAATGTGGGGGAGATTTATCTAATTTAAAAAAGGAAAAAAAATATTATTGGTATTTAGATGATATTGTTGGTAAAATGATTTTAATATCAAGTATTATAACATTGATTAAGTTGTACAGCTTCATAGAATGATTGATTTTACTTAATTGTTGTCATGTTAGTAGTTAACGATTTATATCTTATATAACATAGAACATACAGGATTGTGTTGGCACCTAGCGTGCTTTGTATTTATATTACAAATAGCTCTGTAGAATCGGATGTCAAAATATTGCATGCAAAGTCTTTGGAGCATATCAGTATGAATACAATGATTTAAGATTCAAATGAAGAACAAATATAAACGGTTGTCAGCACTGAACAGCTGCACTCAACAATAACGTGTTTATTCGCGTAACGAGTTCATTGACCTAAACTTAAATATAGGGCATGCTGTTCGGAAAGTTTTAAACATTTTAAACATTTATCATCTTTAAACAAAAAAAAGAAAGGTAAAACTGGGTTCAGAATTAGAGAATAATCAGGTTTATTTTACATTTACTTCATGTTTATGATCTTTAACTTCAAGTGACTGAACAAATTTGGTCTGTTTCAGAATAAGTGGAACAGTGATAACCAGAATTCCGGTATTTTCAACAGCATACATAAGGTTACTAAAACCTAGATCGATCAAGAAATTTGTTCTGGCCTAAGTAATGTTTCTTGGAATAAATACTCTAAGGGAAAATACCGACTGGACATAGTTACATAAAATTACTACTGGTAATAATAGGGCATATAACTTCCGAAAGCACTTTCTCGTACTTACGAATGATTGCTGAATTTATTTCAATCGCATTACTCCTACTTTTTAAAATAACAACACAGATTTCGGTTGATGCTCACTTTTGGACTAATCTGATTTTGAGCTTGGTATCATTTTAATCCAGGCGAATTCAAGAAAGTGGTCAAGAAATAAAAGGAAACAGATATTGTGTTTGGTACATTATAAATATACAGTAAATACACTCAACAAAAGTTCTAATTGGTCACTTTTTGTCCGTAATTTTTATTTGAAAGACATTGAATTCACTCTTTATTTATGATCATATGCCAACATCAGTCTTCAACTTAAGCTTTAATCTTGTAAAAATTGACATTGGAACAGTTTGGCAAGAGTTATCCTTAATTTTGCTAAAAATGCATTTATTGCATAAAAAGGTCAAGCACACAGAAATTTGCTCTAAATTCCTTGTTTTGTTTTAATAGGACCCCTCATTAGTAGGAAAAACAGAAAACATGATTAATCAATAGCACATTTGTTGAAATAAACCCTTTTCAAAGTATCCAATTTTAAAATTACCTCCCTTTTAATTAAAGTCTGTTCAAATTTTGTCCCTGCGCTGTAAGTAAATGGTATTGGATTTGTTTATGAAAACAATCAATAAAGATTAAAAAGACATTAGATAATTGATTTCTAGACAAAACAGTTCTTTCCACAACCCCTCTTGGCGTAGGGAAGAAACGAAACTAGCATACATTGTAAACAGATACAATGAATGACCACTTAGAACTTTGTTGAGTGTATGCACCATGACACTAGAAAAAACGTTTAAGCAATTTTATAGCAATTAAAGATCATTGAATACACCAAACTTAATATGACCCGTTGAATATTCTTGACTGGTTTTTAAAATCTATTGCAAAACCTGGAAAGAGGTCTTCAATGCCTGATTCGATAGGAACGAGTCTCAATCGTGTGCACGTTTATTTAAAGATATTCATAAAAATTAGGTTTAAAGGTATCAGATAAAATGCAATAAAACCTTTGGTCTATCGCTGACAGAAAAAGCTACGTCTGATTTTAAAGGCAAACAATTAACTTAATTGGACGAAGTTGGTGCTTTGAATGATTGCCAAAAAATAGGTAATTTTATCACCATTACTATAAATCGCAAGTGCACACGGAAAGAATGTTTTACATCTTCAATGTAAATGCTTGGTAACCTGCCAATGTATTTGTATTCGTTCATAGCTTTTATACACATTGACAAAACATGGCTAACCCACATTGCTATTCATAACTCCATGACGAGGTCAGGAGTTGAACTGATCAATACACAGAAACGCAAAACTATGTCACGATGTTGGTGGGTTTTATTTTTTAATATTCATATTTTACAACACCAATAATATATCTCTTATAACATAACAAAACATTAAATAACGAGCACAACAATTGAGCACTTAATGACTACTGTTATACTGTTTATTCTGGTGTTTCACAACATTAATTCATTTTGATTAATATCGCCCAGTACTCCAGATTATGGACGCATAATTGACGCAAAGTTAGATCAACCATAGAACTGCAAAAACATACTTTTTTCTTTGATAGACCAAGTTCATAATAATCAATATCATAATTGAAAATACAATTTATCAACGATATTATTAAATAGACTAGAACAATTATAATCAGTAATTACTACTTACATTTAAGTAATTATACACTTTTAAAAAGGATATTTCGTCTTGATGTCATTTACTCATTTTCAAAAGGTTTATTAAATTAATTCTAAACATTTCAGGTATCTCTTAAAGATAATACAAATAGAAAAACAGCATCATAATTTAACTTGCACTAACAATATCACAATAGTAAACTGGGACAGGAAGCGTATTTTTTACATGACGAATTATATGAGATACTTCAGTATAGTGAGATACCCAAATTTGTTCCCTACCCATACGTCACCTACACTGTCTATGGTGAGCGAAAATGGTGAGCTTGTCCCCATAAATATAGCTCGCTTTTCAAGTTCAGTGTCCATTATCAAGAAGCCCCTGAACCTTCCAAGTGGATCCAGAACATGCACGGTATGGTTTGTGTAGTCCACTGCAAATATCTGGCCAAACCTATCACAGCATACAGCATGCGGAGCCAACGGATGCCTAGTAGATGTGTCTGGACCGCTATATGTCGCCTTCAAAACACCTTCATTGTCAAATATGAGAATCGCTCCCTTGTTCCGATCAGAAACACATATATCGCCATTTAGGTGGTTTACAGCCACTCTCCAAGGCTGTACGAGATACTGACTGCAGTCCATGTCTTTGAGATCACCGGTGTCCGCCCGAAGTTTAACAATTGAACTTATATCGCCATTTCTATGATGCAGGTTTTTCACGCAACACACGACCAGTTCATTATCAGATGTGAAGTAGACCCCTCTCGGTACTTTTTCAGTTTCAATGGTTTTTATAACTTCGAAATTGGAATTCAAAACTTTGATACACTTCCCCTCGTGACTTGAAATTACCATGTTTCCGTTGTTTGTACATATATCGTCCACTTTGCACCCTGCATCTACTGTCTTTAGAACGTTACCCTCTTTATCTACTAGATGGACCAAAGGTCCCCACTGCCAGCTTACCCACACATTTTCTCCGTGAGAGTCAGGACACATAGTTGTAACAAACCTTGAACTGGCTACAGCCTCTGGTCGTATAGAAGCAATTCTCTTGACTTCGATCCTCCACGGTACCATCACTTTGGTAAAGTCGCCAAGCAATACTTCCGGTGACAATGTTTCCCCTTCTTTAGAGGCCGGAACTGGTGATAAAATATAAATACACTTTTCTGGTGGACAAATAGGTAGTGATTTAATAAGTCCCGATATATTTGCTATCTCAGATTTGCTTTTAGTGACCACATAGGTGTCGTCTGCTGCACTGCACAGATTCTCACAATTCACAGCGACAGTTTTGGCTGATGCAACAAAGTCATCAAACTCTCCTATTTTGTCCCTAATTCGGTTTGTCTCTGAGTCATGCTCATTCTGAATGTCAGAAATCAGAGTTTCGGTGAGGAGATTCGAACCCTCCGGTAATTTTTCTGCTCTCTCAAGAATTTCGGCTGTAATCTCTGCCAGATGAACGGCCAGCTTCTCTATGTAGGAGTTTAAATCTTTGATAACAAGTTGAGCGTATCTGATGAAACCTTTCACCTTTGAAAGTTCGCCGTTAAGAAAAGTTTTTGTTAGTTTACTGGCTTCACTCAGTTTCTTAGTAGAATGTGAGGAATGTACATTTTCACACTGTTCACACACAACATCATTACAGTCTAAACAGAAGAACAACACGTTATTTATATGTAAACCACACTTATTATGTGCACTGGAGTTCAACTGATTTTGTACATTTTGCCTCTCTTTTAAAACCGATCTCGAAGTATTTTCTTCATTAATTCCATTTACACTATTATCTGTTCTGTTTTCACTTTGTTCCTTCATGTTTATTTATTTTTCGGCTATTTCGTGTTAAATAACCTCTCTCACTGCATGACACGAGTGTTTTCCAATATGTATATGTAAACCAACATGGGCGCGATTCATTATAAATACACAGTGTACCACGTGATTTCGATATCTCCAATAACAGAGGGTGACCTAGAGTTCACCGTTTCGCTCAATAAACGTATTAAGGTGTTTACATTATCCTGCGGTGCATAGTATGCAAAACCATATAGTGGTAGCTTTTGTGCACTAAATATCAATAATTGTGTATGATTCATACGTTGTTTACAAGTTAAGGGGCATTTTGCCTCACAGTTCAGTAATCTATTGTGATTTCAGCGAGCGGTCGGAATTCGCTCTGTAATCTGAAAAGGGAAAAAAGGGAACCGTTTAAGTAATATTATCATAATAACCTAAAAAGCAACAATTTAAAATATTTTGAAAAATCATATGCATTTTTTTTAATTTTTTTTAACTATTAGAAAACCGTCTAGGGCATCAATGCTTTATACGGAGCAGGTACAAGTTAATTAAAGTTTATAGAAAATAATTATATATTAATTAATTCTCATATCTTTCTTGCACGAAATATGCAGCTAGCAGCTGAGTTTCGATAAACAAAAAAAATTATCTCTATATGAGATTAATTTACGTGATATATTATATAATGGATATTTTGAGCCAGTGACATTGCAGTTTTTCAAATTTTTCGAACATTAATTTTAATACTTTTGCTTGTCTGATTTTTTTAAAGGTAGATTACCTTAATTTCTTTGGTCTAATATTAAATTGTGAATTCATGTGGTTCAATAAATATTTTATTAAATGCAATTTAATTACAAAGATCAAAGTAATTGAATGTAATGTGTAATTGGATGTATTTTTAACCACACGTAATTAAGCATAATTAGTTACATCATGAAAAAGTGTGTACTTTACAATTACATTTAAATTACATTTTAAATTACATTTAAATTACATTTTAAATATATTCTATATTCTTACTATAAAAAGTATAAATTTGTGAAAATCAATGGTCTGAAACTTCAAATTTAATTTGTTGCTAATTATATACAACAGAGAAACCCGTCTAGGGCTGATCCTAATCGGAACAGAACAGATCAATACTTTATTCTTCACCCAGGTACATGACGTACAACATTAGGGTTCAGTAAATACACAATTATTTTGGTTCCTGTAAACTACAAACTCGTATTTTCATGAAATATGTTGATAGAAGAGATAATATTATATTATATCATAACACATTATATAAAATAAGCAAACTATAAAGTTTAAAGCAGTGGGTGGGGGAAAAGTATTGAATGTTTATAACTTATTTCACAAATATGGTTAATGAATTTTTAAATTTACAATCTATTATTGGGGGTAGCAGAAAAAAACAACAACAAATCGAAGCAGTGTATTGTCACTGGTTCTCACCTTTGACTGACTGTAAATTTTAACTGCCAGACGGGTGTTTAGTGTAAGGATTATCTCAATTATCAACCTGACAACTGTTAACAGTTTAGGATGATGTTTTGTGCAATCATTAATTAAATAAATATTAACAACAATCCATATAAAGCTTAAAGTGAAGCCCACATTGAAAAATAACATCTGAACAGTGTACAAATTATTTTAGTAGTAAACATGGAAAATACTCTAAAACATTTTGTATTTCCTAAATTTTTATTTTCAGATGTTAAGCTCTGTTTAAGTTGTGTGCTTAGTAATAAAACAATTATACACGTATAATTTTAAACAGCCTTCGTAAACTATTAAAAACAAGAGGGCCAATTGGCCCTAAATCGCTCACCTGTCAAACTTGACCTAGATATCATTGAGATAAACATTCTGACCAAGTTTGAAGAAGATCGGACCAAAATTAAGACCGCTAGAGTGCAGACAAGATTTTTATATAATTTGACCTAGTGACCTAGATTTCATGGTCACATAACCCAGTTTCAAACTTGACCTAGATATCATCGAAATATACTTTCTGACCAAGCTTGAAGAAGATCCAACCAAAATTAAGACCTCTAGAGTGCAGACAAGCTTTTTCCTTAATTTGACCTACTGACCTAGTTTTAAGGGTCACATGACCCAGTTACGAACTTGATCTAGATATCATTGAGATAAACATTCTGACCAAGTTTAAAGAAGATTGCACCAAAATGAAGACCACTAGAGTGCAGACAAGATTTTTATATAATTTGACCTAGTGACCAAGATTTCAAGGTCACATGACCCAGTTTCAAACTTGACCTAGATATCAATGGGATAAACATTCTGACAAAGTTTCAGAAAGATCAGACCAAAATTAAGACCTCTACAGTGCAGACAAGCTTTTTCTTTAAATTGACCTACTGACCTAGTTTTAAGGGTCACATGACCAAGGTACGAACTTGATCTAGATATCACTGAGATAAACATTCTGACCAAGTTTAAAGAAGATCACACCAAAATTGAGACTGCTAGAATGCACACAAGATTTTTCTGTAATTTGACCTAGTGACCTAAATTTTTAGGTCACATGACCCAGTTTCAAACTTGATCTAGATATCAATGAGATAAACATTCTGACCAAGTTTGAAGAAGATCGGATAAAAATTATGACCGCTAGAGTGCGGACAACAATTGTGAACGGACGACGAACGGACGACGGACGACGGACGAAGGTTGATCACAAAAGCTCACCCTGTCACTATGCGACAGGTGAGCTAACTAGAATTAAATATAAATAACAAAAAAATACACACATCAACAGAAAATCACACGCGTTAACTGAGCAGTATTCTAAGAAGTCAAAATATTATATAGGTATTATAAAGGAATATAAATGATACAAGTGAAAAAAATACATTGTACACATACTCATAAAACAATAACAAAAAGCAACAACAAATAATTGAGCAGTAACCAGCTAAAGGAAATGATTCAAATATTGATTTGAGCCATGATTAGTTGGATAATGGTGTTCTAATTAAGGGCCCAGTATACTCCTCCCCTGCACGTGTGTACTTTGTAAAGAACATTTAACTACTAAAAGAGAAATAAATTATTGTCATCCGTTAACGCGACCAAGAAGCGACCAGGAAGTTGAAGGTCAAACACACTTTTACTAATATCTCATAAAGTTTACATAATTATGTAAGTCTTCAGGACAGAAGATATTGTGTCAGTATCATATTACTCATGTGGGCATTTTAATTAAATGGCGTTTTGTGTTGTTTAGTTTATGTGAATTTATGTAAATAGAAGTTTAGGGAATTTTTAGATCTCACTAGTTTTCTTTACTGATTACTGTAATTGATATTTAATGCCAGCGACAGTGCAGTTTTTCAAATTTTTCGAAAATTAATTTCAATACTTTTGCTAGTCTTAATGGGTTTTTAAATATTTGATTTAAAATAGACCTCAAACGAAATCTTTATGGTTATTCTTTAGAACAGTTTTCTAATATCCGATCATACTAGTAACAGGAAAAGGGAACTTTGAAAAAAAAGAAATATGCATATATTGAAAGCCACCGAACACATACAATATTGAAATATTGCAGGCTCGGTTTGATTGAGAAGTTATGGAAATTCATATTACTGCTCATTCCGCCTAGCCCCGGGTTGAGCGCAACTCAATATTTACACCAGAAATCAGTACAATTTTGATCCATCACAAACGATGGTATGCACATGGCGGTGAACATGGAACCTTGAATGCAGTGTTTTCAGATTAACACTACTCCATGATCAGCGGCGTATGGTTCTGGATAAAAGAATGGGTTTGTTTAAAACGAGAAAACAATAGCCGTAAATATATAGAATAGAATGTTGAAAGGGGATCAGATAATATAATTCCTACATATGGGCTGTATAAAAAAATGGCTGGAAAAGTGAAAAATAGTGAAAAATTAAAGTTCATAAAAATTCCAAACTTGTTATTCTGTATTTTTTGTTTATTGAATCTGAGTACAGAACTGAAAAGATTTTTGAATCGGTCAACTGGTTGCTGAGATATTGTCATTTGAAAAATGGCAAGTAAAGTGAAAAAAATGTAAAGAATTTAAGTTCATAAAAAGTCCAAACTGGTTCGTCCATATGTTTGTACGGTCTTTACGGTGAGCAAAATCAATCAAGTTATACTCATATGTGGCAGAATAAAATTTTTATGGAGCTTTATTGACCAATATTAAATAAATCAAAGAATTTTAATTTATGTGCTAAAATTACAAGTATTACTGTTTCTTATTATTTAAATGTGTATTTCTGTTTAAATACATGTTGAAGCATCAAATAAAAGTGCTTTAGAACTTGTGGTATCGCATAAAGATAAAAAATTCATATTGTTAAAAAAGTGTGTCACACTCCTGACAACCACATAAGTGCAGTTTACTCAAAATTGTTTCCATAAGGCCATTCCTTTTTGTCACAATTTAACAAAACATGACATAGACTTCTAGGAAAAAATATGCTCTTGTTTTCATGTAAAGGATATGTTGACAGAATATTGCAATATGTGCATAATGTCACACTCCTGACAAATTTAGCTGACCTTTTCTGAAGGGAGCTGCAGACAAATATAATTTCAGTAGAGGTGATAATATTATAATTATTGCATCTAGAAACATAAAACTTAATGATACAAAAAACATTTCTTATGTACTATCAATCTTTAAAGTCCTATAAATTTATAAAGCAAAGATGTATTCATTTTCTTGAGGTATTTTCTAATCTACCACGCTTGACTTAATAGCATAAATTTTGATTACTTTAAGTATAAAATGCTTAATTTTATCATTATTTGATGCCTAATAAATGCACATTTTACTAAAACAACACTAAAACTTGTCTTTACTCAAGCTTTTTGTAAAATAATGGTCTGAACAAATGTGATTTTGAAAAGTGTCACACTTTTTTGTCACACTCCTGACATTTTTTGCCCATTATTTTAGAATATTTTTTAACGAATGGTGCTATTTTGATGAAACTTCACAAATCTTTAACGGGCATGATGAGACACCTTTGCAAAGTAGGAAAATGGAAGTAACTGTTTGTTGTACATTTTTATAACAGGAAAACCCAAACCAGCCTTTTTTTTTTGAAACAGCCCATATAACAGAGAACGCCAAAGGCAATAATTAAATATCCATATCTATTCTGGCTGGTATACTAAATATCGGGAATCGCTACAACCAGAAAAAACAGCCTTCCCACGCAGCCAAAAAGTAGAGAGGATAAGAGAGCACGAGTTCATTAAAGATTCAATTTCAAATTTGACATCACATACAATTGACGATAAAGAGAACCACTGGGGTTACTGCCTTGGAACGGTCAATAACAAAATAATTTACCACTGGGGGTTTAAACCAGGTTCAATAGGTTCTCATATGAACAAACAAGTAGGTCTTGGTGAAATAACTCCAACCCACCCATCCACTTGACAATGCAATGTTGCAAACAAAAGCACACAAACATATAAAACACAAGATGCTTACTGTATAGCAATATAACCACTCATTCCATCCATATTAAAACTGGCCAAAATATTTTTTAAAAAAGGTGAAATATGCATATCAGGAATCGCCACATTCAGAAAAAAACAGCCTCCCCACACAGTCAAGAAGAAGAGAGGGAGAGAGAGCACGGTTAATAAAATGATCAGTTTCAAAAAAGACACCACTAACAATAAACAAAAATGAGAACCCGAGGGGTTACCGCCTTGGAACGGTCAGTGGCAAATCTAATTGCCACTGGGGGTTTAAACCAGGTTCTAGGGTGCACCAACCTCACACTTGCCCCAACAGGTTCTCATATCAACAAACAAGTACAAGTTGTCTTGGTGAAAAAACTCCAACCCACTTATCGGCTTAACAATGTTGCATGAAAAAGCACACAAACATATAAAACATAAGAAGCTAAGAGCATTGCAAAGCCGAAGGGGCGGGTACTCAATGATCTTACCGAGATAAAACACAAGTAGGCTAGATCTACTATAAACATGATCATTATCTTGCAACCTTTAAAGGACGTAACTGATTACAGCACTGAATGTACGGGGAGACTTTTATAGCCGACACACGGCACAAACAATGCTACTGTGAAATAACTGTATATTCTATAGACAGTTTTTAAATAAATTCAAATTCTTTACCTAGATTTCTATTTTCATTTTAAAATAGATCTAGTGTATTATAGAAGAGGAAATAAAGCCATCAGATTTTCATGCTCAGTTTGTTGAGCATGAAAAAAGTTAACTCCAGTATAAAGCTAACGATGATTTGGCATAAACCAGTTAAAATGATGTATAGTCTACAAGAGTAAAAGTCAGAACATGTTACTTGCCTGACACGGATATACGTTACGTCATCACAACGACACGAGTTGGTTGCCATATTACGTCATCAGTGACGTCAGAAAAAGTATCTTAATGATATGGGTAACTTCCCATAGATACTGAATTCAAATGACCAGAGTACCGAAAAAAAATCTGCGGTCATGCATTTACCTGCATATATTTATTGTCTTATACGAGCCTAAATACTCCGTAAAATAGAGGCGGGGTGGTCTTCCGTTTCAAAACCGTGTAGAACAAAGAGGCGCGTGTTAACTTCTTTAGGCCCCTATTTTCTAAAGATTTTTTTTAATTTGTTACAATCTGTAAATTAACAACCCATTAAGTTTGCTATTCTGGCGAACGGTTAAATACATTAAGAAATTTAATTGTACGACAGGGGCGTAGCCAGCTTTTTTCAAGTTGTAGGCACATACAAGGGTTCCTAGTTGCGGTTGCATTTTGGTAAGGTGGTCTGGGGTGTAAAGCGCACCAAGAAGCAGTAAACAAGTGGAGATTAAATATAGCGAAATGCAAATAAAGCGTGACAACACAGAGAATTGGAACGCAGGCCTGCATTTACATCTGGCAAAGATTTTTAGTTATCATTTTCCCCAAAAGGCAACTCAAAGCCAAAAACATATTTGATTCGACAAAAAACGGCCTGAACCCGCTAACATACCATCCAGTTCTGTTTTTATTATTTTTTGGGGACTTTTGAAAACGTCATTTTCTTGTCCAACTTGTGGGCCCGGGCCTACATGGCCTAATAGTAGCTACGCCACTGTACGACATTTAGCTCTACTCTTAGTTCGGGGCTTTTGTACTGCAGGGGGAAATGGCCCATGCCCATATATTTGGGGGGGAAATAGCGTGATTTCTTCTGTAAAGAGGAATGTAAACATCCTGGTGTAAAGTTGTTTTGTTGTTGTTGTTTGTTTGTTGTTGTTTTGTTGTGTATATTTGTGTGTTTTTTTGTTTGTGTAGGGGGGGGGGGGGGCTGGATGATTTTAGAGAAAGTTCTGAGAAGAGCATGATTTTTTTTTAAAGTGAAATTTGCTACATTCAGAATTAACAGACTCTCACACAGTCAAAAAGCACACAAAACAGACACCCCATTAATAACAAAAATGAGCACTCGAGCGGTTACCACCTTGGAACAGTCAAAGACAAAACAAATAGCCACTGGGGGATTTAAACCAGATCCAATGGTGCACTAACCTCAGGTTCTCATATCATTATAAAACAAGTACAAGTTGTCTTGGTGAAATCACCCAAACCAACCCATCAGCACAACAATGCTGCATGCAAAAGCACACAAACATATAAAGCATAAGAAACTAATAACATTGCAAAGCCAAATGAGCGGGTACTCAATGATTAAAGAAATTTTCTGAGTGGAAGGCGCATGTTAATGGCCTCTACTAAAGAAAGAAAAAAGTCTTGCAGTGTTAAGTAGCCTTGCATTTTTCCTCCGCAGGTTGCCAGCATTAAACGTACGAAATTTAATGACGAATTTATCTTTTATGTTTTGTTCAGTCTCCAGATTAAAAAAAAACAACAAATAAAAGCCTTTGATTTTGGTGACTTTTTGTCGCTACGCTTTCTCAAGATTATTGGTTCTATTAACATGGTCTTTGGAGTCGCATCGCTTTAAAAGTCCATGACAGTTTACATGTATTTCTTTTTGTTATTTTTTCAACTTAGAGCTTTACATCAACTTAGAGCTGTACATGGATATATTATAAAACTAATTTTTATTAAAAGGTATTCCCCTCGATGTTATTTAGTTATGGATAATTCAGTAGGATTGAAGCAAAGGAAAATATCGTATCGCTTCGGTACTTCTTTGAACAGTGAAATATGCATATCATGTATAGCCATGCCCAGAAAAACACAGCCTCACCACGCAGAGGAAAAGAAAGCACGGGTTTATCTAAAGGTTCATTTTAAAATGTGAAACCACAAACCAAAATTAATGATAAAGAAAAACTGAGGGGTTGTCGCCTTAGTACCTTGTCGCCTTAGATTTGCTTCTTAACTATGTACGTTAACGATCGGAAGGAGAGTTTGATATTGACCCTTAGAAGTCCACATTAATCCTTAAACTGCTGAATGTATTTAATGAATTCGCCTCTTTTGCTGAATCCGAACCAGGCAATTGATTGTGTAAATATGTGATTGCGCAAACTTACTAAATTATTTACAAAACAGTGAACAGAATAGTTCCTGATCAGACCGTTGATCTGTTGGAATCAGTGTTCACAACCGTGATAATCCATCGCGATTAGCAGGCGAATGTTTCACTAATTAACGTATTGAAAGCATTCCAATTTGCTCACGACTATGACCGATGACGTGGATCTATGGAATTTTCCAAAATCCATTTCTTGTTAATGAGCGTCTCACGAAATCGACCCAAAATAACACAATGGCATAATATTTGTGTGATTAGTGGAATAACAACGATCCTCTTTCCTGATATCACTGAATCCTGGCTCTTCGACAACATTCAGTACCATTAACCCGGGAAATTTATTTACTCTAAAAATACTTTCAATAAGAATAGGTAATGGCGTACTTTTACATCTAGAATAAGTTATAAAAATTCTCGATTGATTTTAAAGCAGCTTGTGCATAATAAAGATATATATATATATATATCTAGCAAGAGTCTCATTTGATTTAAAAGCAGCTTATAATAATATGAGTACAGATGTACACTTTCTTCATTGCTATTCAAATTAATGTAAGCATGTGAAACGTAATATTTTATTTAATCGATATTAACTTGTTTATTGATCTTTCAAAAGTGAGCGAGAGATGTTTTTATTGACGATTGCATGCATTGTAGGATACCTATGGTTGATTTTATTATGACTGGTGAGTAAGTGAAATACACGTAGAATCAGTCGTGGGTATCGTGGGTATCTGCCGGTGGAAGAGCAATCTTTAAAAGTACAACATGACGTGTTTCATTCATGAATTAACTTCACATCTTAAAAACATATTTACAGTTGTTTTTTTTTCAAATTGTGACGTGGGTCATGTTTACATTACTTACATTATAATTGGGGAATATTTTTGTACATAATTTTAACATACATGTAAATAAATGATTCACCCAACAGCATACATAACGAGATAATTATTATAGTAGAGCAATGACTGGAAATATTGTTCTGACTACTATGTGCATATTCTTTAATTATATACCGGTAGTTAGATCTGATGTGCGAATAGTTCAATATTCCATAGGTCACTGCCCAGACGTTTTTGTAAACGATAAGAAAGTGAACCGTTTCGAGTTTACTACAGCTGACTATATCTACCAAAATGGGCATACAAGTACTTCTACACTGCAGGAATCACTAAGTTTTTCGCTTTAATAACTAATTCTATTATTTCTTTTCTTTTCTTTGTCAATTTGCAACTTTTCGGTAATGCAGGTTATGTAAAAAAGGAACAAGAATTTTGATTTTGTATAAATTTGCAGACATAATAAGTTTCTAGTATGCAACCTTTTATACCATTTGCTTCATGAGATTGTCTAAATGATTGCTGGAACACAAAAATTTCGTTAAGTAGATTTCACTGGCAATATTAGTAATTTTTAGCTCTATTATGCTAAACGCCAGTCTGATTAAAACCGCTACGCGATCTCATTACATTTTATTAGATCAAACTTCGGTGAGAATGAATAACGCAAAAAGAAGCATGTTTCGCTATTCGAACTTACAGATCCATCGGCTCTTCCACGCATCAAATACAAGTGTCGACAATTTTAAAATGTTGCAATTTGGGACCCGGTTCTCTTTAGTTTTAAATTGAAATAAAGAAACACATTTTTATTATGGTTTACTATCTCGGATACTTGTAAATCACTTGCTATAGTTATTTATGAAGTCAATGATCTAAACATGTTTTAAATCAAATATATTATCTTAAAGAAAGAAAACGACAGGCCAGATATTTGCCTGATTAGATTTGATTTAACACCTGATTCCTGAGTGGATTGTAAATATTTGTGCTTTCATTCTGTTTTATTATCGCACACTTGAAAGGCGTTCAATGCGAAAAAAATGCATTTGATTTGTTTGCCTAATGCACAAATTGGCAAATTCTAAACAGCATCGGTGGTATCTCTGTATAAATTTCAAGTGTTAAGCATTTCAAGTGAATAAATTTATTGTAAAATTTCAGCCCACTCACTAGTGTTCCACACCCTTCCGTTTCATACATAACAGAAAGTCGACTTTTTAAACAACATCGTTTCAGTCATTCAACTAATTGGGAATAGTTCACTTGCGTTTGTGTCGTTTGAAGAAGATCTCTCTTGGAAGTCAGTTCAAACCGTACATATACCATTGGAAGCGTATAGCCCGATCAGAGTTTGAAAACAGAATGACCAAATGCGAATCCCTGTTAATTGTTAATCATATCGCTGTTCACTACAGTAAACTTAATAATATTCACTAAATCACTAAATACATGTATTTTGTTTTTAATGGATTACTGGTCAACGAAGGTTTATAAAGAATCAACAAACAACTTTGAAATGGCAAATCGACCGTCATAATATTTGACCGGCGGTCATTTCCTTTCAAAACTGAGGTCATCTTTGTTGACAGATAAAGATTGTTTACGCCCTGGTCACTCACCTTGTAAGTGACCGATGGTGTATCGAAGGGAATGTAGGATAAAGTTATACAGCTGTTTGAAATATACCTGTTAGTGGCACAAATCAATTAACACAACTGCCAAGAGCTTGGTGAGGCCCTACATATCTCACCTGAGAATCCAGTAGCTGTTATGCTATATTAGAATAATGAAAAATAATTATGAGACTATGGCCATTTCATATACTAGTAAGTGAGCTAACAAAATCAGCCTTCAATTTAAGCATTGACTAATTAAACCTTTATTGGCAGTAAGTTTAAAGTATTCGATACGGTTGCGTAGGCGCTCGTCCAGGTAGGTTATAAATGATAATGTTGCAATTTCTGTGCCTCATCTAAGATCATCTTATTAGAAACACAGACTTAATGCAAAATAGGATCCGACTTCCGGAGTATTAAAACCATTAGTAATAAGGGACCTATGAAAGCAACCTTAAACGAGGCCCGGTGGATTAACATTGAAGATATTACTTTATTTAAGTCATTCTCAGTCGTACAATGAATGCACACGGTTGGATGTGGACAGGTGGATGACCCCATGTGGCCCCCAGAGAATTATTTCAAGAATGATTGGCCCCTGGGTACAACACAGACCTTTTACTAACTACCTGGATAGATTTCTAACACAGAAGCTTCTGAAACTGCTAGTATTTGGAGCGGTTGGATTCGGAGCGGTAAGGTGCGTATAAGCCAAATTAAAAATCCAAATTTAATTTCTTTTTATTAATATTTTTGTGATAAACTGATTTGAGAAGTTACAGAATGCTTTTATACTACAACAACTCGATAAGCAAACAGCATAGCCTCTATTTATCGATACGATGAGAGATTTTGACGTAGTTACTTAAGTGTCAATCGGTCAAAGATAACACCAGGGAAAATCTCATGAGCTTGTCTGACGCTAGTCGGATGATAGATGTGGGCAATGTGGCCTTTATGCACTAGTTTAGTTGACATAATTACCGAGACAATCCAGTTTTGAACTGGTAAAGGTGGGCTGATACTAAATGACTGAACAAATCACTGAGACGGACATACCCACTTGGAAGGGACATTCTGATCGGATGGGACATTCTGGATGAATGGATCTATGTAAGCTATGGAAATGTAGGTAGCCGGTCAGTCGGTCGGAGTCCATGGACTTCCAGGTAGTTCCATAGTTAGAGAATGTGAAACACAGCGAAGAGGCGGCGTGACAAGAAATGTCCATACTTTTCAGTGTACGTACTGAAAGAGCTGAAAGTTATGTTATGTTGTACACATAACATTATAACCTATTTGTCTGTTTTTTAATCTCTCTCTCTCTCTCTCTCTCTCTCTCTCTCTCTCTCTCTCTCTCTCTCTCTCTCTCTCTCGCTAGATCGCTAGATCTCTTAATTTGCATTGCCTTGCACAAAAATAAAAAAACAAAAAGCAGGTTATGAGGTCGGCATGATTTATAACTTCTCCTTGGTCTTTAACAACTATGACATCAAACGACAGCTGTTGTGACAGGTAAACAAAACCTCGTATAACATGCACTGCTCTGCTCAAAAGGTGTTTACATTTAAGTCATTTTGCGTTTCATTTCTTATTGATAACGAGAGGACAAAATCCGCCGTAATTACATGTATTTACCAACGGAACATTTCCTTTTAAAGCTTCCCTACCTACCACAAAGAAACGCCCATGTTCAAATATAAATTCTCTTAACCACATGTGAGTTATAAAGAAGATACAGGGTATGTTCTCGCATCGCGTGTTCGTGGTTTCCGTGTCCTTTGGGCGAGAAAACAAGAAAACACGAAGCGAAAACGCGAAAAGACGCTGCGATGTCGGGAAAGTACGATTCGATGCATCGCCTCCTCGCAACGTTCATCGCGACCTCGCATCATGTTTCCGCGATCTCGCATCTTGGTTTTGCGGCATTTTCATGGTCTCGCCCAAGAGGTCAAAGGGCGAAACAACGATGGTCCAAACGGAACACTGTAATACATTTACGCCAAGTTCCCCATTTTAACTGCAGTCCAGTCATAGTAGGCTACATTTAATGAAAACTCTACATAATGGGTTTCACTCTCTCCAGTTAGTTGGAGTGAAAGTTTTGAAAGGCAGATTGAAACCGCATCAATGTGTAATCTTGAAATGTATATACTTGGTGACTTTAATATAAATTATTGCACTGACACCGACTCTATTAATCAAAGCGCTGAAAGCGTTGAAAGACTGGCGCGCTGGTTGAATCGAACTTGCCCTGCACTGATATCATTACTGTAAACATATGAAACTATGTGTGATTTTTTTCGTTACACTTTGTGACAGTTACTATCATCAACATTAGCAAATAATTCAGTATATTCAGGGATTTCAATAGATGCAGTTACTTGTATTTTGATGCAAGGAAATTAGGTATCACTTTTTTCACCTTAATCTTAGGTTGGGGGTCGTTTTGATGCAGGAGCGTATGATTAGTGGTTAAATTTTGCTTGAATAACGAAGATCAGGCTCCGCCACAACTGAGTAGTGTCAACAATGAAATGCACAAGGCTCACGTACCTTAAGAGACTGAAACAGTTACAATCTTAATTTTTACGTCGATCGCAACAATGCACTAACAAAAATATTCGCCAACTTACTTACGGTCTCCCCAGGATTTTTGGAAGGGTTGTCGCTGGACTGTTCGTGGATTTTAGCTCGCGAAACTTTATTTTTTAACTATCATTTTATACAGTTTTATATTTGTACCAAAGTTTACTGCAACAACGGTATATAGTACATAGATGTTTTTTATCTCTTTAGAGCCAAGAAAGGTACAAAGTTAAAAACATAAATAATGTGAAACAATGTGTAATCAGTATGTCAACATGTGTTTTAATTACATAAACTGATCTGATCTCATCAAGTTACAATGTCAACTATATACTCTGTATAGTTAGTTTTTCTTCATTGTCCAAAATATCTCACACATATCAAACTCAGTGTTTCATTACAACTGACAGGATCAGGATTAAACTTTCAGACGCCTCTTTTTTTGGACCCAATTGCTGACTGCCTTATTATAATCAAACTTCAGTACATCAGGACCTCCCATGGATATCATTAACAATGAATTTAATGTTGAATTGTTAAGCCTGCTATTAAGCTTTGTCTTCACTCTTGATAAGGTGGAAAAAAACACTCACAATCTGAGATTAAATAACTTGACGATACCAGTAAACATATAGACAGCTTCATATATATATATATATATAATATCATAATAGGTTAACACAAACAGGTATAATAAATTATATAGTGCACCCTAGAACCTGATTTAAACCCCCAGTAGCAAATTATTTTGCAACTGACTGTTCCAAGGCGCTAACCCATACGGTTCTCTTTTTTTTGTTAAACAATCAACAAACAAATCATTTATTTTCCTCTCTTTTTTTTTTGCTGCAGGGGGAGGCGGTGTTTTATGAGTGTGGCGATTCATGATATGCATATTTCCCTTTTTATTATAGTAGCATGATATTGAGTTATTTTATTTATTTAAGGCAAGTCACAAGGCTAAGTAAATATATATATATATATATAAAAGACCATTGCCAACTTCTTGCAACCAGGAGTAGACTTTCTTCCACTTAGGATCGACACCTGACTGGATCGAACTGGCTGTTCGAGGTAGGCGGCGTTGATTCAGTGTCTCGGCATGTTGGGGTACCGCGTCCGGCGTCGGAGTAATTGGGTACTTGGCGTCGTCAGAGTCGCTCTTGTAGGGCTATCCGGAATGATCTCGATCTCATTTCTAGAATTTTGAAGTTCAGAATGCCCGATGGAGTTGGCATCAGCCTCACAAGGCTGGTTTCTCTTGAAATAGGATAGAATCGACGAGTCGTCGTTCTTCTGCGCATGCATACTTGAAAATGTGTCCGACGAAAATGAGCTGATTGTTAAGTTCTAACTGCAACTTGCTAATAGATTTGTTTAAAACAGATCAATTATCGCGCAATTATTTTCAAACATCTATACAGTACAATTTTCGAAGAATTTTGTCTTCTAATCACAGAACAAAGAATAACCAAATTATTACTCATGATCGCATCTCATTAAAATCATTGAACATTTATCAAATACACCCGCTGTTAATTGAGAATATAAACAGTCGGCAGAGCCAAAATACGATCAAACGACACCAACAGACTTGCGAATTCGGCCACGTGGAGAGGCGGAGTTATCCAGCTGATGGTAAAGAAATCGAGTGTTACTGGTCAAATCGCCCATTGCTTAACCTTGAATGTACACCTCGTGTATTGAAAAGCGACCTGTGTTCACAATGCAAGAAACAGAAAATTATGACATGTCGATTTTGAATAAACGGATGTCGGCGAATTTAATCCTTGTTGGAAATAGATTAAAGCTTGTTAACGGTTGTCGGGCGCCCGGCCCGGTCCTTGAAAGCCGAGCAAAATCTCGATCCACAACTGCTCCAACCTAACCAAAATGGCAACCCACGCTATCTTACGCTTGTCACGTGACTGATTTGTTTTTAATCGTTCTTTTAATATCCTTTCATAGTTGTTCGAACAACAACATTACATTGTTTTCTTGTTTTTATTTGTAGCATTATCTTTCAAAGTTCGCATTCCTTCTCGAATATTTGTATTTTCTTAAAATGCACTACCTTTTATGCCACACAACTACGAAATCTTTCAGGCGTAACTTAACTACTCATGCATATCCAGTTGCTTGTTCACTGCCGTAGCTGGTCGTGATATCACTCTACATTTGTTAGCTGGCGTTATTGGCATGGATGCTCCAAAATTACACGGAAACTTACTATCAATCGCTCAGAATTCGTGAAATGGTGTGATGCATTGTGCCTCACACTTGTGCAGAACATTTCGGCCTGCTCTCGCGGTGACCACAAACCCCAACTTACTTGATACGCTCTCGTGGTCGCAATGATACACCCGAAGTTCAAGACTGCGCGTCGCAGAGTTCACGGCATCGTTACTTAAGACTGGCGCGCATGCGCGCTAGTCTAAAAACCAAGCATGGGCACAGTGCATAAGAAATCATGATTTATGTCAACTTATTAAAAACCACACTCGCGTAACTAAATCGTCAGCAGCTATTATTGATCATTTATATGCCCGCAACTGTGATATTAATTTTGTTGAATCTTTTGTAGCTCAAGTTGCGATTAGTGATCACTATCCAATTTGTTTTAAAAGATGCGTACAAGGTAGTAACAATACAAAACTAACACATACTGAAATTACTTATCGATCTTTTCGAAAGTTTTCTGAAGCAGACTTTTTAAGGGATTTACAAAAGTCATTTTCAGATTTTTCAATATCCAGCAACCCTGATGATGAATTTCAAAGATGGACTGCCACTTTTATGTATGTATTAAATTGTCATTCTTCCTTAAAAACCAAACGTGTTAAGAATATTAGTAGACCTGATTGATAAATGAAGATATTATTCAGGCAGGTCGTAATAGAGATTATTACCATAGAACTAAACCGTGGCTACTATATACATACTGGCGAAACAAAGTAAAGTGCCTTATTAGGGAAAACAAACAGCGAATAATAGAATCTGCAATCGAAGAAAAGAAAAATATCTCGTATTTATGGAAACATATTAATGACCTACGTGGTAACTCTGGGCATAGGGATATTATTAACTCTCTTGAAATTGATGGGCGTACGATAAATGACATCAGCGAAATTGCGAACTTTTTAAATGAGTATTTTACCAATATTAAAGACGTTTATAACATCAACTCTACCAATAGAATTATCCCAAATAATGGTTCACTTGACAAATTGGAAGAATTTGTGAATACAAGATTTCCAAATTTCATTTACTTTACTATTCCTTTTATTAAAGAAAATGAAGTTTTGAATTATTTACGAAAACTAGACATAACAAAAGCAACTGATCTAGATGGACTTAGTCCGAAATTACTTAAACTATCTGCGAATGTTATAGCTACAAGTATTACAAAGTTAATTAATAACTGTATTATCAATAATACATTTCCTAACTCCCTTAAGCATGCCAAAGTTTTTCCGAGTTTTAAAACCGGTGACAAATCCAATCCTACTAATTATAGACCAATATCGATTATTCCCGTAACATCAAAAATATTTGAACGACACATAGTGTGACACCTTTTGTCTTTCCTTAATAAGTACAACTTACCGGTAATTAACGAAGGACAATTGGGGTTTAGACAGTTGCATTCATGTCAAACGGCGCTTGTTCAAATAATTGATAACGGCTAGGAAATATGAATGCTGGTGAATTAACCGGGGCAATATTTTACGACCTCATGAAAGCATTTGATTTAGTTGATTTCCAGCTGCTTTTAAATAAACTTAAGATTAACAAATTCTCTGACAGCGCTGTCGATTTTTTTTCAATTCTTACCTGACCGGACGTGTTCAGAGCGTTGTAATTAAAAATAGTGTATCTGAGCCGCGGCCTGTTACAATGGGAGTCCCACAGGGCTCTGTGTTAGGACCTTTATTATTTCTTATGTTTATCAATGATCTACCCTAATATATCAATGATTGTTCGGCCGACCTCTTTGCGGATGACACGACTGTACATACACATGACAAAATTGTAGATACTATTAAACAAAAATTGCAGTCAGCAAATGATACAGTATTCAACTGGTGCGTAAATAATGACATGCACCTTAATGCAGAAAAATCATCAGTAATGTTAATCAAAGGTTACTTGGAGAAAATTATTGATAATAAACTGACTTGGAACTTACAAATTCATCATATGGTTACTCAGATTTCCCGTAAACTTACTCTCATGCAGTTATTATCTTCATACGTCTCTCAAGATTGTTTGATAAAGTATTACAATGCGTATATTATTAATTCCCTTATTTGATTATGGTTGTTTGGTTTGGGGCGGAACTTATTCATCCAATATTTTTCAAATCGAAAAACTATAAAAACGAGCAGCGCGAATTACCGGTATTCTTAAAACAGGGCTTACTACGCCTTCATCAATCATGTTTAAAAATTTAAGCTGGCTGCCAATCCGATGTCGTTTCAAATACCATATTCTTTTACTAACCTACAAAGCATTACATAACTTAGCTCCAGTGTATATAACTTCGATGTTTAAAGAACTAACATATAGCAATGACAGGCAATTAAGATCTATTTCAAATGGGAATCTATTAGTTCCAAAATTTAACACTATTATATAGTAAATCATTTTCAGTTGTTGCTCCAAATTTATGGAACTCTCTTCCCCTGATTGTTAAAACATGCAAATCAGTAAAATCATTTAAAAAAACACGTTAAAAAATTCTTATTTGATAATATGTAGTGCATTGTCAAGACAATTACAGTTTAATTATGTATAAATGTTAAAAATGTTTGGGTAATGAATCTTTTGTTATACGTGTAATTGCTTTTGTTAAAATTTATCATTTAAATTTGTCTGCTTTCATCCTTTTCATATTGTTCTTGAAATTTTAATTGTAACTTTATTTTTTTTCTTTCTTTCAATTGTATTATGAGAATGTATGTATGCATGAATGTAAATTTGTAACTATTTGTACTTTTTTTAAGAGGACCATATGTAAGAACGGCTATGCCAAATATGTTATCCTCTAAAAATAAAGAATTTATTATTATTATTATTATTATTATTATTATTATTATTATTATTATTATTATTATTATTATCGGCTCATTACAGTCATGTAAAGTGAGTGTAAGGAACGACAACTCTGCGAAGGAGATTGAATGGGTTTATTACTTATGGTCACAGTGCCGATTAATTCATCAACTTGTAAGCTGAGTGCAGACAAAGTGACAAGCATACATAATGATGCACTTAGTGTTGATGGGACCATTGCTCATGTGCGTGTGTACATGATTGTTCTTTTCTTGCTTACTCTTTTCCTCATATTAAACCTTTCATAGGTGAACCCATGTAAACAATGCCTACTAAACTTTTTCTGCTTTTCATTTCTTCCTTGTCATTCTGTAATTTTGAAAGAAGGAGATACTATTTTCAAGTTATTTTGTTAAAGAATACTGTAAATTTTAATAAAATATTAACAAGAACAAAGTAAAACAGTGCCATGGTTACCGACCAATAACTGTAGATATCAGCCCGTAACCATAGTTATTGGTGAAAACCCTAGATATCGGGCGATAACCACAGTTATTGTCAATAACTACGGATAACGGAACAATAATTGCCGAAAACTATAGTTACCGACCGAAAACCATAATTCTCGGCGTTAACCGTCTAGGGTTTTCATCAATAACTATGAATATCGGAATTATTGTGCAATTCGCACAAAACTCTAGATACAATTTAATATCTTAGGTTATCGTCTTGCCCATGCATTGTAACTGTTTGGCATGTGGTTTGCCCAAATAATCCAATATCTATAGTTATCGACCAATAATTATAGATATCTGTCCGATAGCCATAGTTATTGACGATAACTAAGGTTACCGGCCAGTAACCATAGTTATTTGTGAAAGCCGAAGTTTTCGGTCGATAATCATAGTTTTCGTCCATATCTGTTGCACAATAATTCCGATATTGATAGTTATTGGTGAAAACCCTATATATTGCCTGTTAACCACGGTTAACTTCGAGAACAAGGGTTTTCGGTCGGTAACTATAGTTTTCGGCGATATCCATAGTTATTGGATCGATATCCATATAGTTATTGACTATATCGACATTATCAACAATTCAACTTCCACCATTGTCACGATATTTCTGCCTATAGGTTTAGCAACATCTCTGAATTATTGACTCTGACGTTTTAGCTCGTATTACTATTATACGAAGCTGAACTTCAGGCACCTTTGCAGTGTGCAATTTGCTCAAGTTGTGAATTACTAGCACCTTCCCATCAAAGCAGATTTTCGTAAGTGACTCTGTAAGCCTAATATTCAAAGAAACGTCCAATAATTAACTTCAAATTATTGTTTTGCAATACTGCAACGGTAACGCATTGAGTCTTATATTGTTCTCTCTTCATTGAACAATCGTGTCGAATATATTACATGCATTTTAGTAAATTCTAAATCTCTTCGCCTCGATAAGTCAGCATTAAACTTCAAACGTAGTGTTTACGGGGTTACCCATACACGTATATAGACAGTTTTGAAAAATGGAATCGGAATGCAGTACCATAGCTCCTTTTCGATGATAAACCCCGTTTTGCTAACGTGTCCGAGGTATGGGATTGAACTGGTACTGTGGTAACAGACGCCAATTAAGAATCTATAATTTTCTAGGTTCGTGAAAACGCTTTGCAGCATTTAAAGAAAGGTGTAGATCGTGTTTCTAATAGTAGCAAGTCGAATGGGCCACAAGTCATATAGGCCACAAGTCAAATAGGCCACAAAAAAGTCAAATAGGCCACATATTTTATTTTCCAAGTCAAATAGGGCACAGAAAAAGTCAAAAAAGGCCACACACAAAAGTATATTATTCTTATAAAACATCATAAACTGACTTAGAACATACTAACACAATGATAATAAAGTCTATATAAATAAAATAAAAATTTGGCCTATTTTTGTGGCCTATTTGACTTTTTTCAAAATCAAGTGTGGCCCATATTTGACTTTTTTGTGGCCTATATGACTTGTGGCCTATTTCTAAATCATGACCTATGGATTGCTTAATTCATAAATGTTAAGTCAAGGTAAAATTTCAAATATTGATCAAATATCAAGTAATTTGACTGAGTTTCTCTGGTAGTTTTGTGTGCAGCCGGACAGGGCTATATGGCGCTAGACCCGGGGTGTAAACATTTTTTCCGCTAAATTCCGGACAACTCCGTCATCTGTATGAATGCATATTTTTTCTTTTTAATAACTTTATTTTTAAACAGTCAAAATAAAAATCATAAATCAATAGCATTTTTCATAAATGCTATGTTTGAAAAATAAAATTAATATAATTACAGTAAGAATGTACTTCCGGTTTTGAATTCAATATGGCGGGGAATGAACGATATTTGTGACTCTTCAACATATATTTTTATATTTCTCTCTATTGAAAGGACTTTTTGAAGCAGAAAATATCGCTGCTTAAAGAAACTGTTTTGTTTGAATGAATTAACTAGTAAAAAATGTGTGACGTTTGCTCAGATTTGCTGACAATACTTGAAAGTTGTAAGCTTCTTTCATGTTTTATTTTTCTTTTTATTTTCAATAGTTGTTTGGTTTTTATCCTGGCATTGACCTCAGTAGCTCACCTGATTGAGATAATCCATTGTGATTCAAGATTTGAGTCATATTTATTGCTACACATTTTCTCAGAAACTGTCATTTTGGAGTTGTCAGTAGCACAAATTATCCTTGGAGCTAATCTTCAGATTGAGTACATATTGTAAGGAAGAGAGTTCATTGGCAAGGGCGGACCTGTTAACTCTTACTGAATTTTGCACGAGTCTCCCAAATTTGAGTTAATTTTTGAACTCCTGCATACTTAACCTAATGTCCCAAATTTATTATTTCATCATTTTGGTTGAATTTTTCTGCCAATTGTTTGATGGATCAGTGTTTTTCAATATATGTACTATGTTCTTAAAACTTGATTGTTGATTCTGTATATTCTGAGAACACAAATGAAAAGTAGGCAGTTTCAAATGCAAGATTACCAGAACGGGGTTTGTTTTCTTTGTCAGAGCCTAGATAAAAGGTGGACTTAGCCTAGTCTCAATAATTCGACTGCAAGCACAGACCCATTATCATGCTGACTTTTTACAGATGTCTGTCCTTTACGTCTCAACCAAAATAGACCAAAACTGTGGTGGAAATCGGCAAGGGTTAAGATTTTTAAGAACCCGAGTTTTACTGTTTTTTTCCTTAAAATCTGTACACAAGCATGTTCACTTATTGTTTTAAAACACATCTGCGATCAAAATAAATACTAAAATATTATATTTTGTGAAAAATTTCTGTTAAACCCATTACCGTTTAATCGCCGTCTCAGGTTTACATCACCATGCGGTGGCGGAGCTTCGATCCAACACGCTAACCAATGAAATTAAGACTTTTCTTCAAAACAATTATGTACAGTAAAGGAGGGTGTACGCGGTAAATATATTCGAAATGTAAAATTTATGTATGTTTTCTTGCGTGTTTATTAAGCAGAAAGAAGAAGTTGCAACTGATTTATAGTTTCATTTACGTTATATTAACGATTTAGTTCTAAACCGGCATTCTGGTTACAAAATATAGCTTTAATAAAGAAAGAAATAATCTGTCAGGGGTGGAGATGGTAGGCTGTGATCGGTGTTTTTCTTGTGCGTAATGATGATATGAACAAGCCTGTATTTTCGTTTATCAACAATAAAAACTACAACAAACTCAGAGCATTTTTAATAAAGTATATACAACAGTGATCAAAACTTGTCATATTTGCACATGTTCATTATGTAACTGTTGCACAAGTTGTGCAGCTGTTTGTGTTTGTACTGGGAAAATGGACGCTAGAGATCGCTTATTGTTTTAAAAAACACTGAAACTATAGAACTTTATTATAAAAAACATCAGCTCTGACAAGATATTATGTGCAACAGTCGACAGAGTCATAACATGTGATACTTGTACTTGTTTAATGTTGTTTAATATCAATAATGTGTAGTGCCGGTAAATACATGTTCAAGTAAACGTTAAAAAATCTTTTGTATTAAAGGTTTATAAGTTATTAGTGAGTTCCTTTTTTTTCTCATATTTTTGACAAAAGAAATCATAGTGTTTTTTGCCGGAAAGAAAATAAAGTATTTTGTAATTGACAAGAATTGATCAATCTTGACTAAAATGTGTAAAACGGCGTTTAACGCTTACGCGCAGTACAGGTTATCATATACAGTACAGTACAGCTCGGGTGTCTTTTACATTTTTCACCCGTCCACCGCGTTAATAAATCAGTCCGGGTGGAAATTCACCGCGAATATGTCCTTCCGACGCGGCGATTTTCGGGTGATTTGCCGTGATTCGCGGCGATAATTCTGCAGTCATTCTCACTCTTCTCGTGTTCATCGGCAGCAGTTTAGCTTCAGGGTCGATCGCGGGGTATCGCGGTGAAAAATCTTTCGAAAAAGGAGTGTATTAAAATGTATTTTTTTAATGTAAAACATTCTTTCTTTAACCAATTTGAACGTAACATTGTATCAAAATAATGTAAAAATTTTAGTCGCGTAATCGGACATGCCGATTCGTCAGCATTAAACAACAAAAAAAATTTTTCTTTGCGTATCTTCTGTGAAAATATCGAGTTTCTTAATAAATGTAATAAGTAAACTTTTTAATATAACAGAGCTTGATTTTATCACCGACGCCCGATTTTTGCAAACTGAAATTAATTAATCAATAACTATTTTGAAAGAGCTTACCTGTCACCGTAAGAAGCTTGGAGTTAATTAATCCATATAAAACACCAATTATCAACAGCTTAGTTGATTCCCAAACAAAAATGACACACTACTCAACGACAAATCAACTATTGACTGAACATTTTGAATGTAATGAGTAAGTCGTGAACAAAAACATTGTTGAGAGTTGACAAATGAGTCAATCTGTTAAGAATAAAAAACGCCGACGTTTGATCAATATTTTTTTTACCCAACACGGCACCTTTGATCTCGGAAAATCAGTATTACTCGTCGGCATTCTTTTTGAAGTGAATAAACAGAAGTGATGATGAAATATACAATGCTGATCACACAGGTGTTCAAAGGAAGGGATTGTGGAAAAATACTGACGAGATTGATTTTATACATGTAGCTAATGTACTTGGCTGTTATATTTTCACCGTTATTTATTTTCTTAACATGTTTGGAGTACTTAAGAAAAATAATATTATATATTTATCTTTCATCAAAATAACAACTAAGGAAACGATAAGGTAAGAATGACACAATTTTTATTCACTTTTCCCTCTCGATAATCATCTATTATGTCCAATTTACTGTGTGTTTCAATCGCAATTATACTCGTATTTTGAATGACATTGAATTCCGATCTTAGGCGTAAATACTATACTTGTCAATGAAATCTTATAATTTGTCGTAAAATACATTTTAATTAACCAATTTAATAACTGTTGTTCACTTTCTGCAATGACCGTGACAACATTCCACTTAGAAGCATAATAGGCAGCAATTTACGGGGCAAGTACAAAGGTGTTTATGTCAACACGGAAGGTGTGGAAAACTCCAGGGTTTCAAATAATGGACAATATATTGATGCATTGATCAAGTTTCAGATCTTTTCTCTGATACGAAAATACGAACAACATATTTCTTTTTAAATAAATAAATTCGGAAGAATGTCTTTAAATCTTCACCGCGATTCGCGCTGATAAATCGCCGCAAATCACCGTGATTTTCTTGTCAGGTGATCGCGGTGGCAAGATCAACGATCACCCGTGATCACCCGAAAAAAATTGGATGTCGCGCTGACAGTGAAATGCGGCGATGAGTGAAAAATGTAAAAGACACCCGAGCTGTACTGTAGCGTCGTGTTTACATCAGCTGTCGATATCCAATATGGTAGAGCTAGGTAGATTTTACCGTGTTTAATCAGTTTGAAAGTTTAACTGCCGATGTGAACGATTGCGTGAATGGATTTTCTTTATAGATGTCTCATCTGATGCAGAAAATTACAAGCTTTCTGTACATGTAAAAATTATGCAGGTAAAACCCAATTTTTTAGCCATAAATCGTGCCCAACGGATTTCGTTGGGCATTACATACGCAAAGAAGACAACTTTTCCACCACAGTTTTGGTCTATTTTGGTACTCTGAAGTTGGATATTGACCCAGCAAAAAAATAGCACAATATCAACCTTTTAGAGTACAATTATTTGGACTAGACTTACCCAGACATCTACAGTATAATTTGTAACTGTTGATATCTATAAATCTAATTGAATCTTTCAACCTGTTTTTGCAATTCAGTTGAAGAAAGGAGTCAGCATGGCGGGTTCCACATGGATAAGAAAGAGATTCTGTCCTTTGCATTGTATGTTTGTCTCTGGCCTCAAAGGTAAGTGATATTTTATCTCTATAGCATCGCTTAATATTTTTTAAATTTTTATTGGGAAATACTTGTTATTTCCATTTTTCATTTTACTTATTTGTTGTGTGCATTGTTCTATAGTGTTAGTTAAATAGTTGCACAGCCCTGGTCCTGTATAACTAGTAAATGTTTCAGTGGCAGATACTTAATATGTAGTCATACCATTGCAGGCTAATAGTCTTAGTATATAAGAGTGCAAGGACATTTTTTTTCAGACTAGCACAAAATTCAATATTTCAGAAAGAATGTTTAATTTAAACTGGAAATTTTGCAGTTTCTATGACAGTACTATTTATTGAGTTTTAAATACCCATATTCCTGGATCATTCAAATCACTGTTCAAGTGTTGGTATCTTGCTTGACTGTGAATGTGAATGGTATTCATTTAACTAATATCATTATAACAATCTGTGTTCATAACATGCTTTTTCATTGTTGCAGGCAGTGTATGTGCTGCTTTAAGGACTATAGAAATTTTGAGAAGTTGAACAGCATGGTACAGGATGCCGTCAGTGTTGGAATCCGCCTGATTCAAACCCTGCCAGAAGACAATGAGAAATTGCTGCAGAAAATAATTTCTCAACCTCCAAGTGAAACAGGTACAGTAGTATGGCTGGAGCTAACCGTTATATCATAGATTATGTTTTATTTTTGTTTGCGTGTTTTGATTTAAGAAACTACACATCATTTTGAACATCTTACATTTACAGTTGTGTAGAGTTTAACTGTTATCACGATAGCCAGAGTCCTCAAAATGTTCTTTGTTTAAATAGATATAAACAAAATATCGGAACAAACAGCTAAGGTTAAACAATTGAATATTTTTTCTGTGGTAGCATTGTTATTGTTTTTATGAAGCTAAAATCATTTTTATTTGAAAATTTGTTAATTGTAAATCTTTAAGGTGAAAAGAATTGTGTTTTTTCCAGATGGCTGTACAAGGTTAAAAGTATTCCAGTTTCCTACCTCGGGGAATTCAATAGCTTTTGAAATCAAGGGTTCATCTGATCTCTGTTGAGAATTTCAACTTTACAACCTATAAAACTGTGTTTTCGTTTTTTTTAATTACTTTCAAGGGTCAAATAAGTATTTCCTTCATTTTTTAAATTGCAATAAACACAACAAATGTCTTTATTCTTGCAAAATATGACCACCTTTCCCCTGCACCAAAATGAACCCAAGCTCAGAACTAGGTGTGGTCAAAGGTTGAAATGCTTGTAATAAAATGGAAGAATCTGTATAAATTGAAATCCCTGCTACTCGCACTTTGCCACTTTCAGCATTTATTTTTCATTGCTGAACATGAATTAAGTTATTAACATTTTACAAAGAACACTTATAACAATGTTTCAGAAGAAGAAAAAGGAGAGAAAGGAAAAGAAGAAGAGACAAGATCAGCTGGAGATGGAGAAGAGAGAGATATCACTAAGGAAAAACCAATGGATGATAAGATCGAGGCAGAGGAAAAAGAGGAGGAATGGTCTATAGAAGAGAAAGACAAACTTCTCACCTTTGTATGCAAGGTGTTCCTCATGAACTTCCCATCTTATATAGCATACAAGCATATTGTACACTCCAGTTTAGAGGTACTTGGAAATATTTGCATTAGGTGTGATTTTACAGGAGAATGTAGGTTGTACAGATAGATTTTGTTAGCTCACCTGAGCCATAGGCTCATGGTGAGCTATTGTGACCCGTCTTTGTCCGGCGTCCGTCAACAATTTCCTTTAAACAACATCTGCTCTGAAACCACTTGATGGATTTTAACCAAATTTGTCCTGAAGCATCCTGGCACTGATGTCTACAAAAGTTGTTCAAATCATGACCACAGCGTCAAGGTCAAGGTCACTGCTGCTAAAAATAGAAATTCAGTCTTTGCTCAATTACTTGAGTTTGCTTAGGGTTATTGACTCCAAACTTGGTGTATGGGTAGCTTATATCAAACGGCAGCTACCCAGGTGTCTGTGATCAAGGTCAAGACCACTGTTGCTAAAAATAGAAATTCAGTTTCTGCTTAATAACTTTAATGGATATGATTATATCCCATGCGTAACAAGGGTAGATCTGTATCAGCCTACACATCCATGCAGTCTAATCAAGATCTACACTGTTAGCTTTTAAATTTATAAAGTCATTTTTGACAAAGAAGAAACTTACATCAATAAAATACAAATTGAAAATTTCATTAAAAAATGGACAAAGAATAATCACTAATATGTCGAATCGCATCATATACACTTTTAATACAATTTTATGTGTTGTTTTCCTTTTGATTATTTTTTACCGGTAAAGGCAAAATCAGAGCAAAGTTTAGGTTTCTGTGACATATGAATGAAATGATTTGTATGGTAAGCCAGTTTAATTTGAAAATGGTGACAAAAATACACTTTCATGACCAGCCCGGTTAGCTCAGTAGGTAGAGCGTCCGCTTCCGGACTGGGAGGTCATGGGTTTGATCCCCGGCCGGTCATACCAAAGACTTTAAAAATGGTAGTAATGGCTTTCCTCCTTGGCGCTCAGGGTTTAAGGGTTAGCATTACGACCGATTCGGCGGGTGTCGGTATAGGAGGACCCGCAAGGAGATCCGAAGTCGGAGGTGCTGAGCCTGCAATATGGCGGTCTCCTATCCAAAAGCGCAGCACCACGCTTACACGCCGAAAAGGTGAACGCCAAAAAAAAAAAAAAAAAAAAAATGTAGATATGTCTTCAAACATTGCTTATTAATAGCAATAAAAAAAGAAAATAAATGCATAACTTAAAATGCACATCTTGTGGTTGATAAATTTTATATTTATTTTTTGTTTGCTTTGGTTTTTTGACTCCACACTTGGTGTATGAGTAGCTTATATCAAATGGTAGCTTGGGATTGCTACCCAGGTGTCTCTGATCAAGGTTAAGGTCACAGTTGCTAAAAATAGAAATTCAGTTTCCACTTAATAACTTGAGTTTGCTTTGGCATATTGACTCCAAACTTGGTATATGGGTAGCTTATAACAAGAGACAAATTGGGATTGCTACCCACGTGTCTGTGATCAAGGTCAAGGTCACTGTTGCTAAAAATAAAAATTCAGTTTCTGGTTAATAACTTGAGTTTCATACTCAGGTGAGCGATTCAGGGCCATCATGGCCCTCTTGTTTAGAGAATGACAAATGATCTCTGTTAATGTCAAAATTGTTCAAAAATGTTTTTAAAAATTTATAAATGGATGATGTTTTCAATTTGCTCCATGTTAAACTACAAACCAGTCAGCTTGAATACCTTTTAAAACAGGTAAAGCTGAATTTAAATACAACTGGCAGTTTACCCTCATGCGAACCTGTCGGTTTATCCTACTGGGACTCATCATGGATTATTGGAGTTAAAATCACATTTAATCACTTCTATGGGGCTTTTCTTATTGAACTGACTCATTTCTTACTTGAAACAAGTCAAATAACTTTTTATGCCCCTGAAGGGAGGCATATAGTAATCGGACCGTCCGTCTGTCCGTCCGTCCGTCCGAAATAATCTTGTCCTCGCTTCTCCAAAACCGCTTGAGGGATTTCTGTGAAACTTCACAGGAGTGTTTGTCACCAAGCCTAGTTGTGCATATCATCAGGAATTTCCACTCTGATTATTTTTGGCTGAGTTATGGCCCTTTTTAGCAAAATCTTGTCCTCGCTTCTTCTCCGAAACCGCTTGAGGGATTTCATTGAAACTTCACAGGAGTGTTTGTCACCAAGCCTAGTTGTGCATGTCCTAAGGAATTTCGGATCGGATTATTTTTGGCGGAGTTATGGGCCTTTTTACCTAACCCTAACTCTAACCCTAACTCTAACCCTAACCCTAAGCTTCTCCGAAACCGCTTGAGGGATTTTATTGAAACTTCACAGGAGTGTTTGTCACCAAGCCTTGTTGTGCATATCCTAAGGAATTTCTGATCGGATTAATTTTGGCGGAGTTATGGGCTTTTTTACCTAACCCTAACCCTAAGGTAAATTTGTTAACGCAATAGAGGTTACATTTTTTATCCGATTGTCATGAAATTTGGTATGAATATTGATATTGATTTTTTCTACACAAATGATTTAAATCATGTTGTTTAATTGACCAGGGGGGCCACCCTGGGGATTTTAATTTTTTTCTTTCAAAATCTGTTTTTAACCTTTGATTTTCTACAGTTATCAACCAGATTTTGACACAAGCTTTATACCCTCTTAAAATTCAATCTTTCCTGAACAATTCATTCACTGGTTGTTCAGTGATAAAATTTGGAACAAAAATTTTAGTAGCAGAGTGAAAATTTCAAGTGTCAAAATCCAATATTTCTACCATTCTTGAGCTAAACTTAACGAAACTTATAAGTACCCCAGTTATAGTTTTCAGCATAAATTATGATATGATTAACGCAAATATTTAAAACTTATGCTGTGTAAAGTTTAATCATATTTTTAACATTTCATAACAAAAAATTCATTTATAAACAACTCAAACTTAACAAAAAAGATCATAAACCGAGATCACTACCAGTACACAAATTCGCACTGAAGTCAACACGCGTATGTCCACCGTTTGCGTTAATTACTGCTAAGCACCGTGATCGCATTGACATAATGAAATTTCTAAAATAAGCCACTGGGATATTAGCCCATTCTTGCATTAGTCGGTTGTGTAGTTCTCTTTGGTTGGTGGGTGCATTCGGGCCTCTGTAGACACGCCGGCCAAGTTCATCCCATATGTTCTCAATCGGGTTGAGATCGGGCGACTTTGACGGCCAGGGCAGTACGTTGACATTCTGCTGTTGCAAGAGTGCCCGTGTTGTGCGTGCAGTGTGGCTCGTTGCCCCGTCTTGCATTAGTGTCATGCCCCTGTTCTGTTGAATAATGGGAATGGCAACGGGGCGAAGAATTTCGTTCTGGTAACGAGTTGCATTTAAGTTCCCTTGAATTGCAACAAGTGGTGTTTTCATGTGGAGTGAAATTCCAGCCCATATCATTACGGAGCCGCCACCGAACTGATCTTTTTCTACGACGCACACATCAGCATAACGCTCACCACGTCGGCGGTACACACAGGTTCTCCCATCATTTCCCTGAACATTGCAACGGGACTCTTCGGTAAACAAGACTTGTGCCCAGTCCGCATGTGTGAATCTCAGATGAGTCCTCGCCCAGCAGACACGTGCACGACGGTGGTGTCCACGCAGTACAATTCCCCGATACGGCCGTCTGGCACGAATACCAACGGATCTGAGGCGCGATCGGACTGTGTTGCTGCTGATTGGCCGTCCGTGAGTCCCAAATGTCGCCCTTGCTGTTTCTACTGCTGTGCGCTTCCACTGGCGGAGGTGCCATAAAACCATAAACCGGTCTTGTCTGCGTGTTGTCACTCTACCACGTGGTCTCCTCGGAAGATTGGTGACACTTCCGGTACGTCTGTACTTTGAGGCCAGTCTAGTAATAGACTTCTTTGTAACACGCATTCTTCGGGCAACCTAGAAAAAAAACCAAAGGATTACAAGGTTCATAATACTGATATGCAACGGGCTTGTCGTAGAATGCATGCACTGAAATGCAATAAAACGAACATGGGGTATTGAACCACATACCTGGTCATGAGACGCTCCGGCTTCTAAAAGTCCAATAGCGATTGCACATTCTTGCAACGACATACGAGCCATGTTTTGTGTTTTTATGTTAGGCACATCTACACTCTATTGATACATGTTTATATTGGTCATTATGGTCAGTTGCACGAAGTGCACGTGCTCGTTTTCGATTTTCAACGACCACTCTCAAAGTATGGTTTTGCATGGTTAATTTTGCATAAATTCATTTTGAGCAGACGACAAATTGGGGCATAACATATAATCATTATCTAATGTGCATATTTTTAAAATAACACATGTTTAATGCAAGTTTGTTTTTGGGGTACTTATAAGTTTCGTTAAGTGTATATATGATGTTTACCAGGTTACTGGTCCAGTTGCTGGACAATGACCTGATGAACTTTGCTGCTTAGATCTGTTTTATGCAATATTAAGAACTTTGCTCTGGAAGATTTTATAGGGTAAATTTTGTCATTTTCTATGGATAGTGACCAAATAAACTTTCTTACTTTATAGCACTTTGAAAATCAGGCTTTTCTGAATATGTTATTCACTGTTTGTAAGTAAAACAACAACAAGAACAACAAATTTGAAGCACATTCTCAAAATTTTAAGGTTAAATTTAAGAAAGTCTTAGATGTATACAGTGTATGTACACAAACTGGCAAGTTAAGGCCACACTTTTTTATGCACCCCGAAGAAATTTTCTTCGGGGGGAGCATATAGTCGCCAAGTTGTCGGTCAGTCCGTCAGTACTTCCCGCATTCTTTAACACTCTAGCGGTCACATTTTTGCCTCGATTGTTTTGAAACTTGGTCAGGATGTTTGTCCCAATGATTTCTCGGACGAGTTCAAATATGGGTCATCTGGGTCCAAAAATTAGGTTACTGTTACTAAAAATAGAATTTTCTTGTTAACACTCTAGCGGTCACATTTTGCTTTGATTGTCTTGAAACTTGGTCAGGATGTCTGTCCCAGTAATTTCTCGGACGAGTGCGAATGTGGGTCATCTGGGTCCAAAAACTAGGTCACTGTTACTAAAAATAGAACTATCTTGTCTTGGCTGTAAATTTGTTATTTCTCATTGGATTTCAAAATAACTTGGCACAAATGTTCACCATGACAAGGCGGTGTGTTGAGTTCAAAACCTATGTCGGTTGGTCCAAGGTCAAGGTCACTGTTACTAAAAATAGAATTTTCTTGTTAACACTCTAGCTGTCACATTTTTGCACCGATTGCCATGAAACTTGGTCAGGATGTCTGTCCCTGTAATTTCTTGGACGATTTCGAATATGGGTCATCTAGGTCCAAAATCTAGGTCACTGTTACTAAAAATAGAATAATCTTGTCTTGGCTGTAAATTTGTTATTTCTCATTGGATTTCAAAATAACTTGGCACAAATGTTCAACATGACAAGGCGGTTTGCTGAGTACAATACCCATGAAGGTTGGTCCAAGGTCAAGGTGACTGTAACTAAAAATAGAATTTTCTTGTTAACACTCTAGCGGTCACATTTTTGCTCGGATTGTCACGAAATATGGTCAGGACATTAGTCCCAGTAATTACTTGGAACAGTTCGAATATGGGTCATCTGGAATCAAAAACTAGGTCACTGTTACTAAAAACAGAATTATCTTGTCTTAGCTGTAAATTTGTTATTTCTCATTGGATTTCAAAATAACTTGGCACAAATGTTCACCATGACAAGGCGGTGTGTTGAGTACAAAACCCATGTCGGTTGGTCCAAGGTCAAGGTCACTGTTCCTAAAAATAGAATTTTCTTGTTTACACTTTAGTGGTCACATTTTTGCTCTGATTGTCCGATTGTAAAGAAACGTGGTCAGGACATTAGTCCCAGTTATTAATTGGACGAGTTTGAGTATGGGTCATCTGGGGTCAAAACTAGGTCACTGTTACTAAAAATAGAAAAATCTTGTCCAGGCTGTAAATTTGTTATTTCTCATTGGATTTTAAAATAACTTGGCTCAAATGTTTACCATGACAAGATGTTGTTTCGCATACAATACCCATGGCTGTTTGTCCAAGGTCAAGGTCACTGTTACTAAAAATAAAATTTCCTTGTCTGGGCTGTAACTTCCTAATGAATGGAGTGATTTCAAAATAACTTTACATAAATGTTTACCATGACAAGGGGCTGTGTTGCGTACAATACCCATGTCGGTAGATCCAAGGTCAAGGTCACTGTTACTTAAAATAGCATTTTCTTTTCCAAGCTGTAAATTTGTTGTTTCTTATTGGATTTTAAAATAACTTGGTGTAAATGTTCACCATATCGAGATGTTGGGTCACATACAACATAACTTCTTTGAATTCAGGTGAGCGATAAAGGGCCATCATGGCCCTCTTCTTTCCCTTGATTTTACCAAACTTGCACACAACTCTTACAACCATTGAGCAGTTGTTGACCTTTGAGCCACCCTATGGACCCTCTTGTTGCAAGGGTTATAGGCCCTTACTCTTTACTATTTAACTTCCACAGGCATATTTTTACTACATATGTATACCAATTCAATTTCAAAGCTGCATTTCGGGGGCATATGTCAATTTCAAGTGACAGCCCTTGTATTCTATAATATAGTTTGGTTTGAAACAGATAAGACAAGCTTGTTTGTGCTTTTGAAGGCAACTGCTATAAAAAGATGATAAAGATTGTATAATGTTCTTACATATTTTATCAGTGAGAAAATATTCATTGTTGTATTTCTATTTCAGGAGCTGTCTCAACAAGAAACCAGTGCTTTAAACAATTACTGTGAAATATCTGTAAGTAGGATAACATGGATAAAATGGAAAATTGATCTATTAAACTAATTTATTAATAATTCAGGGTTTTCTCTGGGATTTTTGAAGTTCTCACCAACACTTTTCACCAATTGGAGCAAGTTGGAGCCAATAAAGAGCCACTTGAGCCAAATTTTGGAGCCAATCAAATAGTTCTAATTTTCACTAATACAATCAGTCATATTATAAAACGATACAGATTATTTAATTGATTTTATTATTGAAAAATGGTAATAACTAATATTGCAAGGTATTCCTCTGCCAGAAAATATAAATGCCTTGGCATTTTGGACAGCACTCCCACTTTTGTCTACCGAAATTTGTCTAGTAGTCTGCATCTGTTGATGGAACTTTGCATCACCAACAGCCTTCTTATGGTCTACAATATAAAAAAACAGTTGTAAATATATTGGAGGCCTGACTTTTCAGACACAAATCACAGTACATTGATTTTGTTTTGGCATCATAATTCACAAATGGAAATTCAGTCTTGTATTTTTATTGAAAATTGAAATTTAGTGGTGTTTAAGGGTAATTTTAAAGTTGGTGAAATTAAAACTTCTTGTGTGATTATAGTTTTGTCATATTTTCTTGTGAAAATCGATACTCACTGTTCTGTAGTTATTTTACTAGCCAACATCATTGGCGGTCTTCCTTTATCCCGTGAGCAAACAAATCACACCACCGCTGGATCACATTATTAATTACTGATCGGTACTGATCATTGATCATCATCTTAATACAATAATCACCTCTTACATGTTCTGAAAGTTTCATAAAACTTGTAATTAACTGTCAAGTAAACAAGCTGTTATTTTCAACATCCGGGTCACTTACATCATTATAACTTATATCATTTACATTAGGAAAATGGAGCTTACATTATTAGGATACATATATTTTTTTTGTCGCCAGTAAATGCGAAATTGGCGAAATTAACTGTCAAGTAAACAAGCTGTTATTTTCAACATCTGGGTCACTTAAATCATTATCACTTATATCATTTACATTAGGAAAATGGAGCTTTCATTATTAGGATACATATATTTTTTTTGTTGCCAGTAAATGCGAAATTGGCGAAAAATTGTCGCCAAATTAACTTTTTTATTGCAGTTGGCGACATTGGCGATTGACAGCCGGAACCCTGTAATTTGATGTTGTTGTTTTTTCATTTGTAAAAGATGAGTTTTGTATGCATTTGGTACAACAGATCAGATATATTTTAAAAATACTTTAAAAATTGCAATTGATTTCAATATTAACACTTTCCTCCATATAAATGGGTTTTATCTCACAGTGTAGATCCATCTGTGCCATCTGATCAGGATCTTTACTGTTCGCTTCTTGGTCAGAAACAACCAAATGAATCAAATAGTGCACAGTGTACATCCTTTTCTGGATTAACACTGTTAGACCATGCAATAGAAGTGGTATCTATGGAGGTAAGAGTTAATTGTAAAATGTTGAATTGTACATTGCCAATTAAATGTGGCTGGTAAATGATATGTGCCCACTCGCCATTTCAGCCAATCAGATGCTTAAGATTTGAGACTGGTTTCCAATCTCAGCTTAAAAAGCTCCAGTCTGGCTTCAGACGCCAAAATAATGTAAACAGGAAATTTAAAAAGTCTTTGAAAACACATGGGCCATTTCTATTCAATCTTATCTTTGAGCATTTCTATTTTGCAGGATCCTGAGGTCCCGTTATTTTTGTTACGAAATGTATGTTACTTCTGTGATACAAATGGCATTGGCTCACTCAAGATGTGCTTTGAAAAAGCCACTCCAGAAACTCTACCCTTCAACTTTGCTCATACGCTCATCACCTTAATAGCTAATGTAAGCTACTTACTGTTTATCGAAATATTTAGGTTAATATACATTTATGTATTATTCTTTGAAAATGTTTCAGCTCAGATTTGGAAGAAGAAAATTGATTTTTTTTTCAACTTGTATTGTAATTTTTCAAAACTTGCATATATTAAGAGTAAACATATAATGTGAATATAATGGCCCAGTTGAGCGTATAGGAAATTCAGGTGATTTAGGACAAAGAAACTTTATTTGGATAATAAAATTTCCACTGGTATTATTCCACAAAAAAGGGTTGGTCATTCTTGTTTTTTATGTACTCTTAAAATTGAAAGAGTCAGGGAAACCTTGATAATTCTTTTAACTGTCAGGGAAACCTTTATACAGCACTTGTAAAGCTTCCTTGAGAGCATAAGAAAGTATTCATTCTCTCTTCACACTTACTTATCTCTTCTTTATGAATATATGTTAAATGATGATTTTCTTATGGAAAAATTCTGCTATTACTGTATTTAATATTTATTTAACCATTTCAGTTACGTCTGTGGATGAATATTCCTACTGTGATGCAATATATTGTTCCATTAAGAACAGCTGTCATCAGGTAATGTTCTTACCAATTACCTGGGTGATATTCTTATTCTTCCAGTACAATATTTTTTTGTTTAATCCTTTAGTTAATATATATATATATATAACACATGTGCAACCAGTGTAGATACATAACAGTTAGCACATCTGTGTTTTCTGATCTGGGTCAGAAATTATCAAAAACCTAATGAATCTATAGGTGAACATTAGGGATCTTGATCTGATGGCACAGATGCTCGATCAGGCTTTACAGTGTTTGCCCTTTGGATTCATTATATTGTTTCTGACCATTAGGCAAAGCTTTGATTTAAAGCTGTAAAAAGATCTAAATATTTTAAAATCGGTTTCATGATTGATACTTGTATCATTATTGTCATAAATTGTGCTTTTTATCCTGTCTGGCTCCTATGTACATGTATATTTGTGCCTTGAAATACTTTGAATGTATTTATATTCACTGTCATAAAATGATGTGGTTGTTGGTAAACTGCATTTTATGGGTTAGTAAAATTTGTGATATACAGATTTTATGTCTTGTTTATGTACAGTCAGATATTTCACATAGTATTTAGAATCAATGAGAATAAGTACCCATGAATATGCATGATTTATGCGTATGTAACAGTGTGTTTATGTTTGTAGATACATGTGTAAACTGTCTGACAAGGATCTGAGGATGGCAGGCAATAAGAACATGACAGATCTGATGTGGGCGGCTGTGAAGGAACCGTTAGAAACTCATTTTACCTTTGATAAAGATGGTCTGGAACTGGCATTTAAATACTTCACGTGTTCAACACTAACCATAAGGCTGGCTGGTATAGCTCAGTTAAATGTAAGCATGGCTAAAGCTTTCAATTATTATATTTAAAGCATATTTTCTACTTTTATATTTGAAAAAAATTGTTTTCAGAAATACTGGATTGGGCTTACTTAACAATGTTTCGCAAGCTTATAGTATATTACAGCAGGGTCTTAATAATGGTAATTAAATTGCCTTTTCAGTAAGGACACTCTTAATTGCTTATTTTTGATGATGGTTGCAATTGGACAAATGACCGTATACATTTCTCCTAGACAACTGATGTGCAATCATGGTTCACATTCCTGTTACATTTATAGATAATCCTAATTTGATAAAGTTGACTTTTATATATTTTTATGTGATTGCAACTCCAACTACATGTATGTTCATGGAGTTGAATGGGACATTGACAGGGATGTAGAAATTGTTTTAAGTTGATGTGTGGGTCCAGATTTTAGGTGGGTCATCCTCCAGTTGCGTTAACTGGGTAATGCGCATTCTTGTGGGTAACCAAAATCTAGATTTCAAGAGTTAAAGTTTTATGTGTTATATTTACTATAATATGCAAACTGAATAAGGTTAAATGAATTTGTGTGTTTAATGTAGTGTTTAGACTTGCACAGACATTGATAAAAGATTAATGTGATGTAGCAAAATATAATTTCTGAATTTCTCATGTTGAAGAGTGAGTGACTAATTAATGAGGAGGTCAGAATTGACAAACCAGAAAATTTCTATTCCAGAACCAGATTACACTATACAATGAAAGCTGTAATAATGAAACCTTGATGGATGCTGAAAGGTCAGTAGATTGTTCATTATAAAAACTCCCTGTGCAATAAAATCAATGCTTCAGATAGAAATTCAAATGCTAGTCATGTGTCTGGAAGCAGGATATTAGTCATATATATTCTATTAGTCTTCCCTTCCTAAAACATCATAATTTTGCATTAGAATGTTGAATCTTTTTGGAACTGTCTGTATAAGACAAACAATTCATTAAATAAAATCAGTAATCACATAGCAATATATACAAAAAAGCAACAGATAATATATGTCTTACATTTGAAAGTCATACTTTTTGCAAAATCCTTTAAAAACCTTAATGACATTTTGGGGCTCAGTGGTCTGAAGAACAGTTCTTTAACCCTTTCCTCCATTGACACAACTTTATTTCTTGGACGAACAGTGCAGATCCTGATCAGTGGGCACCTTCTGATCAGGATCTGCACTGTTTGCTTTTAGATTTGTTCGGCTATTTTTTACCAAAATGCGACCAGTGCAGATCCTGATCAGACAGCATGGATGTGCCAGCTTATCTGGATCTATACTTGTGGCACATGGGTAAAAAATGTGTATCTATGGAGGAAAGGGTTTAATATGTCTGACATTTGAAAGTCATTTTTTTTTACAAAATCCTTTAAAAAACTTATAAATATTTTGGGGCTCAAAATGGTCTGAAGAACAGTCCTTTAAATAAATAGTATATATGTTTTAATATATTTTATACAATCACTTGAAAGAGACATCTTACAGATGCAGGAGGTAAACACACTAAAATGTGTTACAATTAGTAAGGGAAATCTTTAGTCTGAAACTAGATTGATTTACACCCACTAGATACCAATAAAAAGACTTCCTGACAGGCTAACATACCTTAGAAAATCCATTGCATTTACAGTTGAATTCATGCTTGTTTTGAATACTGACAGGGAATTGTGTAATCAAAGTACAAATTATTTTATAGAATATCAAGAACTTGAACATATGTTATAAGGGCTTGTTTTAAGTTGGTGGCTTCTGGTAATTGAACATTAGATAATTTTATAACTTCAGAGAAGGGCGACAGCTGGCTGACTGGTTAATTGACTGCAAAATTATTGAACACATATTTGGACCTAATCTTCATGTAGAGGTAAGCAATGAAGACAGGTTTATAGCAGCTTTATAGAACTGGGTTGTCTTTAATATTGATTTTTTCATTGTTGAATCCAGTTTTATAGCATACAAAATGGCCATTAGCAAATCACAGGTTGTCTGCAGTGTTTACTGGAAAGACTGAATTGATGCCTTCAAAGCTAACATGCAGCGTTAGATCTACTTGATGTTTTTGTCCTTGGTATAGACAGTGGGTTTTTGTAAGATTTGTCCTAATATTGGCATATATCATTATGTAATTATCAAGACCACCTTTGGGACAGGGCAGAATTTTTCTCAGTAGATGATAGGGAGATGCGGGTAATACATTGAAACCATGCTATTAAATTAACACCTCTTTTTGGACTGGGCAGATTAGTTTTTAATGGTAGTGGTCTTCATTACAGATTGGAAAATAGAGTGAAACCCATTTATGAAGCCCAGCTTTAGGACTGGACAGAGTAGTTTTTAATATTGAAGTGTTCTCTTTATCTTGAAGTGGAAAATATTGGAAAACTGAAAAAGGGGCATTGAAATTATGGTGTCATTTTCAGGATGGTCTTATTTTAGGGGTTATCTGAATGAGGGATTTTACTGCATATATTAACTTTCCTGCACAGAAAGCTATTCCTGGAGGTGTGAAACTGTGTTGTTAGTTTTTGTGATGTGAAATGTGCATTTATCTCGGTTGTTACTTGGTAGTTATCATAAGTGCTGTCCATGAAGAAAATTTTTCATTTAAGTCTGTGTTTGAAAAGTCAGTTCTACTGGTAGTGATGTTTGATATGTTGTTGTTTTCAGTTGATTAAGCAGAGCCAGATCATATTGAACTTCCTGGCTGTGGAGGGCAGAATCACCAGGGAGCATGTAGACTGTATATGGGCTGCAGCACAGGTAAACTACACAGCTCTTACCTGGTTCTTGCTTTTACTTCCTTTCAGTCAGAAAAATTAATCTCAGCTGATTAGTCACAAGAGCTCAGTTCCCTCATATTCGATTAAACTTATTATTTTAGATTTATAACTTGCTCCAGCACTCACAATGACACATTCAACCAAAAGAAAAAGGGCAATCATTTCATTATTAAATTATATTGGCAAAACATCAAAGAAGAAATGCACTTTTTAAAGAGATAGGGTAAATATTTACCCTTTACATATAAGTGCATTTATCACATTTGCAACCAGTGTATAACCAAATTAACCTGCACATCAGTACTATCTGATCTTAGGCGACATTGTTCGCTATTCAGATAATAAATACAGTTTGTGCACTTCTGTAGAAGTCCCTATAAACAATGAATGGATTGGCCTATTTTGGTGAAAAGCTAGTCCATATAATTGATCAAGCACTTAAAAGATTAACGTTAGAAAGTATCCTTGATTTAGTATATGATAGTAATTGTGTAATTGTTAAGAATTCAATCGCAGTTGCACAGTTTCCTGGAACAGATACTTTAAGTGTTATACATTTCTTATTCTTCATAATAGACACAACACAAACTGAAATCGATCTGTACTTTACTTGCAGTTGAAGCACTGTGGCAAGCAGGTGTTTGAATCCCTGATTCCATTGATCAAGAACCTAGAACTTCAGCCAGTCCAGCATCTACTCCAGCTTGTCTCCAGTCTGGATATCGCTGCTCACAATGAATCAGTAAGGACTTTGTTGGGTACAAATCATGAATATGTAAAGGACTGTTATACTTGTGATTTGAGCCCTAGATCATAAAACTAAGATAGGACACAAGTCTCAAATCTCAAGCATCTGATTGGCTGAAATGGCGACCAGTTGCCATTTCTGTGTCAAGTAAATTTAAACCAAATTCATACTTAAACTGTCAACTGAAAATCTGCATTTCTTACATTCTTTGGTGTGTGTTCATTTTAACAGTAGATGTTCATAAGAAATCCATTGTTAGTTAATTGTCAGTTTTCACTAGCTGTATTTGTAACATGTAGATATTGGGGCAATAGGTTCAATTCTAAGGTAGTGTTCCTGGTGGAGAGAAGTGGCTACAAACTAAGAGGGATATGGATATTTGACAGGAAAGGGCAGCAAACATTGGGGCTTTTACCAGAAAAAATAACATTATTGACAACTTGGTAATATTAAATATGAATAGATATTAAATTGTCAAGAGTGAAGCATATCAAAGACTATACAGCTATATTCATGATATAAACATTAACCAGATTGTTCGCATGTGCATCAGCTGGAGTAGTTCTACATTTATTTGTTCTCCTTTGACATGCTGAGATTTATATTCTTGACTACAGCTAAGAAAATATCACTTTGACTTTCTTACAGACCCTGTATCTAGCATCAGCGTTGATCAAGTGTGTTTGGAACACGTGTGCCTGCCAGTCTCAGACTGCCATACAACAAAACCAGAACTATACTGCTGCTAAACATGAACACTCGGAAACTGGTCAGTTTGCAGGGATATTTTTCAATTATATATATAGACGATTCTATTTTTAGTACAGTCCGAATAATCTCCCCTGACAAATACTCTTCAATCACCCTGTCCGCCATTACGGAAATGAAAACATATAATGTAGCCTATGTAATACTAATGCCTTGAGGGATGAATTTCGCTATTTATTTGATTTATTTTTTTATATTTTTTTTTCAAACAGAAACAGAAAATATATTCCAGTCGAGTATACAGGACACCCTAAAACATTAAAATTTTTATCACTTACATGTATGAATAGCAAGGATAAAATTTATGTTCTTTACTCTTAACCGTTTTTGCAAGAAGGTAATACTGACTTTCAGATCAACGATCTCAATTTGGATGTGGTTTAGTGCTTATCCTATTTATACTCATTTCTTGTTTTCTATTATGCTTATGCACAATTATGTACATGTATTTCACTTGTTTGTTCACATGATGTTACTATGTTTTTGTAATTATACCCCCCGCTTCGAAGAAGAGGGGGGTATACTGTTTTACCCTTGTCCGTGCGATTTTATGCTCCTTGCTCATCTACTTCCTGTTTACCGAATACTTAGATTTTTGCACATAGTTGACATACATGCACAATTTCCGTTGTAGTTTTCTAAGCAACTGAAACATGCAGCAGCCTGATATTTTGCTTATTGGTCCCATATGGTGTAAAGCGATTTTATGCTCCTTGCTCATCTACTTCCTGTTTACCGAATACTTAGATTTGTGCACATAGTTGACATACATGCACAATTTCCGTCGCAGTTTTCTAAGCAACTATAACATGCAGCAGCCTGATATTTTGCATAATGCTTTATCCTATAGTCCCATATGGTGTAAAGCAATTTTATGCTCCTTGCTCATCTACTTCCTGTTTACCGAATACTTAGATTTGTGCACATACTTGACATTCATGCACAATTTCCGTTGTAGTTTTCTTAGCAACTGAAACATGCAGCCGCCTGATATTTTGCTTATTGCTTTATCATATATTCCCATATGGTGTAAAGCGATTTAATGCTCCTTGCTCACCTACTTCCTGTTTACCGAATACTTAGATTTTTATATATAGATGACATACATGCACAATTTGTGTCGCATTTTAAAAAGATGCAAACATTATTTCTGTATACTCTGACAAAGCCATATTGCGGGGGTATTAATCACCTTCAGTGATAGCTCTTGTTAACTCTTGCCTCTCAAAGGCCCTGATGTGAAATAAAAAGTTGAAAGTTGACTGAATAGAGATCCGTAGGTCAAAGACGATATAATTGAGTGAGTCCAGTTTGATGAGACATTAACATTGACATGTGTGTTATTTTGTGACGTCTATAAATGAAAATATGCACCACTAAATTAAAAAAAAAACACGAGTGTATTAATTAATTTTCTATATCAAAAGTTACCACTTCTAGTAAAAAATACCTACATGTAGCTCTACAAAATTCCCCTTGCTTAGAGACATTGTTTCTTGCTCTTTAATTGATTGGTACAGCTTTAGCCTTGCTATTAAATGGGCAACTAGTTTAGATCCAGATCAGTACCGCTCTTAATTTTTAACTACACTGTTAACTTCTTCTTGAAACCTTATTAATAAAAAGAACACTCAGTCTGGTACTGATTGTACATCCTGATCAGAATATATGGATATGCCGGTCGATTTGGATCTGCACATCGGACTTGCCCGACCTTATAGAATGAAAATTGATCTACACTGGCTAATTTCAACTTTCATGAAGATGTCTACAGCATTGATTTTACAATTTACTTCACAGTTTCGACTTTACATGACAGTTAAATAAATTTCTTTGAAAAGGTTTAAAACACTGAATCAAAACCAAAGCTTAAATTAATTAAATAAATATTGTATTTCCGTTTACATACTAATTTATCATAAAACATGATTGAACAATAATTCAGCTCATCTGTTTTAAGTTAAACTGAGTAACAGCATTTTTCACATCTGTGACCATTGTAGACCCTGGTTCTAAAGTATAGATCCTGGATCTACAGTGTTCACTTTTCGTTATCACTTTCACAAGGAACAATTAATTAATCGAAACTTTGTGACCATAAACATTGAATGAATGAACAATTTTGGTTTGGATCAATAATTCGATTTACAAGTCAGTTCAAAATTTAAACTCTACCCTCTATTTATAGTTGCATTCAAAAACACAATTATTCCTATAAAACTGCTTAAGAAACTGCTTGATATCTGTCATTGTTTGCCACGAATTTCGGCTTTTGATATATAATTGTTGTATAGCGTTGTCAAGGACTCTCGGGAACTTTCACTTCTGTAATGGCGGACAGTCACGTGACATAAAAATGGCGGCAGTCAAATTAATGGTATTAGAATCGTCTATATTTCGCAAGTCTTAGGACTTTTTTTTAAAGCATTTTCAGGATTGGATTTATTTATTTGTGCATTTTTTGATTTTACATTAATTTTCTTTTTCAACATTATTCTATTGACAAGAGCAGAGAGCATGACTGTTTTTTTCTGCTATCAAGAATCTTACATACATGTCAGCTTACATGTAGCTGCTAGGAAAAAACATGTTATGAAATACTGAACATTCTGCAAACATATTAGGATGTTTCTGTGACTTAAGCCAGTAGAATAACAAATATTAATGCTTGCCAACATAGTCATTATTGCTGAATATAAATGCACCAGTACATTTATGTCCATGTAATTTATTTTAACTTTTAGAGAAGCAGTTGAGTGGTAATGAGGCTATCAAAGTACCAGAGGATGGGAGTGGTGACAAGAGAAAAGTACAGGTAAATTCTCTAATATACCAATGTACACTGCTCAAGAAAGATAGTAAAATATTTGAGTGGAATGAAAAAAAATCTAAATGATTTTACATCTTAGAAAATATTAATTACTGTTCTCATTTTTCTCCTTGCACTATTAGATTATACATTTTTAATGACTTGTAAATAAAATTGTCACAAAACACCTTAGTGAAACCTAAATAATATGCATTGAAAGATATCTAGGATAAAGCTGGTTAAGAGTTTACAAAGAATAAGAATTCTGTTCATTCACAGCGACCTGGAACCCCTGAGGAGGTTGATAGGTCAGCCGAGAGCAGTGGGGAATCTCCAGTCAAGAGGAAGGTTGTACACAAACCCAGGCCAAGGCAGCAAAAGAAATCAGAGACTGTCGAGTCAGAGGATGGTGAAAGTATCGTCGACAGTGAAGGTAATTGTTGAATTGGACAGTTTTCAATGTTGTTTGTAAAAGACATCAGTAATTTTGGTTGACAAGCAAAGGAATGTGAGGGATTAGGCATGAGGAAAGCAAGACAAGTAACTGAAACAGTTGTTACTGTTTTCATTGAAGTGTTGCAATTGAGGCCCAACAGTAATTATAATTATGAGTTTACAAGTAAATGTAAATTTATAACAATAAAAACCCATTGTCACTTTTATTAAAAAAACATTTAAACAGCAATTAAAATTCATGCTATGTTTAGTTGCTAATTTGTAAACAGTGATAGTGATATTAATTTGCTGCGTCTATACAGCATGTCATTTAACCAGCAGATGGGCCACATAAAAACATGCCTAGTGAATGATGGCTTCATGTACCATTAGGAGTATAGATGCACATGGAAAGTGTGTATAATTACACAGTATGAATTGAATAGGCTGTACCTTTTCCTTTAAATGAATTATCACATTAGATAGGCATTAAAAAGCCTCATAGAAAGGACTGGATATCATTTTACCTGAAAATTATGGCAGGCATTTTCACTTAGTATTCAAATTTCTGTAAATTTTATATCCACCTTGTGAACTAGTCTGTATGATTTGCATGTTATTTTTTAGAGATCAATGTAATTGATACTGACTAGAAGTTACATCAGATGTTCTTTTTCAAGACACTGCACCAGACTGTTTCCCAACAAGATAAAAACCTCTGTTGAAATAAAAACCTACATTGTTGTATGAGCTTCAAAATAATAACTTGGTAATCATACAAGCAGTTTTTTGCAATAGCTTATTATCAAGCTAGTTCTAACACTGAATTCTGTTATTTCTCATTATCATAGGAGATGTGCACAGTGAAGAAGAGGAGGAGTCAGATGCCGAGCATTGTGGGTGTGGTCACGAACATGTCAGAGGTCATCACATGCGACAGGTACATGTGCACCGACACCACTTGCACGAGCTCCATGATGGGGAAGAGAGTGGGGAGAGTGACAGTGACATGGAGACAAGTGACTCCAGTGAGAGCTTCAATCTGGAGGGACTTGACATGGAGACTGTGCGACTCAGGGCCCTGGAGATGCACAAGAAGCAGCATCACAAGCATCATCAGCTGGAGGGTGAGAGCTCAGAGGAGATCGACCCGGAGGAAGACGATGAGGAAGAAGAAGAATTAGACTCGGAATTCCTGGACTCAGAAGATGAAGAAATTCTGAAACAACGAAAAATGAAGGTATTGTTTATCACTGACTTATAAGAAAAAGCAAAACGTGGGAATCACTTTGTTCATCATCACAAAAACTTTGGCTTGTCATTGCCATTTCTTATATTTCTTCATGAAGCAGAGATCTTTGGGTCAAGGTCAAAATTGACAAGAGTTTTGTCCCTTCTTGTACTTGGACTTGTCAAAAAAACTTAAATTGGTTCTGACACAGACATGAGGGTGACAAATGAACACCCATCAAGTTTATTAACAAATGTTTTCATGTTATTGGTAACTGATAATTGCTTAGTTTTTAAGGACAATGGTCAGAGCTTGCACAGATTAAAGGTAACTTAATTATAATGGCTAAGTTTTGAAAGATGTTAACAGCAGTTGAAGTTCATAGTTACTAGATAGCTGTGAAATATTATACTTCTCAACTCGCTGTTTTTAAACCTCATAGCAGTTATACAATGGAAAAGTGTCATCTAAATACAATCATAGTGATGCTGTTTATGCCTTAGCCAGGTGATTTGAAGTTTGTTAGATTGATGAAATTCATGTCTAATATTGCAGCATTACCTGGAAGCACATGGCATGCATGAGAACAGCGAGGAAGAGGACTCGGATTTTGATGAGGAGGAGCACGAGGAGTATCCCGAGGCTGCACGTGCCCTACTCCGTCAGCAGCACATGCTGCGTCAGTCCTACCAGGCACGCCAGCTGGCTCTTCATAGGAAGAAACATATGGCCGTACACCAGCACAAACAGAAATTGCAGGAGAAGAAAGAAGAAGGGGAGAAAGATGAGCAAGAAGGAAATATTCCCACTGTTGTCAAGGAGGCAGAGGAGAAAAAAGAGGAAGATAAATCTAGTCAGGTACACGGTTTACTTTTTAAACATGTTAGAACTTTCAGTGTTGAAAATTAATGAAAGTAACCATTCTTTGATATGTACATGTGTAATATATTTGTAAACTAATGTTATCATATAATGTTGCATAATATAAAGAACACTATTTGTTAGAAGTTTTTACTGATAAATATTATTTTCTGAATCATCCACAGTCAGATCTGATGTTTTAAGAAAATTATAGAGGTTTTATTGCATGTGGGAACAGTGCCATCTTATCAGAATCAACACTGTTTGCTTATAGATTCTTTGAGTTATTTCTGATCAAGAGGCAACTAATGTAGATCTAGATCATATAGCATGGATGTTCCTGCTGGTTGGGATTTACACTGGTTGTACAGGTGATAAAACTCATATATATGGAGTAAAGGGCTAAGGGCTATTCCAGTTAAACATATACCCCACCCCAGGACGGCAAAATAAAAAACTTCTCTTGGGGGAAGGTCCTGTAAATATAAGCTTCTAATGGTGGTGGGAAAAATAGGGTTTTCTCTTCTAAAGGGGGCTGCATTTCTGTCGAATAAAACAGGGAAAACACTATATTTTGGTGGTATAATTAAGCGATGAGTCGAGAAAATTGTCGGCGTGCGGGGTGAAAATCGTCGGCGTGCGGGCCGAATTTATTGAAGGACGATATCAATTGAGACGAGCGACTTTCCTTTCTGTTGCAAGAAACGCGCGAATTATGCAGTCTAATCGGTTTTCGTTTGAAATTTCTAATAAAGACCTCCAAAAGTGGATGCAAGCAAACGGAAGTACACGCAGCGCGGTGTTAACAAAATCCATGATGCCACTGCGGATATTTTTACGTTTGGATGAATTAAATCACAGCGAACAAGTTTTCGGAGGTCTTCGCAATTCCACCGGGTTTTTCCACTTTGTCCACTTATTTGAGCGGACACAGCTCTGCAGGGGGTAATATTAAAATTTAACAAGCGTGGACGTTCATAATTTGATTAGAAAAGGCAATCAAAAGTTTCCAAAGTTTATTTTAAATTTGATTAATATTTTAATTACCATTTTCATACTCTCAGTAAATCGATGTTCTATAACCTTTGGAATAAATGAATATTTTTTACGAAAACTACCCTAATTATGACTATTTCAAGTCATATTAAAATTAATTGAATATTGTAAGTTTGTATTGGTAATTTGGAGTAATTTTAAACAAAGACATTAGAATAATGTGAAACTCTATTACAAGCGATATAGTTATGGATACATAAGTTCCCGCCAAAATTTCATCGCGGGACGCAGATGAACGGAGCTGACGGCGGGATAAAAGCGTTTAAAACACAGGGTCTGCATAAAAAGCATGCTTTACTGTGTGTTTTTTATAACAAAAACACTGTTAAATTATTTCCTTATGAAGCTTTTTTTTTAGTATTGAAAACAAATTCCCGCAGAATACATTAAACAATTTTGCGCTAATATGAGGAGCTCCGAACTTGTATCATCACGTGCATCTCGATGCGACCGATAGCTATCTTTTGCTTGGAACATTAATTTCAATTTCCTTTATATTAATTAAACTGTGTGAGTAAAATACAAGTGCGATAAGCCATTGATGTGTTATGTTTTGGCTTTGAAGCATGCAAGCTTATTCGTTAAGTAGTTTATTAAGAACTAAAACTTTTGAAACAAATATTTTATACACTCACGCTCATTTAAATTCATTGCTGTTATACTATATAGTTATTACTTTTAAGAGTTATACTGGATATTTATTCAGTATAAACAGAATAAAAGAATCGCACAGTGTCAACGGGAGATAACCTGTTCTTGACCAACGGGAAAGTGCCTACAGTCAGTTTGTCAAAGGGAGATCACTTTTCCAAACTTGCTAAATATCGGACCAGACATTGGGTAGAATGCTCGCATATGCGGAACACTAACTTGGAAACTCAAAATAAACGTGACGTGCATTAAAAAATAACAATTATCAGAGGTCAAATATCACACCTGGTGAAATCTTATATAAAAGATAGTACATCATTTTTTAATAATTGAAAGCCTTTTAAGTGTAGAAAGCAGATGCGAAAACGTCTACATTAGAAATGTTTGGTTGTACACTTTTTATGATATTTGTTAAATAATTGAATGTTGATAACTACACTTTCGATCTGTGACCGAAAAAATTCATAATTCTGCTCGCAGGGAGCGTGCCATTCATGCGAATCTTTCCTAGAGGAAAAAGAAAACAAACAGATTTTACCACCAATGACGCTTCGAAAACTTTCCACATGCTGCGCACAAAAAGCGTGCATATCGTGTAAATCATGTCCTTTTTATTGCACATGTCTGACGTATTGTTAATTGTACGTCATACACGTGTATGACGAAAGCGGCGAACAAATTGTGCATTTCGAGCAAATCATGTTTGTTTTTTAACGCCCAAATATCCAGACATTTCATACATACAATATGTATTAGGTCATATTTAATGACGCATGTCAGATTCCTAAAAACAGTTTGTTTTTTTCAGGAGGGCAGTTTATGCTGTTTCCAACCAGTAAAATAAACCTTTGCAACGTGTTCTTTAGATTTTCATTTCCGAATCATTGAATCTCCGACGCAAGAAATAAAATGATGTGGCGTACTCCGTATTGCTTTCATCTAGATCTCTTAAATATCACACACTATAAAATAAATTAATAAAACACATCTTCGAAAGTTATGTCTGTATATGAATTTTCAATATGAATGAATTTTCTAATAAAAATTCGCAGATTTTGTTTTTATTTGAGATATAGATTTCAGTGTAGCAGAAGTGTTCATGCGTGCTTCTTCGTTTCTTTTCACGAGCGTGAGAAACTTTATTGCAATGCAGATTTGGAGAGAACAAAACAAGCTTCGGTCTGAAACCTTGCTCATTATTTTCATTTTTGATACTCGTAATCAAATTAACTAATCAAGAATTAAGATTTATTTTAACACATATTTCAATATTGAAATGTACATGTACACAAAACATGATCAGACGTAAAATTCACTACAAATTGCTAGTGCCTTCGCACGGCCAACCACGGCGGATCCTCCGCGACATCAAGATGGTAATCGGTTGCCTCAAGGCATCCGCTTTTCCACGTGACGAATGCACACCATCATGGTAGAGAGTGCAAGTCCGCTCATTGCAGGGGATGAAAATTACTCTGGTCACGATGAAAAAAAATCGCTGTTTTAACTTTTTGTCTGCTGAAGATATGCTTGAAGGATCTGCTGTTTTCATTATCCCCCCGCCAAAGGCAAGGGGGATATTAGAAATGCCCTTCGTCCGTCCATCGGAAACAATTTTGTCCGGAGCATAAGTCCAAAACTACTAGAGGGATTTGATTCAAACTTCATACACTGACAGAGCACATTGGTAGGTAGTGCAGTGTGCAAGAACAATAACTCTACCTTGCCTATTTTTAGAGTTATTCCCCTTTATCATATTTACTTGATAAATTTTGTCCGGAGCATAACTCCAAAACTACTTGAGGGATTTTTTCAAACTTCATACACTGACAGAGCACATTGGTAGGTAGTGCAGTGTGCAACAACAATAACTCTACCTTGCCTATTTTAGAGTTATTCCTCTTTATCAGAATTACTTGATAAATTTTGTCCGGAGCATAACTCCAAAACTACTTGAGGGATTTTATTCAAACTTCATACACTGACAGAGCACATTGGTAGGTAGTGCAGTGTGCAAGAACAATAACTCTACCTTGCCTATTTTTAGAGTTATTCCTCTTTATCATATTTACTTGATAAATTTTGTCCGGAGCATAACTCCAAAACTACTTGAGGGATTTTATTCAAATTTCATACACTGACAGAGCACATCGGTAGGTAGTGCAGTGTGCAAGTGCAATAACCCTACCTTGCCTTATTTTTAGAGTTATCTCCCTTTTTCACATTTACTTGATACATTTTTGTCAGATCATAACTCTGATTAACTTGATAAATTTTGTCCGTAGCTTAACTCCAAAACTTAAAAGGATTTCTCTCCAGGTAAATTATTCGAAAGTACAACCTTCAGGTAACTTTTTTCCGGCAGGGGGGATTAACCATGTGTAACATGGCTCTTGTTATATTATTATTTATTTATAATGGCCTTAATCTGTCGGCAAGACCACAGGCGCTTAAGAGATGGACCCCGTTTACTCCAAAATTTATATGAGCTGATCCCTCTAACATAATTAACGATATTTTAGTCAACACGGGAAAACACAAGATTTTGTTTTAATTTCTTAGACTGAAACCGTAATCCCGTAATCACTTTATCCAAAACGAATTTACTATCAAACAAGTGGGCGAGACTGTTGGATTATGTCTGAATTAGGGCTTTCTATCAATATTGATGCCTGTCCTGTCCTTTGGTAAATGAAGTCACTTTAAAGTATGAATGGTAGGTCTGTTTGACTTTTATATATAAATGGGGAAAATACGCAAAAATGGCAGCAATATACATATTTTCATACATTTACATTGGCAATGTCGTTGGGGGTGGATTTAACTATATTATGTAAAGGATAATTAGACAGTCACGTAATGGTAGACTTAATACTAATATGGCAATACTAATATGGTAAATAAATATGAACTCACCAGTCATGAAACATGTATTTAAAATACTATTTATGAATGGTGTTCAACATTAAAAAAAAACTTCTAATGGTTAAAAAATATCTCTTCTAAAGGTGGACCAACATTGAAGAAAAAAATCTATAGGGGGGACCTTTTTCCATTTAATCTGCTTCTAATGGGGAATGGTCTAATTTGGAAGTGCCTTCCTGGGTTGGGGTATATGTTTTAATGGAATAGCCCTAAGATACCTTATAATATGGAATAATTAAATATGTGCATATATGTATGGATAACCTAACACATTAATAATTGGTATTACATGTACAAATTGTCTATATGTGTACACATTGCATTTGACTTGATATATTATAACACAATAGAACAGAACAGAAGGTAGTGGAGCTTTGGCCTCAGAATGGGGATCTTGTTACAGCTCTTTCATTAGGCAATTGTTTTCTCACCACTTGTTCATTTGTGGGAGATACTATTTACTTTTAGGGGAGCTGATTGGAAAATAAAGCTTAATGACAGCCATGAAATAACTTGTGCGCTTTTAACAAGCACAAAATCATGAATGCCAACAGAACAACATCTGGTTTTGACACATGTTGTATATTATGTTGTAGGAGTCAGATACAGTGGCTGTGGCAGCCTCCCTGCTAGAGGAGATTGAAGGCCCAGCTAAAGGGAAGGTAGAGCCCAGTGATACCGAGGTCTATGACTGTACTCATGCTGGGGAATCACCTCGCAAGAAACAGCATAGACATGCTCAGTAAGTTGCGTATTAGTGAATATGTTGTACCAGACTGGCTGGTTCTGATGTGAACTTTAGTGGCTGTATTGTACTACACTTGCTTAACATTGATGTATAACTTGGATGTTGTTAAATTAAGTGGCTTTATTTATTGCATTAAACTGGTTAAGAATTGATGTACTGCTATGCTGTGATCAGTGATTCTATTTGTTAACCTTGCTTATTCACTTCACATTAATAGTTGTTACCACAGTTAATGTTTATCATACTATCATGTTACTTGCCAAGATTATATGTTCAAACTATGTACATTACTATTGATAGCTTCTTAGGTTCTGACAAACTTTGTTTTACAGTGGATTTCACAGTGATGAGATAATGAGCCCAGATGATGGGAGCTGTCACAGCTCTCACCTTAGTAACAAGTCTGAAAAGAACATGGCTGACTTTGATGGCGAGGATCTGTTAAGTGATGACGAGCTGTCCCAGATTAATGCTCACGCTCACTTCGGACATCTGTCCAGCATGGCATCCATGTACCACACACACATGCCTCATGGTAAGACAACATACTGGAAATATGTAAATTTATATTAGTTAGTTACTGAAAATTTCTGGATTCCATGGTCAGGTTGATCTGTGAATTTAAAACCACCATGAAATATAAAGGTTAACTTAAAGAGTTTCAGAAAAGTTAAGAACCCACAAATGTGCCATTTGACCTAAAACCACAAAATGTGATTCCATGGTTAGGAGTATAATTGCATTGGCAATACCTATATATTTCATGTATATCATGTATTAAGTATCTTGTTGTGAAACTAATTAACGTAAAAGATGAAATGATACACCTACATAATACTTATATGCCTTATAGTGGGACATCATTTGCTAATTATGTCTCCCACCACGTAGTGGTGTGGGAGACATTTTGATTTGCTCCTGTCTGTCCGTCTGTCTGTCCGTCTGTCCGTCTGTCTGTCACACTTGTCCGCTCTCTAAGTCAAACAGTTTTCATCGGATCATCACCAAACTTCATCAAAATGTTAGTGGCCATAATATCTCGATCAAGTTCGATAACCAGCCATATTGCCCAAGGAATCTCAGAATTATGGCCCTTGAATTATCAAAAATAAGTTGTTTGAGGCTTGTCCACTCTGTAACTTGAACAGTTATCATCTGATCTTCACCATACTTTATGAAAATGTTTGTGGCCATAATATCTCGGCCAAGTTCGATAACCAGCCGTATTGCCCCAGTCATGTCGGATTTATGGCCCTTGAATTATCCAAAATTGGCTGTTTAAGCCTTGTCTGCTATGTAACTGAAATATTCATCAACTGATTTTCAATAAACATTATGATAATGTGTGTGGCCTTAATATCTTGGCCAAGTTCGAAAACCAGCCACTTTGCACCAGGCATATCAGATTTATGGCCCTTTGATTTATCCGAAATTAGCCTTTTAAACATGTCACTAACCTGGTTCATCTATACTATAGCTATCATGACATTACATACATTGCATTATGAGAAAGTACTGTGCTAAGCAGCTATAAAGGTATTTCTTACACTGTTTAAGTTTTCATTTTACAATATCTGTTCCATACTCATGATTTGGTTCTTCTCTCATTTTCTGCTATTTTTATTATATGATGTTCACCAAATGCTATAATTATCTGTATAATAAAAAAACAGCCGCTTTGACCCCGGCACATAAGACTTATGGCCCATTTATTTATTTACAATTGGCCTTGATAGCCTTGTACACTCACTCTCATGGTCTTTTTTCAGTGCATCTTCACTGATATATCAAAATGTTAATGACAACAAGTTTGACAACCAGCCACATTGACCCTGGCACTTCAGGATTATGGCCCATCAGAAATTGAAACTTATGTTTTTCCTGATCCTCCAAAAATTTGTGACATTGTTTATGACTAATATTGCACAGAACTTCCGTATGCCCTTTTAATAAATTGCCATCTTTATATTCACTTCACCAGTTTTATCCTGTGCATCATCAAAGATGATGCCTTTGTGGGAGACATGTGCTTTTCCCAAAAGCAGTTCTAGTATTACATCGGAACACCACATTGGACATTAAAGGTCAAAATGAATTACTATAGTACATTAAGTTGAGGCATTGGACAAAGACTCAACACCTATCTCCGATCTAAGCAAATAAATTGTTCGTTGAAATTGATACAAGTCTCTTGTGTGACCAATTACAAGCTTGAGTTTTTAGACTTTTCCTCAATTTCAGTTTTATAAGCTGGCATTTGTGTGTAAATAGAAAACAGTCATTAACAGATAAATAAAGAACTGGTATTCAACTTCCCATATTTGCTGAACTATGTGAAGAATTCTGACATGTTTAACTGAAAAAAAAAACAGCAGTTAATTCTTTTTTGATTATTAAAAAGCAATTGTAAATTACTTTCCTTGTTTTAATATTATTCTAACTTGAAATTTGATATATGCAGTAATGAACCAAAGGCAAGTACAGAAAGAACCATCAGTTAAAGTGACTGGCACCATCTCAACATGTTCAGAATTCAACTTTGAAGATGTCTGTAAACCAGGGAACACACTGCTGTGGGATCTAGTGCAGGATGATAAAGCAGTAAGTGAACAGTTGTTGTATAATTATGTTGTTTTTTTTTCAGATCATTTGTTACATGAGCAGTTGTGATCATTAAATTAGAAATGCTAGTATTGGATAACTTCACCTTGGGTTACAAACAACATTAGGAGGCAATCAGGGTTGTCGTTTTTGAACATCTGCTTTTTTAGTTGAATCATCCTCAAGTAGGGATGGGAACGAGTAGCAAAATCAGTACTCGGGTACTCGGATCTTGTTCTGATTGAGTACTTGAAACCTTTCTCTAACGTAAGAGGAAATATCAGCTTCTAAGTTCTATAAGTTCTTATGATCGTACCGGGTATGATCATGCCAGACTGCCTGTCATTATCGATCACTGAAGAAGATACACAACACATTTACAGGAAACAAATATACCTTAATGATACTTAATCATATTTAATGCATTTTGACCATCAACTTTTGAAAACATTTAATTTAACAAACAACCATTAATTAGCTCGTGTCACAAACTAGAACATCACCATAAAATGTACACAACGTGATTATAGTATATGTTCTCTAATCAGATTTTATTTCAGTTTTGCAAACTTCCAATCAACAATCGCATTTGAATATAAATTATTAAATAAACATAATCAATCAAAAGACCGACAAGAGAACTTTAAAATATTAAGGTGCTAATTTTCATGATTTCATATTGTCTGTGTTACGGCATCAAACAATAACGTCAATTAGTCGCCAATTATCGGATATTTGTGTCCCTAGCTGTCATCCTGTTTATTGGAAACCAGGTGCGAGGTGTTCATAATCAACTGTCAGTCATCAATTTGTAAGATTCCATAAAGACAACTGTTATAAAAATTAGTTGATTTTTGGTGCATTTTGTAATCGAGTACTCAAATACTTTATGAACTACTCGGGTACTTGGACGTTAATCCAGTACCCGAGTACTCGCCTACTCGTTACCATCCCTATCCTCAACCTTTAGCTGTCTCCTTATAAATATTATGGTTTGCCATATGAGGTGTTTATATGGGGATTTTCTGCGATGCTTTTTGAAGAAATAACGTAAAGTTGTTATTCTAGCACCTGTTGCCAGATGGTCTAGCAGTAGATGCTGAGAAGGTTCTACACAGCCTTGTCTGCTTCTGTACGGACAGACGCATCAAGAAAAAGTTCATAGAAGCCTGCATAGACAACCTTGCTCAACACAAGTAAGTTAAATTGTAACTTTATATTTTCCAGCATATATTTTTAACTTTTCATACAAAATGCTAGCAAGTACCCTCCAGCCAGCAAAGTATTTTATAAACAGTTTTTATTCACCAAGTGTTGGGAAGTCTTTGTATGAGAAATATGTAAAAGAGGAAAGTTATTAAACCTTGGAAACATGAAACAAGAAAAAAAGAATGCATTTACATCTTTTCAGCAAACTTTTTGTTCACATGAGGAGCAATAAGCAAAATTTCTAAAAAAATTTATTAACAGGCAATAATTTAGGACAAAAATACTGTGCAAAGAACTAGGATAAAAAGACTGTTCAACATTAATGGTTTAATGTGTCTGGTAAAAGTCTGATATACCATTATTTGTGATGGTTTGGTAGTCTCCAAATCAGCTTCTCTTAGATTTTATCAGGAAGTGATAACTTTTCCTTTCAGGTCAGTGGTTGTTTCCCTACGACTGTTGCCAAAAATCATCTACTCATTCCAGCAATACCGAAGTGACTCTAACTGTCACACTGTGACCATGTGGGCAGAGAGAGAGCTGGACATGATGTCTTACTTCTTTATTAACCTCCTTCATTATACAGACTATCACCGACAACATGGCACACTCAATACTGCTCTGTGAGTGCTTTCTCGGTGTTTATTTTCACAATTTGCGTATTTCCATATCATAGTTATTTGTGTTATCTTTGTTTGCATGAAGGCATGTTTGTGTTGTTTCAACAATCTCAGCAATGTTTATTCAACAGTCACGAACTGAATCTAAATGTGGAACCTAACGGGTCCAGTTGCTATCATTTGAGATCTTTAACATGATACATAATGTTCAGCTAATAACAAAATACATATTTTTTTGTGTTACTGGTGATTGACAGTAGATCAACACTTAAGTGAACAATAGTAACTAAAGACAGTTATGTTGAATAATAAAGTTTATTGACATTGCACTCCCTCCCCCCCCCCCCCCCCCCTCCCCCACCTCCCCAAAAAACACAAAAAACAACAACAAACGAACAAACAACAAAACAGAAACAGCAAATCTTAAAGTCAGGCACAGGTATTTGAAATAATTTATCAAGATATTTGAAAATGCTAGAAAACAAGAAGCTGGCTTAGGGCTCAGTGAATTCAATAGATGCAGATTCTTGCATTTTGATGCAAGTAAATTTGAATTTTTCCACTTTAGACCCCACCTAATTCTGAACTTCAGGGCATTTTGATGCAAGTGAATTTAGGAAAAGTAGTCAAATTTTGCAAGAACAAAGATAAATATTTGTCTTTTGAATTTTTCATATGAAGTAAATACTTGTTTGACCCTTAAAAATAAACAAAAATGACCTTTCAGATATTTTATAAATAGTCAAGTTCATTGAATACAAGATAGTAGTTGTGATGATCTTATTATGACCCCTTGAAATTTCCAACAGGAATCTAATGTCCCCTGGTTTTCAATATCTATTGAAATCACTGTTTGTACGATTTGTTGGTTTCAGGTACAGTCACAAGGAGGAAATACAAGTCAGGTTGTTGTTTCTGTCCGGTGTCTTCTCTGCCACTTGTTCTACTGACAACTTCAGTAAGATTTTGTATTGTTATTTGTTTTCCTGTCACTCATGTAAGTTTTTTTATGACTCAGCTGATTTATATTGGAAACAATGCATAATACTATAAAAGAGTTTATCTGAAAATATATTTGACAGTTCACATGGATATAAAATTTGCACAGTCTTAAATTATTTGTGTTACATAATATTACATACCCTTATTATTGCTTGCTTAGCTTTTGCCCTTGTGCAAACTGTGCTGAAATTAACACCTCATTAAATGGATTTCTCAATATATGGCAGTTATTTACCAGGTTTTCTTTAGAAAAATCCTGGTTATTAGATTGGGGTATGTCGTTGGGCGGGCGGGCAGGCGTCAACATTTTGTGAAGTTTTTTGTGAAAGTTGTGTTTTTCTCAGTAACCGTTCAAGGTACAACTTTGAAACTTAACATAGATGTCTGACGTATCAATACCAATTATCAGGACAAGTTTCATAATCCCTGACTGTATTTTGACAAAGTTATGCCCCTTTTTCACTTAGAAATTTTGTAAAGTTTTTTGTGAAAGTTGTGTTTTTCTCAGTAACTGTAAGGTACAACTTTGAAACTTAACATAGTTGTCTGACATCTCAAAACCAATTATCAGGGCAAGTTTCATAATCCCTAACTGTATTTTGACAAAGTTATTCCCCTTTTTCACTTAGAAATTTTGTTAAGTTTTTTGTGAAAGTTGTGTTTTCCTCAGTTACCATTCAAGGTAAAGCTTTGAAACTTTACATAATTGTTTGACATCACAGTACCAAATATCAGGTCAAGTTTCATAATCCCTGACTGTGTTTTGCAAAAGTTGTGCCCCTTTTTGACTTAGATTTTTTGTTAAGTATTTTGTGAATGTTATCTGTTGGTGCCAAATTGCCTGTTGACGCTTAGCTTGGTTTGTGGGTAGCTTATATCAACAGGCAGCTTGAGATTGCTACCCAGGTGTCTGTGATAAAGGTCAAGGTCACTTGCTAAATATAGAAATTCAGCTTACCCTCAATAACTTGAGTTTGCTTTTACCTCTGGATGCCAAACTTAGTATATGAGAAGCTGATATCAAAAGACAGCTTGGGATTGCCACAGGTATCTGTTATCAAGGTCAAGGTCACTGTTGCTAAAAATAGAAATTCAGTTTTCCCTCAATATCTTGAGTTTGCTTTGTAATATTTACGCCGAACTTAGTGTTGGTATCTAATATCAAGATGCAGCTTGAGATTGCTACCCAGGCGCCTGTGATAAAGCTTAAGGTCACTGTAGCTGAAAATAGAAATTCAGTTTCTGCTCAATAGCTTGAGTTTTCTTTGGCCTATTGACACCAAACTTGGTTTGTGGGTAGCTTATATCAAAACACTACTTAGGATTGATACCCAGGTGTCTGTGAAAAAGGTCTATGTCATTTTTGCTAAAAATAGAAATTTAGGTTTCTCCTTATTACTTGGGTTAGCTGTGATCTATTGACACCAAACTTTCTTTGGGTAGCTGATACCAAGATGCAACTCGGGATTTCTACTCAGAAGTCTGTGATCAAGATCAAGGTCACTGTTGCTAAAAATAGAAGTTCAGTTTCTTCATATCAGATATTTTCTTTACAAAAGTATAAGTATTAAATGAAAACCTGGTTTTCGGCGCATGGCGACGATTTTTTCTTGTTTTGTTGTAAATGGGATGTCTTCTTGGAAATGATCATATGTGTAAAAATAGAACCAGTGAAACAGTTGAATCCTACAAACTGTAACCCTTGTGATAATTATGTGACAGGATTGAACCTGGAGCAGGTGGACACATTGTGGTCCTGCCTGGCAGATGACCCAGACTGCTGTGATGAGTGGCTGAACTGGATGCTGAATCAAGCAAAGAGCAAGGACCATCATGCTCTTGGACTCGAAACATTCAAACACATCTTCCTTGAAAAGGTACCATTATTATTTACAAATTGATGTATGTGTATGCTAGACAAGGTAAAATATGTACTTATTAGAGCAGAAGTGTGTCAGAACTGGTCCTGATTTATTATTCTTATTTACTACCTTTGACACAACTTTGACAAAGAAAAATATTTTGCTGTTCAGAGAAAATTTAATGACATTGTTAAGAAAGGAACAAATCTTGAAGCTTATTACGTTGTTTGTCAATTTGGATCAGCTTCAACAAGTCAGTGGCTAAGGATTGGAGACTGATCTTAGTTTTATTATATTTTATATTGGATCCAGTAACTGAAAACATGTTTATTAATTTGAATAATACTGACAATCTGTCATGATGATTTTTTACAGATGCCACAACTGAGCCCGAAGTCAATGAGTATGATAGGACTGAACCTGTTTCAACAGCTGTCACATCTCTCCAGGATCGCCAATGCTTCAACAGATAATTCTCTTCCTGAGGACAAGGTAACCTATGTTGAAAATGCTGTATCTCTGTTGTCAGCTGTTCTGTCTAGCAAATACTAACCAATTACAAATGCTTTGGAAATTCAAAAAAAGTATTGTGATGATTGAAGCCAGAGGTTTTTATGAAAACCCTTTATGTATATAAGCTGATATATTCCATGGAATTTAACACAGTATTGACCCATGACCCAATGCTTATTTCGCTAAAAATCATTTGATTGTGTTGTTGTAGATCAGTGGCATGGATCAGCTTTGGGAGATTGCCCTGCGAGCCCTGAATGCTGATGTGAGCATCACAGCCATACAATACCTGAACAGCTACTACATTGGCTATGGTAATGGTCTGCTAGAGAAGGAGGTGGAGTTTGTCGAGAGATGTATGAACAGCCTGGTTAGAGCCATAAGTGCTGTGCATGAGGTAAGCATGTTTTCTTGGGTGTTTGTAGGGTTACAATGTTACATGACAAATTGACTAAAGGAATTTTATGTTGTCATCGGCCTGTTCTATGTGTGGTAGAAATGTCAATGACTTGAATGTAGTTATTTGTAGTTGTAGTTACCAGAAATAGTTAAGTGACACCAGTATGTAATTGAAAATGTGTAAACACTTCAAATACCAAATAACTCAATACAATGCTGACTTCAAAATAATTTTTCCCAGTATTTGTTGTTTATTATCTTAATGTGTTGCTGAAGCTGTAAAATTTACATTTTCCATCTTCTATTAATATTATGAATTATGGAGGCCCATGTAAAAAATCTTAAGTCTAAACAATATTCTAGGACCCTGAGACGAGCTTGATGGTGATACAGCGTGGTCTTGTGCTGATGAAGAATCATCTGGATCTGTTCCGTAAACGGTACGCGTTCCACCTGAGGAACTGGCAAATCACAGGGAACGGTATCGTCAGTCATCAACGTAGTCTGGTCGACAAACAATCCGCTGTGGTCAGAATAGCACTACAACCTGCTGGACTGGGAGAAAAGGTTAGATCCTTTATGTGTTTATACTGAATAGTATCTGTTAAGGAGATTTTGTTTGTTAGGATTTGTCTATAGAGAAAAAGAGTATTTTTGTTTTTTATTTGTATAAAACCAGAGCCATTCCGAAAATTAAAAAAGAATAGCTGTCCGTTGGTTATGTATGAATGTTTACAAATCTTACAACTGCCTTGTCATCATGAGCAGCTACATTTAATAAGCTATTGCACATCATTTTATGATTTTGTCATCAACAACTTTACAGACACAGATAGAGATGTCGTCTAGTGATCTGATAGCAGAGTTACGAGCGGAGGTAACACACTGGTGGGAACAGCTTCAGAAACAGCAGATACAGGCTGGACAGCAGAGAGAGGCTGCCGGGCTAGGTAAAAAGACCCTCACTCTAGCACTGTTTCTGTTCTCACTAATGAATCCATGATTAATCAACAGACAAACTTTAATTGTTAAAGCAGTTATTGACATTATTTTCATCATTTATCTTTTTGCTGCCATTAGATAATTTGTTATGCAGTCAAGTTACTAAATTTGATTAACTAAAAATTCAGTTTAGAGAGTATCAATTCGACATAGTTTATGATTGTTAAAACTCATGTTTATATGAAATTTTCAGGGAGCAGCTTGTTGACTCCTATACTGGGCGCTATGCTAGGGGATGGTCCTATACGAATGATCACTCAGGGACAGGAGCTGACTTGTGAGGTCGATGAAAAGACTCTCAGTGAAATGAGCTTCAAAGATGGACAGGTACACAAATCAGGCATACAAGCCTTTAACCAATAATCCTTTTAGTAAAATAATTTAACACTTTACTTTACTTTTATTAGGTTGATAAGAGTTCTGGGAAAAGAAATAGGAGTTCTTATGAAAGAAAGTGCAGAAGATTGGTATTTAACTGTCATCATTTGTTGCCTGTAATGACTATTATAATGATGCTTATGGAAAATATGCATTTCTTTGTTACTGCTTAGAGTGGACACATCTTTATGTGTTGGTTATAACTGGTCCGTCTCAATGATACAGTAATTTTCTTAGAAATTTGTTTCAGATTGTGTTGGTATCAGTAGGAGCCGCTCGTCAGACCAGGAAGTTGGATGGTTCCATTCCTTCTGCCAGTCTGCCGGTCCCACCCAGGGATAAACTACCCATGATGCTCCTCAACAAGGAACCATTCTTTGGTCAGCTGATCACCATGCTGGAGAAACTGAGCAGACTGGATCTCACCAATCTTAACATTGTAAGCTACAGGGCTAGTATACAGGACTTAACCCTTTACTCCATGTATGGATTTTATTGCATGTGTGACCAGTGTAGAGCCAGATTAGCTGACACATCTGTGCCATCAGATCTGTATCTGCATTGGTTGCTTCTTGGTCAGAAAAAAAAGCTAATGAATATAATAAAAGCGTACACTGTTCACCCCTTAGGATCACAGCTGTGTTAAACAGTTTCAGAGTAATATGTGTTGACAATTTCAGGCATTAACATTATTGCACATGAACAGGCTCGACCAAACCAAGCCTGCAATATTTTGAATATTTTTGTATTCAAGTGGCTTTTAAAGTTCCTATTTCATTTTAGTATTAGATTTAGGCTAATCACTGCAACCACAAAAACATGTGGTGTTACATGCTGATAGAAACAGTTTTGCATTAACATATGCACAAAGTTAAACAGTATTTAGTTAGACAAAACAAACACTATTTTTTGTTGTAATAATTTAAATGTAATTTGGAATATTTATTCTTAATGTAGGAGAGTCAGGAGAAGATGAATCAAACCACGAAGGCAACGGTGCTGTCCCGCAAGGTGTGGGAGCTGCTCATGCTGCTACCTACCAACTCGGATGTCCTCGAGGGCTTCAACAGCATCACACAAGAGAAGGTATCCACTGTAGATATTGTTATTCTGTTTGAGACAGATTCTTTTATATTCTGTTAATCATGCCCTTCGGTGTTTCTTGTGTTGAAACCTATCCTGGTTTCATACAAATATGTGCATTGAGCTTCGTATCTCTGATAAGATTTGAACCTGGGACCTCTTGATCAGGAGTCTCAAGCTCTATCTGAGGTATTATTAATTGATTATTTCTTATTTGTAATGATGATGGTTAACTTTGGCTTCTGAATAAGTGATATGATAGATGTAGAGATATTGTCTCAATGCAATTGAAATGTCTTGTGGTACAAGAAACATAACAGAATCATACTATTGTTGTATTATACAGTGAAACATCTCTGGCCACATACAGGTTTTTGTTGTTGAGAGTTACCAGTAGCTTGTCAACTGAGGTCGATTTCTTTCCAGAAATAAGATTATTTGAAAAGTTCCATGTTGTGACATTAACACAGGTGTTACTCTGTTGAAATTTGATAAGGTTGTATGTACAATGCTGCTATTATTGAAGTACTATCCGTGACTATTAAAGCAAGTTAAATTCAATGTTTTATGTTATATTCAATGACTGTATATTGACAGAGCTCTGCTCCAGACTGGCAGAAGTTACTGGACCCACAGGGCCCACACAGACTGATGTACTCCCTGCAGATAGTTGAAGGACTCTCCAGGGGTCCCAAACACAGGAGGAAATCAACTGTGAGTGAAATTGTGAATACAGTTGAACCTGTCTTAGCAGCCACCTGCATTTAGCAACCACCTGTCTCAAACATCCAGTTGTCCTAAACTGACATTTTTTTCTAATTTTTACCTGTCTATAACAGCCATCTGTGTTAAGCAGCCACTTTTTGTCACTCCTTGTGTGGCTGCTTAATACAGGTTTGACTGTATTTTACAATTCATCATGAAATTATTTCTGTCATAGGCATGAATAGTGTGTCATACTAGACAAAGCTCCCTTTTATTATGATATACCAATAGTGCTTTTTAAACCTGCTATGTATAACGATATTGTTCAAAAGTTATAGACGTTAATTAATTTGTTAACTAGCCCTTTATAAGTCAATAAGGCTGATAGTTCTTGATAGAAATCATATACCAAATCTGCATGTAAATATCTATGCTCTGATTTTTCAGCCTTAAAAGTCTGATAGTTATGTGTTGTTTATATCAGCATTTTAAAACCTCTTTTACACTAAATGATAATCATGCCTGGTGAGGTTATTAAATGGTCACCTGAATTGAGCATTTTACTTTGTTCTTCAAGGCTCACAGAGGAGGTGGGGACTCTTTAAGGATGAGTACAGAGTCTGAGATGTCTGTTGATGAAGAAATGGCACCGGAGGATCTCTGGAGTAAAAAGGTAAACTCCAAGTGTGACATGTTGTTCTTTTGTGTGATCTGCACTTCAGTATACATTCTTCATTAGTAAACGTAGTTTAATGTGTTTGAAAGGATAAAAGCAAAAATGAATTTCAAAAGAATTGTGAGACAGATGTTAATCCTTTCTGATATGCACCACAGATCGATTTGTATGATATTTCAGTTCATAGAGAAGAAGGGTTTGAGTCACATGTTCAGTATTTTCAAGTCAGGGAGCCTGCAGATCAAGGAGGATGAAGCCTGGAGTCAGGTAAATATTATGATCATTTTATACTTAAAAGTAGATTGTTGTTATTGGAAAAATGGCTTTGAAACAAACTTCTAAGAATATTGTTTTAATAATAATAAGTACCATCTGAGATATTGCGAATTCGTGAAAATATTTCTGAAAACAAGCACACACATGGTGTCAGTAAAAAAACGTTATAAGGAATGTAGTATTGATAATTAATTCAGTTAAAGCACATGCAACACTAATATTTAATGTGTTTGTGACAGTGGGACCAGGAGTGTTTGGCTTTCCTGTTACGTCTGATCACACAGTTCTCTATTGACGCCTCTGACATCGAGGCAGGCCATGATGATGTGTTTGAGACGTATGAGAGTCCTAGAAAGAAACTAAAGAAACAAAAACAGCAAGACAAAATCATCATCCCTAGGCTCGATCAGGTGGGAGAAATTAATGTAATATTGTTTAGGGTTTTCTGGAAAATGTTGTTTTATGAATTTCTAATTTTTTTTATAAGAAACAGATTTTGCATTCTCTGTCAAAAGCTTGGAAAACTTTATAACATGGATTTTAATTGTTATATAAAAGACTTTAATGAAGTCTGAATATCAATGGCTTCACAGAAATTACCTGTTCTCTACTTTAAGGTTATTGGAATAAATGTGCTGAAATATTTTTAATTGCTGTCTCTGATGTCGCTCATTTAACCAGAAATGTTCCTGATGACTTATATATATTACAGTTACTTTTGAGTGCACCAACTGTAGAAATTATCAAATGTACATTTCCTATTTTCAAAATTAACAGCACTAATATTACAGGTAATATCAACTGTATGGTTTTATTTCAGAACATTATATCATTGTTGAATGTGAGTGACGTTCTACAGATACTGATGAGGATCCTCTATGATGCTGCCATGCCAGTGTAAGTTTTCTAGTCTTGATACAGTTTTCTTGGTTGAATACAGTTAAATTTATGTCAGCTGTCACCTGTATTTACTGTATTGTCATGATTGTTCTGACAAGACCGCATTTAATCCTGTTATACTCTGCTGGTCATAAATTAAAAAAATATGAAATTAACTGACACACAATGAATTGCTTTTAATGAAATTGAGCCTTATTGTTCACCTGTCTTGTTGTTACCCATGCTTCCAAACTGTTTATTATTCTTCATTTTGTTCTCACTTTTCAGTGATTCCAATCAGATCCATGCAGGAACTTGGGGTAGGACAGAAGGTAATGTTTCATTCAGTCTTTCATCTCTTTTACTGCTTGAAACAAAAATGAAAAACTGGTACATGCATGTGCACTTGTAAGTAATATACTTGTAAATGTATAGATAAACAATGTTCTACAAAGGCTGTCACAATAACTAATAGAGGATTTGGAGGTTCATCCCAAAATAACTCTGATTCAAATGCTCCATAAAAATTAGCTGCTCATTTGTTAAGGATTTTGGTTTAAATATTTGGCTGTCATTGCCATGTTGTCATTTTTTTCAATGAACTTAATGAAATCAGAAGAACTTGTGTTGTTTTCAGTTGTACATTACTCCCTGTCGTTCCTGGTATCTTGGGCGTTCTCCTCAGAGAAGGTGAAGGACTGTCTGTGTTCATCTCCGAACTTTGACAGCTGGTTGAAGCGGCTAACCATGGAGGCACCGGAGGTAACAGTTTCATAATTAGCATCTTACATCGCATAATACATGAAATAGTTGTATTTCTAATACCGAGTTGATTGCTCTTTCTTAATTGTTTATATTTAGATAAAATATTCTCTTGTATTTCTGACCATAGATTAGCAAAAGTTTTATTTTTAATCAGATTAAACTTAGTGATAGCTGACTTATTATTTTACATCATGCATTTTAAAACTTAAGTATGTGTCATAAGCTAAATGTAAATGTACATCCTCATTAAATAGAAAAATGTAGTTATTTACAGCCAATTGCAAATTGTTTATATAATTGAATTAAAAAACCAAGTTGAGGATTTTCAGTCCATTCAATGTTGTAATTAAAAAAACAACCAGGCCAGAATTGTTTAGATACCATTCAGAAATGTTTCATTATTTCGAGATCTTTTAATTGGCATTACATGTATATTTATTTTATCACCAGCCACATGTTCGTCGTGAAGCATGTGCTGGTCTATACAGATTGTGTTTCGGTAGAACAGCAGAAGGGAAAACCGGTTATCCATTCTTGTTACCCATCCTGGCATGTCTGCTGAGCTTCCTACCTGAAGCTCTCAAAATCAAACCTCATAAAAGGCTTGATGTAAGTAGTATACATGTTTTTGTTAATCATTATACTGTTCTAAAGGAGCAAAATCCCAAATATCACATGATAATAAAAATTTACTTAATTAAGAGAGACAGTGCATTATCACCTGGCACTTGGGGAATTTTTCTGGGTTAATATTATGGTCCATGTGGAAATCAACATTGAAATCGGATGGAGGGAAAATATGTTACAGTACAAAAATTTATCCACAAAGGTTACAGGAGAAATAACTGCCCACAATGTCTCTATCGAGTAAACAGTGAGGGTCCCAGATTCATTCCCTAGGTTGGCAACATATTTTAAGCTCGACTATTCGAAGAATAGGGGAGCTATCCTACTCGCCCCGGTGTCGGCGTTGGCAAAAATGCACTTTGGTCCATTACTTGAAAACTACTTATGATATCAACTTGAAACTTGGAATATATATTCACCATCGAATTCTACATCATTACCAACAACACCTATAACTCTGCTACAAATATTTTTCAAGTTATGCCCCTTTTTCACTTAAATTTTGCGTTAAGGAAAATATGCACTTTGGTCCATAACTTATAAACTACTTGAGATATCAACTTGAAACTTGGAATATATATTCACCATCAAATTCTACATCATTACCAACAAGAACCATAACTCTGCTGTCAATATATTTCAAGTTATGCCCCTTTTTTCTTACCGTAAAAACCCTATGTTTTAGGTCACCCTATGTTTTCGGCCACGGTCTTTTTTTTTAAATATTAATTTTTTTATTGACCCTAAAAATTTGGCCACTAAAAATCGGCGATTTTTTCACCAACCCTATGTTTTCGGCCAGCATTTTCAATTCTAAATTCGTCATTTTTATTAGATTAGTAACAAAAAAATATGTTTGTAAACCTTGGTTTCGATTTTGATATTAAAGATAGAACTTGGCATTAACCGTATACATCATTGTCCGCCGATTAAGGATATGTTTGTTTCTGAACAATTATTTTTCATCATCTTATTTGCGGTAATTAATATTGTAACAACAAAGCGGTAAGAAATGAGATCGAAACCTGGTAAAAATAATGTTTTTTTATTTAAAGCAATTATAATTATGATAATCTTTAGTTTGCAATCTGTCATCTCAAATCTGGAGACGTTGCTATGCAACTAGGCTATAAAGTGTGAAATATTGCGACTATGATTGCCGCGGGCAAACATCTATTGTACTTTTTACCTGATCACATGATCGGAGCTTAATAATATCCAAACTGTTTTCAGTCAAATGATTTTTCCCAAGAAAATATCGTAACTCAATTCAAGCCTATAAATTTTTATGAACAGAACCGATGTTTTTAAAACCGTTATTCAAATGCGAGTTTAATTTTATTACAAGTAAGAAATAAAATAATCGATGTGTGTTTTTAAATTTGCGAATACTTGCCCCTAAAATATCCAAGAATTATTACATGTACATTTACTAAAATCATCAAATTTACAACTGCTATGAACACCTGTTCATTGCCCGCTTTGATCTAAAATGTCAGCGATGCTTGTGTATTTCATCAAAGACGCCGACGTCAACTTGAAACAGTACGCACCGCTCAAAAAATCGATCGACGGTGTATTACAAAAAATTGCAACCCGTCAACAAACTAGGTTGATTTCATTTCTAAATCAGCCGATTGTTTGATTGATAATATTTGGTATAATTATTGCTAATTTCTGATCAGGTTGTGTTTGTATCTGCAGAACCGGCACTTTGCCGAATTAGCAGTTTGCAACTAATCTAATGCACTCTTATCTGCGACAGCCATCAAATTCTTTTGGCAATGTTGATTATACAACAATAGGATGTTTATTTAGCAACTATGGAGTTAATTGCTTGACAAAGGTAAGCAGAAATTTCAAAGGTACAAACGTCTGGCATGTGTTGACATATTCAAGGCTTACATTTATCTATGGACGTGTCAAATTATGCACATGTGTCTAAATGTTTGGACGATCTGTTATTAAATGAAAATTCTCGTCTCTAAATATTATTCAGCCAGAAAAATAATATTTTTTCTGTCCAAAGACTTAGACAAAATACGTTAAAAGTTACGCATTTCATAAATACAGATGTATACTGTACCAGTATTCGGATAGTCGGCGACGCGGACAAAATCCTATGTTTTCGGCCGCGATTTTTATAATTATTTTATCATGACCCTAAGATTTCGTCCAAGAAAAAAAATAATTATTTTAAGCTGCCCGAAAACATAGGGTTTTTACGGTATATTTTGTGTCAAGCAAAATATGCATTTTGCCCCTAACTTTAAAACTACTTGAGATATTGCCTTGAAACTTGAAATATATTTTCACCATCAAAATCTACATCATAACCAACAAGACCCATAACCCTTCTTCCAATATTTTTCAAATTATGCCCCTTTTTCGCTTACATTTTGTGTTAAGCAAAATATACAGTCGGCCCTTAACTTCGTTATGAATGGAGGGATTTCAAAATAACTTGGCACAAATGTTCACCATGACAAGGCGGTGTGTCGCGTACAATACCCATGCCTGTAGGTCCAAGGTCAATGTCACTGTAACTAAAAATAGAATTTTCTTGCAAAATCGTGTCCGCTCTGTAACTTTATTTCTTATTGGGTTTTTAAATAACTTGGTATAATTGTTCACCATATCATGACGGTGTGTCATGTACATGCCTAAGCCTGTAGGTCAATGGTCAAGGTCACTGTTACTAAAAATAGAATTTTCTTGTCTAGGCTGTTACTTTGTTATGAATGGAGGGATTTCAAAATAACTTGACACAAATGTTCACCATGACAGGGCGGTGTGTCGCGTACCATGCCCATGCCTGTAGGTCAAAGGTCAAGGTAACTTACTAAAAATAGAATTATCTTGTCCTGGCTGTTACTTTGTTATAAATGGAGGGATTTCAAAATAACTTTGCACAAATGTTCATGAAAAGGCAGTGTGTCCGCACAATACCCAAGCCTGAAGGTCCAAGGTCAAGGTCACTGTTACTAAAAATAGAATTTTCTTGTCCAGGCTGTAACTTCATTATAAATGGAGGGATTTCAAAAAAACTTGACACAAATGTTCACCATGAAAGGGCAGTGTATCCCGTATTATTCCCATCATTGCACTTGAGTGTCTGAAAATGATGCATAGCGGGGCATCCGTGTCCTATGGACACATTTCTAGTTCACTTATATTTTCACTTAAGTGCACTTCATCGATAACTTTGCAAATACTTAAGGTATCAACTTCAAACTACCATTATATTTCATTTCAGTTCTTTTTCTGTAACATTACTGAAGTGATTGATATTTGACTAAAAGTAAATGTCTCTTATAAAAAAGTACTAACAAGTTTTCTAACAAATTCAGAAATATTTCATAGTTATTCCCCTATTCAGTTTAATATTTATGGTACATTTAGGAATTATTTCTGTTATTTGAAAAGAATTTCTCCCGTACCATTCACTTGTTAATATTTTTCCTGATTGCACATGAATGTATGGCCATAGTTGTTATTGTTTTAATCTTCAAATTGCATTTGTTTAAAATGATTCGAATAGTCGAGCATGCTGTCTCCTCTGACAGCTCTTGTTTGCCCTCTTTGACACATCCCTTATGAAAATCATAATTCCAGAAATTAGATGTCTGAGCATAAGACTAACATTAAAAGGTTTAATTCCTTTATATCAATATTCTGTCTCTTTCAACAATTGTATAAGTAAATACAAGAGAAATGCATCAAGTTTATTGCCATATGTTATAGATTATTTGCATATAGTGCATACTTGTAAGTTTGAGTGAACTACTGCATAAGTCACAGTAATGATCACCCTTACCACTTTTGATAGTTGTTGATCTGGAGAGGATGTTTTATTTCAGGATGAAGGTTCCCCCAAAGAGAAGGAGCCATATGGTCCAGGCTGTAGGGATTACTTCTGGTTGATATGCAGATTTGTAGAGAGTATATCAAAATCTGATGCTAATGTTGAATCAGTAAGTTGCAGCTAGAAAGTCGGTTCCTAATGTTGAATCGGTGTGTAGCTGCTAGAAAATTCAAGTTCGTTTGCTATGACAGTATTTAGAAATTAGAATGGCTGACAAGATCCACTTGCAGCAACTATGATCATTTACCACCACATTTGGTCTAAGCCAAAGGATACTTGTTTCCTACATGTACATATGAAATCTACTATGATGACTATTTCATTGTTGGTGTAGTTAGTCGGAAAAAAAGATGGATAGTTGTTATTGGCACATAAAGATGTCTTGCAAAAGTCCTGCATGTTTCATGAGAAATGATCAGGGCAGTTCCAAAATCACGACTCTCAATTTAATGCTGATGGAGGGGTTAGCTGAATTGTGGAAGTTCTCAATATTTTTAGGCAAAACAGGGTTGGACATCTATCCCTATTTCACATAGTCATGGGTTCTAAGACATTGATTCTAACCCACCCACCTAGATTCAGCTCCTAAAGCTGATTCTGGTACAGCCCTTAACAAAACTGATAGGTAGAGTCAGATTATTCAGTTAGACAAAAATGATTTGTGAGTGTTGGAGATACACTGAATAATTTTTATTTTCAGAATAGTCCAGTGAATTTAAATACGTTAGCACGAGACCTTAGTCAGCATATTCTGAACCGAGAGTTCTTTGAGACTAGACATGGTTTTGAGGAAGATGATGCTCTCATTGGACTGTTCAATATTGCAACAGCAGTGTTCAAGCATAGCCCACCTTACAAGAACAGCAATGAGTGTAGGGTAAGTATACTAACCAATAACCCTTTAATCCAATTGGGCTGTAACTCATGGGCAAGTAGTGTAGATCCTGATCTGCCTACACCACCATGCCATCTGATCAGGATCTGTACTGTTTGCTTTTTGATTTTTTGTGATATTTCTGACCACACAGATGTGCAGATTGATCTAGATCTAAATTGGTTGCACATGCCATAAAACCTGACTATTTGGAGTAAACTGATACTTCAGAATTGTGCAGAAATCATGAAGTCAAATGCATGTCTTTTTTAAGTTTGTAGTATGGCTTAGAATACTTGTAATACCAATAATGCTTCTATTGTTTGGAATCCAGCTATTACAGGAGGTCTTCAAGATTTTGGGAAATACACGAAATCAACTGATGGTGAGTTTATGAAAGATCAACTGGTAGATCTAATGCCCTGAGCCCAAAATTCAGCCAAGTGTATTTCATCGTTAATAAATGATCTTTAATTTTTCAGGAGTTTCTGGGAGAAATATTTGAGTGTTTGTTTGCCCTCCCTTCTCCCACAAAGCGCTACTTCCCCAAGTGTAAGAGCCAGGCATCGAGGTCAGGGGCATATGATTTGCTGGTAGAACTTGTCAAAGGCAACATTGATAACTATAAGGTGCTCCATGCTAAAATGCTGCATCAACATACAAAAGGTAGGTTTGATTCATATATTTAGTTCAGTATAATCATAGTCCGAGAAATGTCATTTTAAACATTTATAAATCATCATGTAGCCTATGATGAAAGGTTATTTTACGAAGACTCGTTTATAGTTTAGAATCTTGGCCATTAGTCAGTTCTGAAAGTGCTCAATTTCAAACAAGCAAATCCTTAAGTCTGGACTGGTATCAAACCTTAGTTTTATAGAGTTGAGGCTCTAACAGTGTTAGTTGCAGTTTTTCTTATGAATATTAAACACTTTCTAAAGTGTTAGCCCAAAGTGAAGTTCATGATTTAAGAGGTACTAACCTGCAGCCAAGGCAGGCATATAGTCGATGTGTAGAGCAGCAGCTGGTAGCCAAAGCTCATTAAACTGAGCAAGGATTCCAGTTTCTAGTCTTTAGCAGCTGACTGGTTCTATATGAATGCATCGACCAATGAAAAGCTGAAGTTGGGTATCTAACCTCATTTATGTTAGGTTGAGGTGTGGAGTTGTTTGGCCGAGAAGGCTCTAATAATTTGGTATATATAATGCACTGAAACTGTGTTAAGAGGTTGACACTGTTGTTTACAGATTCTCATGCAGCTTATCCCTGGGACTACTGGCCACATGAGGATGGGAGATCAAAGTGTGGCTATGTGGGGCTCACCAACCTGGGGGCAACCTGTTACATGGCTACATGTATGCAGCACCTTTACATGATACCACAGGCTAGACAGTCTGTTCTCCAAGCCAAGGTAAATGTCAGTGTCGTTTTTATAGTCAAAGACTTTTAATGTCAATTTTTTTTAGTTCTATTACCTATATTTGATCCCTTGTTTTTAGCTCACCTGATAGTGACAAGGTGAGCTTTTGTGATCGCAATTTGTCCGGCGTCCGGCCGGCGTAAACCCCTGGGCCAAAGTTGATGAAACGGATGTTCTTTGCATGAAGCTCTTCCAAAGTTGTTTGAAGAAATCAATTCCATGCAGAACTCTGGTGGCCATGGCAACCTAAAGGAAAAACTTTAAAAATCTTCTTGTGTGAAACCACAAGGCCTAGAGCTTAGATATTTGGCATTTAGCACCCTCTAGTGGAACTCTACAAAGATTGTTCAAATTATTTCCCTGGGATCAAAATTGGCCCCGCCCCAGGGGTCACTTCATTTTACATAGACTTATATTGGAATTCTTTAAAAATCTTCTTCTCACAAACCACAATGCCTACAGCTTAGATATTTGGTAAGTAGCATTGTCTAATGGATGTCTACTAAATTTGTTCGGCCATGCCCTAGGGTTCTCTTGGTTTACATATAGATCTAGTTATATAGGAAAACATGAAAATCTTCTTCTTTAAAACCACAAGGCCTAGAGCCTTAATATTTGATATACAGCATCATCTAGTGGTCCTCTACCAAAATTGTTCAAACTATCCCCTGGGGTTAAAAATTGCCCTGCCCCAGGGGTCACTTGTTTTACATAGACTTATGTAGAAAAAAAATTGAAAAATCTTCTTCTCTAAAACCACAAGGCCTAGAACCTTGGTATTTGATATGTGTCATCATGTAGTGGTCCTCTACAAAAGTTGTTCAAATTATTCTCCTGGGGTCAAAAATGGCTCCGCCCCAGGGGTCACTAGTTTTATTACATAGTGTTATATAGTAAATCTTTAAAAATCTTCTTCTCTGAAACCTTAAGGCCTAGAGCTTAGATATTTGGTATAGAGCATCATCTAGTTAAATTTTCTCCACAATAGCAGCTTAATTTTTTTTAATTGTTTGACTTGATTTTACCAAACTTGCACACAACTCTTGCAACCACTGAGCAGTTGTTGACATGTGAGCGGCCCAGGGTCCTATGGACCCTCTTGTTAACTCTTATTATTGTGTTGCCTGCAAAAGCAGGTAGACACATAGGGATTCTGTTGTCTGCTGCTGCCAGGTGTCTGGTAGTCCCCCAACTTTAATATGAAACATAATGATGCCTATAACTTTGAAAGTACTATTCACTTAAAACTTGGAAGATTTCATCTGCATGAACAAATACATCAGTGACAACAAGAAATGATAACTCCTGTTTCACTATTTGTTTGAGTCAAGCCCCTTTCACATGCAACTTTAGGAACATGTGTTCTGTGAAACACCCAATTCTAGTTAAATTTTAAGTTCAAGAATTTGTTCACACAGTTTTAGTTGAGATTTAAAAGCATATTTATCAGATTTATTTTTACCTCTTTCAGTGTTCAATTCAAACCAAGCATGAAAACACATTAATGGAGTTACAGAAGATGTTTGCATACCTGCAGGTAAGTCTATCTCCGGGTGAGTTGCCATGACATGGGAATAGATGGAGTATTTAGCCATGTAGATTGAAATGTTTAACCTCTTTTGATTATAAAAATATTATAGAAAAAAATCCAGCTTTGCATGTATTACGATCCTAATAATTTATAAGATTGATAGGTAACTTTTTATGTAGAAATTATGTCCAATACACTTTGAAGCGACAATCCTTTTAATAACTGATACATATTTAAGAAATAATCAATAGCTTCCAGTGAATTATCGCAGGATAATTCACGGGGCGGAGTTCAGATGAGTAAGGATATATCACGAGGGGCGTAGCCCCGAGTGATATATATCTACGCAGCTGAACGACGCCCCGTGAATTAACCTGCGATAATTCACCAGAAGCTATTGATTATTTCAATTCTAACACGACACATCTGACTGAATAAGGGAAATAATCATAACTCAATTTTAGCGCGTTGTAATAAACGCAAAATGGGTTATAAAGTCGGCAGTTAGTGTTTACTCCCTAAACATCTCCATAATTCAAAAACTGATAATAATTCAAAGATTGAATACTAAACTTGAATACATGTCCATCCAACCACGCATCCAGCACTCTCCAGGCGTCGTTCGAACCGTATAAGTCATTCCAACGGTTTAATACTGCACCAGGAAATAACATGTTAACAACGGAAATGACGTGACGTCATTAAAATGGCGCGTTAACGTCACCTTAACGTTGCCGCAAAATAGCGGAAAATTAGTATAGTATTTTATTTATATATATTAAATAAACATTATTCTATTACTGTGGTATCATCATATTATGCGCAGGTAAAAATTTCGCGTATTATGTGCTTTCTTAAATGCGCGAAATTAAATCCCAGCGAAAAATACAATTGTCAAGTGATAAGTTTATACCGATAGGTATTTTGTATTAGCCGTGTCCACACGCGGTGAATTAACATGTAATAATTCACAGCAAATTCAATGGGAAAAACGTCAAGTCATGTTAGAATAATAAATAACACCCCAAGCTCAGCCCTTTAAAGTAACAACACTGATTCTGCTTATACAAAAGATGAATTTACAGTTGCAACCAATACAGAACCAGACCAGCATGCACTTATCTTAATTGGAGACAAGTCTATGATCTCAGGAAACTGACTGGTTGAAACTGAGCTGTGGAAAACTTTAGATCTGTTACATGTCTCCTTTCTTAGGTTTATTCCCTTGGAACTATTCATTAACAATATTATACTGAATATTTGGGGTTTTTCTTTAAAAAAAATGCTTTGCCATTCAAATATTGTCTAGTTTGTTACTGAGTCGGTTTATAAGTGCTGTACTACTGTTGTAGGAGAGTGAGAGGAAGGCGTACAACCCTCGGGGGTTCTGTAAGGCATACACCATGGACAAGCAGCCACTTAACACAGGGGAACAGAAAGATATGACAGAATTCTTCACTGATCTCATAACCAAGCTTGAAGAAATGTCACCAGATATGGTAGGGATACTTTCTCTGTGTATGATATGAGTAGAGAAAATTTTTTGTTATTTTTTAAATAGCATGATTTTCCGGAAGTAATCTCACTCTTTAACGATAACAAAAATATGTGAAAGCTCATCTAGACTCTGGACTATTTAAGAACATGTTATTTTAAGATTACTTGGGGTAAGTGGGAATATTAAATTTAACTGTTGTAAATCTCTTACAGGTGCAAAAATGACATTAGTGTAATATTTTATGAAAGTGTATTACTCCAATGTCATATTCATTGCATATTCAGAAAGTGTATTACTCCAATGGCATATTCATTGCATATTCATGTCACTTGAATAAAATCATAGTGAAAATCTGCATGTTTTATTTTTGCATTTTATAGAATACATTTGTGCATATTTTTTTTAATAGAATCAAAAATTGACTTGTACTTTCAGAAAAAGTTGATCAAGACTTTATTTGGTGGAGTTATAACCAACAATGTAGTGTCCTTGGTAAGCAGTTTACTTCATGCTCATTGCTATGTAACTTCTAAGAAATACACAAGGAACTATATTCAATCACAGGTTTGAAAAATTATACTTGTAATAACACATTGATCTGGTTTTGGATAAAAGTCAGCACATTGACACTTCAGTAATTTTATGCAGGCGTTTTGTTTTTATGGTCGATTCAGCAAAAAATAAATTTGCCATTGATAATAGTTGATCTTTGTTATTTCTAGGATTGTGAACATGTGAGTCGGACTCTTGAGGAGTTCTACACTGTCAGATGTCAGGTTACAGATATGAAAAACCTCTATGTAAGTTGTGCTTGAAATTTTAGAGTTTGTCAATGAATTGTCGATAGTGGTTTAAAAAAATAATCGAAGACATATCTTTCAATCAATTAAATATTGTTAAGTTACTTAAATTAAGTACAAGATAGTTAGAAGATACTACAGATGCCCGAATATGCTATCTCTATTTGTTGAAAAACGGAAACATTCCACCATCTTACCGATGCGGTATTACAGTTGGTGAAAATTTCAATAAAATAAAAATACCTGATCAAGGATGAAACTTAAACTCCCTGCGCTAATGCTTTGAGACTTAATTTCAAACAGAACGTTATAATTAAAGATATCTGCCTTATAAGTCATCGACAGTAATGAGATGTTTGGTTTGGTTAGGAATCCTTGGATGAAGTGACAGTGAAGGATATGCTGGAGGGGGACAACATGTACACCTGCTCCAAGTGTGGCAAGAAAGTCCGAGCTGAGAAAAGGTAACACACCTCTATGATCTCAGGAAACTGTTGAAACTGAGCTGTGGAAAACTTTAGATCTGTTACATGTCTCCTTTCTTAGGTTTAGGTTGCAAATAAACTGTGAAGATATGGAATAAGATGTAATGCTCTTATTTTACCCTTTAGCAATATTTATGACTAATGCAGTGTTCACCTAGAATGGTCTGCTAAATGGACTGGTTCTATTTAATAAAATTTAGCCAAGTGTAATTATGAAGTTGTCAGAATAAGGGAAAAGTTCCATATGATGTGGAAGTCTGGGCTGTTTGGAAAAAGATACATGTGCCAGTAACTGCCAAAGCAATTTAAGCAGAAAGGTAGACAAACAATGCTTGTACATTTCTCAAGCAGTATCAGTGATCAATAGATTTGTAAGTAATAGAAGTAAAATAATGTCTTTCATACGACTTAAACTTGTTACATTGTTTTCATACAGGGCATGTTTCAAGAAGTTGCCAAAGATCATCTGTTTCAACACAATGCGGTACACGTTCAACATGTTAACAATGATGAAGGAGAAGGTGAACACTCACTTCTCGTTCCCACTGAGGCTTGATATGTCACCATACATGGAGAAAAACCTCATCTCTTCAGATAAACTACAACAAGGTCTGTACTTTATTGTGGCTCGTGTGTATACCGTATGGTGTATAAAAAAACAGTATTATTTGAATACTTTGAGTTTAATGAAACATGCAGCTTGTAATATTATGACTTTTTTGCTTTGCAGCTAGTGTAAGGGGATAGGTCTGTATTTGTGTGTGTGACTTCTCTTTAACTATTTTCATTTACAATACAGCTAGTGATATTTTTGGTTTGTTTTATTCTACAAAAATGAAGATTTTTGAGCAGTGGTGTTCTACAGACTTACGATCATCTGATCAGTAACTGGACTCTTCATTAGGTTATTTATGACCAAGATGTTAACAGTGTAGATCCTGATTAGACAGTGCAGATGTATTAGCTGATCTAGATCTACACTGGTTTCCTATGTGATAAAAGGGAGTAAATGGATATGTGAACAACAGACATATAAAATAATATTAAAATAAGGTTAGTTGTCATTTATTTTCAGATGAGGATGAAGATGCTGGTTTTATAGAGCGAGACACGGGAGCCCCGGATGATGAACACTATGAGTACGAGCTTATTGGTGTCACCGTACACACTGGCACGGCTGATGGCGGACACTACTACAGCTTCATTAGGGATAGACTTAATAAATCTGAGTCTGGCCAAGATAAATGGTAATTCATAAGAAAGGCATTATTTATAAAAATGTGTAGCTGTATATTTTGAGATTATTTTTTCAATGATGTGTAAACTGTTCTAATTTCAGAGTAATTAATTTTTATTTCATGTAATTTTAATATTTTATATGTAAAAGTGATAGATCTCAGAATATTTAAAGTCCTGTATTGATTTTAGCAGATTGGACTATATGTTTAAAAAGTATTGTATTAAAGCTATGTTCATGACTCATTGTATGTAGATAGAGTGCAATAAGAAGATCATAACACTTTAAGTGTACATTAGCATAAAATATAAAAGCTACTTTCACTTGCCAGGCTTAAAACTAGTAGGGGCTATGGAATTTGTAGCAGTACTCGGTGGTTTCTTTTATGTGCATTTATCATGACATCCACAAACTACACTTAACAACTTTTCTAAGTATACACCTGCATACTGGGACATTACTGGCTCGATATGTGAACTATTGCTCTAAAAGTTTCAATAAAACATGCAAAAAATACTAACTGATTTATAGGCAAAATATTTTTCAAAAAAACAGACAACTGACTGCTTACAATCATTTAGAGTACTGGCACCCTCAGAATACAAATTCACATCAGTGAATAATGAGTATGACCACCAACAGCGTGTATAACTGCGTGTAACATTGATCTGATTGAGCTTATACAGTTCTGAATGACTCATTTTGGGGAATCTTAAGCCCAAACATGAAGAAGCGCAGTTCCAAGTTGGCGAAGATTGCATGGTTGGTCCTTCCCGTTTCATACTCCTCTACCAAGATCAGACAACAGTTGTTCTATTGGATTAAGATCCCGAGTTTTAGCACACCATTGACATATTCTTCGGTGTTCACCTCGAGAAAAGGTCTGGTGTTCACCGAACAATGACACAGTGCACCATCATGCATTAACATATGTGCTTGAAGACATGGAAGTACAGTCCGAACAAGGACATGTTGCTGATATTCTTCAAAATTTAAGTTCCCTTGGATTAAAACCTCTGCAGTCCTCTTGTACATTGTCATACCAGCCCACAGCATTAAAACAGATCCACCAAAATAAAAAAAATCCGCTTCAACAATATTTTTGCGATTTAACCGCTTACGCTGAAGGTGGTAATACGCGTTATTAACTGATTTTGTGAATTTGTATTCTGTGGGTGCCAGTACTCTAAATGATTGTGAGCAGTCAGTTGTCTGTCATTTTGAAAAATATTTTACTAATAAATCAGTTAGTGTTTTTTGCATGTTTTATTGAAAGTTTTAGAGCAATAGTTCAATTATCAAGGCAGTAATACCCATGTACGCAGGTGTATACTTAGAAAAGTTGTTAAGTGTGTATTATGTATTTTGCAGGTTTCTGTTTAATGATGCTGAGGTTAAACAGTTTGATCCTGGCCAGATTGCCACAGAATGTTTTGGAGGAGAAATGACAGTGAGTTGTCCATTAACCCTTGTCAACCTTTAACATTTTCTAGGGTCATTCAGATAATAAATAGTATTGCTGGTATTGAATGATTTGATTTGAACACTGGAGGACCGAAATTTTGTTTGCAATCTCAGCACAGGAGAAGGGTCGATGTGTTTTTAAGTACATCTGTTTGTAAATCTTTAACATATAAGGAACTATACAAGTTCATTAAGTTTTAACATGTGTGCCCTCAGATTTTTAAGCATTTATTGCAAACAGTATCTTGTGAATTGGATCTTATGCTATGATTACTATTGGTTGAAATTTACCGTGATATTTTCAGAGTAAAACCTATGATTCAGTCACAGAAAAGTTCATGGATTTCTCATTTGAGAAGGTATGTACATACCCTTATATTTCACTCCTCACAACTATGTCATGCTAGAATCTAATTGATGCATCAGATAATTAAATTGTTACACTCTATGTTTAACAGAGTTTGGGTCTTAGTAGGTTTATTCAGCAAATAATAAAAAATCACTGTCATTTCAATTGTGGTATTGCGACCATTGGAATAAATTATGTATTAAAAATTAGTTGTAACACTAATTGTTTTGGTCCTCCCAATCCACCAAAAAAGAACATTTATTTGGTTTGTTTCATTTGCTTTTGCAAGATCTTGGAAAAGTCTGATCTAAGGTTATCTAAAATAAATGGATATGCATGTTTTTGATTCTGTTATTTCAGACAAACAGTGCATATATGTTGTTCTATGAGAAGTGTCTAGCTGGGGTGAAGGAGAAGGTCCCGGAGGAGGAGAAGCAAGGTACAGAGGTTGTCAAGAAGTTCAACTTTGAACTCTCCAAGGAACTAGAACAGGTAATATGTGTGACAGACTTTACTGTAGGAATCTCTAGAATAGTCTCATATGTATTTCATTTCCAGAACTAATAGAATTTTATGGAAGTAAACAACACCACACACGGAATTATTTTTACATGTTTACTATATGTTTATTATACAACGTTTCGGCATGAACGCCTTCATCAGGTAAAATGTATAAACGGAAGTAACGTCAGACGTTGACGTCAGCGCGCCAAATACAATGACGTTAACTGGCGCTAGAATCAACGTAAACGTCAACGTCTAACGTAAAATGGCGGAAAATAATTTTAAAACAGTGAAAGGGAAATGAAGAAATAAAACGAAAATGTATAGTGTAACCATATGATGCTGGATTAGAAAATACAAAAGAATCCTATAGAATTATTATTAAAAAACTATAAATAGGATACAACAGCAACATGCTTACACTGTATAATGCTACTTAACTTTAAACATTACTAAATTATTTCACTGTTTTAAAGTTCAAATATCGAAGAGCACTTTTGAGTTCAGTCCATCCGGATGCAACGTTTTTAGCCTGTGAATCCAGAATGTTTCTTTACAAAGACGGTTTACAGTATTACACTTATTCACACTTTAATTCTAACAAACACAGTTTGTCAAATTTTTCATTTATGCCAATCGACATTGTGAAAAATACTGTAAACCGTCTTTGTAAAGAAACATTCTGGATTCACAGGCTAAAAACGTTGCATCCGGATGGACTGAACTCAAAAGTGCTCTTCGATATTTGAACTTTAAAACAGTGAAATAATTTAGTAATGTTTAAAGTTAAGTAGCAATTTCCAGAACTAAGCCAGTTATAGAATATTTTAGAATTACCAGACTACACAAGTGTGTAGACCAATTAAGGTCTAGGCTGGTCAGTGATGCATGTACATTTGGTTTCAGCATAATAAAGTTAACTTGTTCTGCAAATTAACATTGGATCACATCATGAACGTAACATTATGAACTATTGACTATTTTGCTTGCTACAGAGTCATTTCTTAACAATTTTGAAGACAGTTGTAATTGTTGCTGAAAATGTTGTTGTGGTAGATTTTTCTCATACACAAGTTTCAGTTGACCCTTTAGAGTTTTGACCTTGGACACTTTAAGAAAAGCTTATTTTGACCTTCGACAGATTCCATTCAATTGCCAATCTTATCATAATTTGTAATGTAGATTTTTGTGTACTATCAGAAAATGGCAGTGTAACATCATTTTAACCCTTTGAATTTCAGGTGTTTGTAAAACTCTGTCATAGGGAGAAATGACACCATTGTTAACTGTTTCCTCCATATATTCTCTATTATGGCTTAGGCAAAAAGTCTGGATCCAGATCATCTGGCACATCTGTGCCATCTGATCAGGATCTGCACTATTTGCTTTTTGATTTATTAGGTTTTTTTCTGGCCAAAATATGACTAGAGCAGATCTAGATCAGATGGCACTGAGGTTAACATTCAAGCCAAATATAAAGGGTTAAATATACTCGTATATTAAATGCCTATGTTTGTATGATATTGATGTTGTACTTACAGTGGATATGGCAAGACAACATGCAGTTCCTGCAGGACAAGAACATCATTGAGCATACATACTTTGAGTAAGTTCCTTCACGATTCCATACTTCTGTGTCTATTGGGATTATATACAAGGAATTTATAACATGTGCAAAGAGTGAAGATCCAGATCAGATGGCACAAATCAGCTCATCTGTCTCTGTGTCAATTAGAATCTTTAGAACACTGTAACAATAATTTACAATTTTAAAAAAAAAACAGCTTCAACAAGTAAAATCTTAGATGTAGTGATAAAGACTGAATCTTTTAATCCTTTACACTAAGGATTTTATCACATGGACTACAATTTGCCCACAATATACATGTAAGATTCTTATCTATGGAGTAAAGGGTTAAAGATTATAAGTATCATGCATGAGTGTGAGGTGAAGATGGAATAGTCTGTCACCGAGGGTTAACTGTTTTGCATGAACAAGGCTCTGCCGAGTTCCCGCCAAAACAGTTCACCCGAGGTGACAGATTTTTCTATCTTTACTGAATGTCTCATGCAAGATACTTTTTCTTGCATACCTTTTATTATTTATAACAGTTCTGTGTATGTATACAAACTAATTTTTTTTCCTTATGCTGAAATATTGACATTAACGCCAACCTTTTTTTAAAATGACGTCACTAACTTGAATATATTACGTCAGATACTTGAAGACGTGATGTCACTCACGTGACTAATTCTACATGGGGGGTGTAGGATCGAAATTTCCTACACAGGTGAAAACACCGGATGACCTGATCTGGTATGCAAGAAATTTGTAACTTGAAAACCAACATAATGTTTAGCGGATATAGGACCAAATAACATGCACCTGTAGTTAAAACTTTAGGTAACAAAACTATTGGTTATGTGCAAATTTTAAAGAACCATTTTTTATTGCCCTTTTGAAGATTTAAAGAAACGGGGATACATAGGGACTGCTTTGTCTGTCCGTCGTGAAAACTTAATGTTGAACTTTGCTGTTTCTTAATATATCTTCATCAAACTTTCAAATTATTTTGCTAATGACAACAGGGTGATGAAGACGAAATCTTTGTCAAGTTGACATTTAATGAAATTATACTCCTTTTTTACTTGGATTTTTATTCTGACAAAGTACCCCAGGGTGACACAAGTGTTCAAATGAACACCCATCTGTTTCTGTGAATTTGTACATTATTTCTAACATTTGAAGATTAATGAAAATTTTGTGTACAAAATGCTATATGTATCTCTTGCAGTTTCATGATGCAGGTATGTTCCTACATTCCAACAACATTACCAAAGACAGACCCCCTGCTGGTAGCACTCATGTCCTCACAGCTCAGTACCTCCTTTGTACTTGAAACATTCATCCATGCCAAAGAAAAGGTACGACAAGATAATAATGGGGGACAATGATTTCTGTTAAGTACAACTGTGCAAAGAAATGGTGGATATCATTTTTTTGTAATAAAATAATTCTGTACATATTTTTTTAACTTTATACAAGTTTTTTAGAAGACATTTGAAAATGAATTGTTAGGGGTTTTAATGAAAACTTTAAGTATGTAAGAGTTTACTTACAATGAGTTATATATACTCTTTTTATGTTCCTCTGTCAAGATTAACTAGCACTAAAATTATACCTATCATTTAAGCATCCTCCATAAACATACAGTATTAAACTAACTTGTTGATTTGTTCACAGCCCACCATGGTTCAGTGGATAGAGTTGTTAACAAAACAGTTTAATTCGTGCCAGGCTGCCTGTGAGGTATATGTTCATGTTTTGTGTGATATACACGTCGGACATTGCATTAATGTAACCAAACTGTAATATCAGTATCTTCAGAACAAGTCGGAGTAAATGTATGTTGATATGGTTGTCTCATTTTATGTCTGCTGCATACAGCAGTTTCAAATTTTCTCTTTATAATTCATACATACACATGCACTCACTAGCATTAAAGTTACCATATCAAGAAAGAATATTCTAGATCAAATAGCATTGAAAGTTTATCTAAAAGAGGTAGTTTAAATTAAATAAATGTATAATAATTAAATACATTGTCAACCACATGATCTTGATACCTGTCACTATAATGCATTCTTCACTTGTTTCGAGTCAAAAGCAACATACATTATACTAACCCTGTTTGGGGAGTTCTTGGAATGTTTGATTGGAGGCACTTTTGTTCTGTATTCAGTGGTTCCTGGATCATATGGCAGAGAGCGACTGGTGGCCGCAGCAGATTCTCATCAAATGTCCCAACCAAATTACAAGACAGGTAGGTTCTTATCATTTATCTTGATAACATTATAATGTCATCTTTCCATAATGTGAAATAAAACTTTGTTTTCTTACATTTTCCTTAAAAAAATCTTTCATTGCAGCTACCATTTTGCTTAAGTCACATTGTTTGTTCCGTGCTAAAGACTTATAGAAAGATCTGTTAATCTCTTTTGTTCTTTGCATTTTTCATGGACATTAAACCTAATTGATAAACAAGACTAATTTGATGAGGAAAAATTGTGATCAGTGATTACAATAGAGATATTTAGGACTATCATCAGACTGAGAGACCAGGGCTCAAGATCATTAAACTAAATCAGGAGACCAGTCTCAAATTTCAAGCATGTAATTGGCTTAAATGACGACTGGTCTCCTATCTCAGTTTTATGATCTTGGGCCCAGAAATCAGTTGCTACAATGAGTTAACATTTCAGATGTTCCAGCGGCTCCTCATTCATGTGATCAACAGATTAAAACCATCCCAGATAGAACTGTATCTCCAGCCATTAATTCAAAAGTATGTTGATATGTTGTATCTATATATTGTACTTGTACCTTCCTGTTTATCCTAACCATAGATAGCAGGTGTAAGTCCCTGCATGCAGCACACCAGCTTCCTCAAACATTATGCCAACATGTTTTTCATAACTTAAATTTAGTTCTTGAATAGTCAAAGACAAAATATTGTTTTGTATTGCTATAAGCATTGTAAAATGTTTAATGCAAATAAATATTCGTATTTGTATGTATTCGTATTCAAAGACAAAATACTTTTTGCAGTTAAAATCAGCCTTGATTGTGTGGTAGAAAAGGAATTGTCTTTGTTTCTTAGCCAAATTTAGCACTTTGTCTCTTAAAAACATTAAGCAATTTTTCTCTTAGCCACATTTAGCAATTTGTCTCTTAGCCAAATTTAGCAATAACTCAATCTGTGCAGTATATTTCTGTTGCATGTGTTGACTGGGTTGTGACAAATAATCAACAAAAATATGTTATTGAAAAAAACAACAACATTTTTTTAATAACAAAAATACAAGTTAGGATATTATTTATTTGATCTGTATTTTACACTCAAAGTAACATTATATAAGTGTTTTGTATTAACCCTATGCCCAGTCACCATTTCAGCGGATCAGATGCTTGAGATTTGAGACTGGTCTTTAATCTTAGTTTTATCTTGAGCCAAACACATTATCTACACCGTAGTCTATGAAGATGTCATGGAGTCCCATTACTTATTATGATTTCAGTGAGGATGAAGAGATAGACACTGTACAGCTGGGTAACAAATCCTGTGTAACACGCTTCATCAAGAAGATGCTCAGCATTGTAAGTCAGCTACTGATCAACACATTTTCCTTGTTTTACTTTAAACCTGTTACTGCATTGTACATCATGTATCACATGGGTGACCAGTGTAGATCCAGATCAGCTGGCACATCTGTGTTCTCTGATTATGGACCTACATTGTTTGCTTTTTGGTCAGAAATAATTTAACAAATTTTAAAGCAAACAGTGTAGAATCTGAAAAGATGGCACAGATGTGCTAGCTGATCTCGATCTACAATGTTTACCCATGAAATAAGAGCCATATTCCATGGAGTAAAGGATTAAAACCTCGTGGAGTACAGCATAGTGATAACAGTTTTTCCATAAATCTAATGGTAATTGGTTTGTCCACATGATAAATTGCATGGAATAATTCTGGTCACTTACAGAAACACAAGAAAGTCTGGATACTGGTACATGTGCTAACTTCAGAAATGACCACTGGTCTGTTAAATGCATTAGATCCATGTATTATTTTAACATCTGTTTCATACCAGGAATTTTCGTTATTCAGATTGATTACCACATACTTTGTTTGTTATTTTAGCTGGAGCATGGAGTTCGTCCTCACAGCAAATACTTGATGGAGTACTTTGCCTTCCTCTATGACTTTGCTAAGATGGGGGACACCGAATGCTTGTTCCTTATTCACACCAACTCTATTTCTACCATGGTTAACTTCTACATGGGACAGAAAGCCCAGGAAAACTATGTAAGTGATTTCATTATGTTTTCCACGTGTTTTGGTTTTCTCTGTATTACAATCTTTGTATTAAGTTTCAGAACATGTAATATATTAGATTTTAAATTACTGGTCTTAATTTCTGGACTCTTCAAACAAAGTAAAGATTGTAAGCAGTATTATTTGTACTATTTAACCACGTTTGTGGGTAGAGTATTAGATAAAAAAGTTTGTTTTAGGAGTCCTCCTTCATGAGCATTTGATTTAATGTTAGGTAGTGTGTTTTGTTGTTTTCTTTTGGTTCAATAATTCTTGAACAGTCAACTATTTTCAGGACTTATTTCATTTAAGGCTGCCTTAGATTCTAATAACATTCTCTTGCTTACAAAAGGTGAAGAGGTAAATCATCAGAGCAATACAGAAGTGACATGTTCTGACATCCAATACAGTAAAAGAAGAACTGTTTTGTATTTCAGGTTGAGATATTGTCTGATGACGAGGAAGAAGAGGAGGTTATAACCATACCTGACGACTCGTACAAGCCCCTGTCCCTGGAGAAGATGATAGCTCTGATATCCCTGCTGGTAGAGAAGTCACGCAGTGCAGAGGACAACCATCTCCAGATCTCAGACAAGGACTATAACTCTATCATTGCTGGTAGCAAGGTATCCACACAGACTTCCTCTTCACTCTTTATGATGATGTTTTCTAGTGAAATATTAATAGGACATTTTTATTAGCCAGTCTTTTTATACGCCCGTTTGAAAAACGGGACATATTATGGGAACACCTGCGGCGGGCGGCGTCCACAGGGTTTCTCCTCTCTAAGTCAAAGAGTTTTCATCAGGTCCTTATCAAACTTGGTGAATATGTTGGTGTGCATAATGTCTCGACCAAGTTCTATAACCAGCCAAATCCCCCCAGGCACTCTTGAATTATGGCCCTTTAATTGTCCAAAATTTGGGTTTCTGCTCTCTTAAGTCAAAGAGTTTTTGTCCTGTCTTTATTTATCCCCCCGCCAATTTATCCCCCCGCCAAAGGCGAAGGGGATATTAGAAATGCCCTTCGTCCGTCCGTCCGAAACAATTTTGTCCGGAGCATAAGTCCAAAACTACTCGAGGGATTTTATTCACACTTCATACACTGACAGAGCACATTGGTAGGTAGTGCGGTGTGCAAGAACAATAATTCTACCTTGCCTATTTTTAGAGTTATTCCCCTTTATCATATTTACTTGATAAATTTTGTCTGGAGCATAACTCAAAAACTTCTTGAGGGTTACATATGAGAGCTGCTTGATGTGAAATTGATGTTCTAAGGAACATTTTTTTGTGTTTTTGTCTTACGAGGGAACCATGATTATGTTGACATGATTGTTGAAAAACAGCTCAAGCACTCAATGAGTTGGAAAATCCTGCTCCCAAAAATGTTGTCATTACCATTGAATTTACCACAAATATGACGGGTGTATTTTGTGTCAGTTTGGCACTCTGGTTTGAATTCTGTTGTTTCATGTTAATATTCAGCATCCAGTACAGGGCAGGGGCTTTTTTAATTTAGAATATCATTTGTATGAGATCAAATCTGGCAATAAAATTAGGTTTTATCAACACCTAACAACTATCTTTGAATGACTATGTTTTAACTCTTAGCAGCCTATAGTATCTTTTTAATTGCTTAACCACTTTACTACCAAACAAGTATGATGAACTATTTTAACCCATGTATCCATGGTGAAGGCCCCTTGTGATAATATTTACCATTTTTTGGAAGTAACATAGAAATAGAAATTGTTGTAACTCAATTTCAAAATAAGAAGTTCATATTTCATTTCAGGTCTTGATCATTATAAACCAAGTTTTGTATTTATTTTAGTTCAATTATATTTCAGGGCTATCCGTTCTTGTTTAACCAGATCCGAGACAACATCAATGTGCGACAGACCTGTAATCTGATCTTCAGTCTGTGTCGCTGGAATGATGGACTCGCTAATGCTGTAGGTTAACATTGATTGCTTTAAAGGTCTTCATCTTCAGAAGATATAAACAGTCCTAAAAACTTAAAACAAAATTCTAGAGCATTACATTAGTTTTACGAAAAAAAAGCTTATAAATGATATTCTGGAATCCAGAAGTACAAATTGTATTCCTTTGACCTTTACATTTTTGAGAATTTTGATAGCATTTACGACCATCCAAGAGAACTTGATATTGAATTAGTGTTGTGTTATGGGTACTTCGCATACATCAGGAAGATATTTGCAAGATCAACACAGCTCTAGATTTGTAAGATTTATTCATAAATTAATTCCATATATTTGAATATTTGAAAGATGGGAATTTATGGTTTATTTTAGATTGTTAACATGGTGTTTGGTGCTATCAAGAAGTTAAGCCCAGAGGTAAGAATAAGAACATTACTATCTTTTACTAGAATAAGAACATTACTATCTTTTACTAAATAGCCTTAACCTTTATTCCCTCATCTGATGAAAAACACAACAAAGTCAACAAAAGAAATTGAAGATAATTACAATTTAAAACTTTTTAATGGCTTTATCATTTACTTGAGCCATGTCACGGGAAAAAATTGTTTTGAAGAATATTTTGAAATTTAGTGTACAAGGTGTGTTCACCTTATGAGAAGTAAACTTTGTAAAAGTAAGTGCATATTTGATATTTCTTTGTTTTCTTCCATATTTTAGCAATCTCAGCCATTCTTCAAGTTGATGTCCTTGTTGGTAGAGTTTGTTGGTGGTCCACCAGGGATGCCTCCATTCACACAGCTTATCCTACAGAGGTTCTGGGAGGTAAACTGTTTATTACGCCCCCCTTCAAAGAAGCGGGGGTATATTTCTTTGCCCATATCGGTCTGTCCATAGACCAAATCTTTTCCAATCAATAACTAGACATTGCTTTGACATACTGTCTTCATATATGTGGTATGGAGGTTGGTCATGACCAGTAGAAGACCCCTATTGATTTTCAGGTCAGTAGGTCAAAGGTCACAGTGACTTTCAACACAGAAAACTTGTTCGTTCAATAATTAGACAATGTTTTCACCTATGGTCCTCAAATTTGGAAGGGAGGTTTATTATCACCAGTAGAAGACCCCTGTTGATTTTCAGGTTGTAGGTCAAAGGCCAAGGTCACTGCGACCTTCAACTCAAAAACCTTGTCCGTTCAATAACTAGACAATGCTTTCTCCTTTGGTCCTCAAATTGTTAGGGAGGTTTATCATCACCTGTAGAAGACCCCTATTGATTTTCAGATCAGTAGGTCAAAGGTCAAGGAGACCTTCATTACAAAAATCTTTTCTCGCTAATAACTAGATTTAGCAATCAGTAACAGCTGTATACTATCTATCTATTTGGCATTTTGGGGGCATACATGTTTTACAAACATCTTTTGTTTGTTGCAGTAACTTCTCAGTGAAAATAACTGGCAGTGATTTTTTTCATGCATGTTCAAATATGTTCTTTATTAGATGTTACCTACTGTCTACCTTATCAGAATAAATAAAGAAACGAACTAAAATATTAGAACATGATACTATTTATCTCTTTGTGATATCAGTTTTAAGCTGTCATACAGAACACTTCCTGTAATTTGGTTATGACATTTCCATGATTTGTTAAATAAATTTGACTGTCAGATTTGTAAAACAACATGAGATTGAAATTGTCCTCACAATGTAATGGGACTGAAATTGACTTCCAGATGAAACTGATGTTCAAAGTGTATCTCATTGAATCTGGACATTGTCATTCTATTAATTGTTTGAATTGGAGAACATTTTGAGGAGATCAACATGTTTAATATTATCTGCATGTTTTCACTTACTATTTCAGTTGGCAATGCATAACCCAGTAGCATGCCTGGACTGGATGGCCAATCAGGTGACACGTAACAAGCTGGCCAGTCACTATATGCTGAACCAGATGGAGACCTGGGTAGAACATTATCTCATCAAACACAATAATGCCAGAGTCAGAAATTGTAAGTCCTTTGCACGCTAGTTTTGTCTGTGTTAAATCAAGAGTTTACAGCAGGAAAAAGAGAATAGAAAGTGGTTAACACAAAGGACATGTGCCCAAGATTATGAAACTGAGAATGGAAACCAGTCTCAAATCATTAGCATCTGAATGGTTGAAATGGTGACCAGTTGCCATTTCAGCCAATCAGATGTTTGTGATTTGAGACTTGTTTCCATGCTCAGTTTTATAACCTTCAGCCCTGATCCGGAGTCAGCATGTCCAAGTCTCACTAGAATTGAGCAAACTTATGTTAAGCAAACAAAGTCCAGTTAGTATTTGTTATATGCCATTTATTGCAATTGTGTAAAGTACGGCTGTGGTGTGTTATATAGAAACTAAACTTGTGTAAGTTGTATGCTAGGAAACATGGCATTTCACTATTTCAGCGGCAGCCACACTGATCATCTCACTGGTTCCCAGTAATCACTTCCGTCAGATGTTCAGAGCATCCAGGAGTATGCCGAGTCCACACAAGGACATACCAGTAAGTCTTGTACATTGTGAACACAGTTATGCCTTGAAAATAGTAGCTTTTCTTTGTTTTGCTTTAATTAGTTTCAAGATATAATAAAGTGTAGACCCTGATTAGACCACTTGAATTTAGGATCTGCTATTGGTCTACATCAAATACAAATGTGAGTTTAATAGAGCACAGCCAAGGCTTTAAGAACAAAGAGATTTAGCAAGAACTTCTAGTTTTTCAGATTTCTCTATGAAACAAATTATAGCGAAGACCTTTTCTCTTTGCTCTTAGCTATTCATTGCTTTAGGACTTGCTTTAGTGTTTGCTTTTGAACAAGTCATGAATCTGTCTTACTGATGTTAGCCATGCCTATTTGAAAATGACAAAATAAATCTACAAATTTCAGATGAATGGTGAAGCCCAGGCAGTGTTACACAAGATCTACGAGCACTTGCTGAGTCTGTTGCCACGGTGTCGGAACTATGTAGACCCACAAACACATGGAACAACCAAACTTATCTGTTACTTTACTGTCCTTCAGTTCTGTCTTGTCTCCAAACAAGAGAAGCTTATGGTATGACTCAGTTTTAAGAATAATTTTTGTATCAAGTCCAGTCACAATGATTCAAAGTGCTTGAGGCCTGTCCTGTAATATTCAATAATTCTACGAATAACATCCATAATAAATACCATAATGTGTGTTAGTTATGTCATGACATGCTGAATAGTAATATAACTGAAACTTCCGACAAAAGTTTATTTCTCAAATATTTTATATAAAATTGCAATATAAAATTGTTGCTGGTACATATACATGTTATACATATACATGTTAAAATTAAGCTTTACTGTGTTTACTCGAAGTATCATTAGCTTATACATATTGTCAGTGTTGTACTTTGTTTTATGTTGAATTCTTAGGGGATTTATGTTTGTGACTAACAATTCGTCACCATGTTTTTCAGTTTGGTCATCATTTCAATGACTTGTGGGAGTTGTTCAAAACCAGACTGTCAGAACCACAGATCTCAATGCATCATAATAAACAGGTAGGTTTAACCCTTTACTCTATTGGTACAATTTTACTAGTGGGCGAACAGTGTAGATCCATATCAGCAGGACCTGCCTTGTTTGCTTTTGTATTTATTAGGTTATTTCTGATCTAACAGTGAACAGTGCAGATCCTGATGCCAGCTGATCTGGATTGACATTGTCCGCACATCTGATAAAAGGTGTGTATATGGAGTAAAGGGTCAATAACTGGTAAATATCAGACATTTTTCATATGCAATGACTCTTTTCTCAGGTCTCAGCTGATTTTAAAGTTTTGCTTTGTAACGTTCATCTTGTTTAGTTTAACATTTATTAAAATTTATAAAAAATATCAATATTTTCAGCTGTTTAAATCATTTTGAAAACTTGTCTGTTTGTTTCAGTCACTGTTGCTATTCTGGTACCAGGCCTGTGTAGATTGTCCAGAGAATGTAAAACTGATTGTCACCAATTCTCATGTCTGTAAACATATACCCTTCACATATATCTTGTAAGTATAAAGAGGTTTTTCTTCATTAGCATATGTTTATGATGTTGTATATTTTTAATAGCATCAAATGAAAGTGTTTGCATGTCAGGTGTTTACAATGGTAGGTAAACTTAGCTTCAATACATGTAACAAAACTGGTTGAAAGATTCATGTAGAATTAAACAGTATGAACAGATGTTGCAACATAAATAATGGAATTGATAGTTGCAATCTTTAGAGATATGTTTTTAATTTAAATTATCATTTTATTGTTTAAACTTTTTGCTTGTTAGCGAATTCCAATCATAAACCACTATGATGATGATAGGTGTACTATCTCTGTATGAAGTTCTTATTTTCCTTAGAGCTGACCATGAGGATCAAGATGTGATGATGTTTAACAGAATCACCTTACCAGCATATTATGGTTTGTTACGTATGTGTTGTCAGCAGTCACGGATCTTCACGAGGCAGCTGGCCCAGCATCAGAACATCCAGTGGGCCTTCAAGAACATTACGCCGTACCCAGCTCAGTATCCTGGTGTAAGTTGCTTGATTTACTGCTGTTCATTGACACAGATATCAAGCTTCATAGCTAAATGTTTTGGGTATGGCATGATATTTCTAGTTCTTCAATTTCTGTTTTCATCATAAGTTCGCTTGCCTGTTTCTTGTGATAATTAAATTTAGAGATGATTTTATTTATTTATGTTACTGTTTTAGGCTGTGGATGAACTGTTCAAGATGATGCGCCTGATGGCAACCAAACACCCGGAGTGTTCAGAGGAGGAGATCAAAGCCATCAACAATTTCCGGCGCAGCACCATCCAGCTTTATCTATCGAATCTCGATGCCAGATCTGGCTGGCAAACTCTCATTTGGTAAGTACAATCAGAGATTTCTGTTTTGCTTCATTTTTGATGCAAGAAACAGGGAAATGTTGAAGTATGTGTAGTCTTGAGACCAAATTTAGAAATTTACGTATGTCTGATCAATGCGACCAAGTGTTTCTGTTAGTTACATGTACATGGGTTTTTTTAAGGGTAGAGGCATTGAAAATGAAAAAAAATCACTACCTTTTATTTGTTATGCAGATGCAAACATAAATACATATATTTATAATTCTGACAGGATAATCAGCAAACATTTTGGATTGCTGTTTTTACTAGGTTTTTGCTTAATCCTTTACTCTTTAGATACTTAACAGTTAAATCATGATGTTATTAAAGCAGTTTTTGAAAAACTCTTATATATTTTTTCCAGTGCTCTGAAGATACTAATAGACACAGAGACGGACAGGCTCATTGTCTTATTTAATAAAGGTCTTCAAATGCTGGGAGAGGTAAGATTGTTCAGTTGTAAGTGATGCTAAATAGACTTGTTCCAGTTGTTGTGCACATAGAGAGTACATTTGCAGATTGCAACAAATGAGCTTCTTTGAATAGTGTTTTTAACAAGCACTTCAATTTGTTTGGAGAAAATACTGTGTGATGGTGAAAGCACCATCAGTTAGTTACAATATCAGTCATCTTTAAGTTTTATATCTATCTGTTAAAGGTAACTTGTAGCTTTTGTTTCCAGAGGTCATTTGCATTTCATTACATTCTACCTTTACTATGTGGAATGCCAAAATTATTAACACCAAGTACCAGAATAAGTTAAAGAATCAACTGTTAAATTTGCAAACATTTGTATTGTGGAATGATAATCGAAGGTGGTGTTTCTTGTTTTCTGCTGGTCAGTTGTGGAGGTTAGAGTTACTAAAGAAGTAAACACACGAGAACAATGTTTTGTAAGATTTCAGTGTAGACATTATATATTGTCTATTTCAGGCGTTTATCACCCTGCATGTAATGTATCATGAGGCAACAGCTTGTCATGTGACAGCGGATATTGTTGACTTGTTGTCTATCATGCTACAAGTTCTCAAGAATGCCAGGAGCTATGCTGAACAAAAGAAAGGTAAACATGCAAATGTTAGAACTTTGTTAGAAACATGTTAGAAAATTACAATGTTAGAACAGTTCTTGTTTTTTGCTGTTTATTTAAATAGACCTTAAACTGACATAAAGGCACTTAAATAACATGTTCAGATGTTAAACATCAGGCAGCCTCAGTATCTCAATTAGTAAAGTGTCGGCACAGTAAGCCGGAGGTATGATGTACAAATTCTGGACATTTGCCAATTAAGTGGCATTGTCTGTTTTAGAAGGGACGTGTGTTGTAGTGCATGTATCAGGTGGTCTCGGTAGTGCAATCTGTAGAGCGTTGGTTCAGTCAACCGGATGTCTGAGGTTGGAATCCTAGTCAAGGCCTACACTTTTTCTCTCTCCCATTCCATATAGATCAGCAAATTGTCTATTTCAACAGCCCTTAAATGCTTTTGTCTCTATTCACATGCTTAAACCATCCATTCATCTTCAGCACGAAGTTGGTGTGGCTTTATAAAGACTCAACCTACTAAAATATTGACTGAATGGTACATCCATAGAAAACTTAGTAACAATTAGTAGGCTGATCTCTGCCTAAGGTTATAAAATTTTAATCTGGAGACCAGTCTTATATCTAAAGCATCAGATTGGCTGAAATGGCAACTGGTCGCCACTTCAGCCAATCAGATCCTAGAGATTTGAGACTGGTCTCCAATCTTAGTTTTATGATCTTGGGGACTGGTACAATTTAATTAAACACAGAATGGTTACTATAAAGTTTGATTTGCTCTCCAGGTCCACAGTCGAATGATGTCAAGGTGTGTGTACACAGCTGGGATGAGAAGCTGGGCATCATGAAGAAGTTACTCATGCTTCTAAACTCCTTCACTCCACCAGATATCAGGGCAGTCTCAATAGGTGAGCAGATTTCAGCATTCAAAATGTACTAGTCCATTTACAGTAGCTGTCATTGAGTGTAATTTGCATATCAAGTTTTGTTCTCATAATGGGTCTGATGGTTCACAATGTAAATATGTGTGAGCTTGACAATTGAAATCTACAGTTCTATAGGGGATGCTGCCTTGTCAAGTACCACACTTTCATGTACCAACAGACTTCTAAGTAGAGCTGGGCTTTGTTCTATGTTCCCAGTACAATATCTTAAACTAGTTTTTATTAGCTAAAAATTAATATGATGACAACTAATTGTAAGTGTCAACAGGTTAATTTGTGTTGTATTTGTATTTGAAACAGATTTTGTGTATTTGTATGAAAAGACATGTACTGTCAAATTTTTAGGAATCAGTGAATGAAATCCAGCATTCAGCAGAATTCTAGTTGTATGAGTAAATTTGTGAAATCTTTGATTAATTAGTCAGATTGTTTTCTTGTAGATGTACTGAAGGAGATGATACTGACCTACCAGAACGAGTGTATCAATGTTCTAGTGCCAATTCTCACACAGGCACATCTGTCGTACCAGGACTCTTCAATACCAGGTAAGTCTCACAAACCAGGTTATTTTCTCTCAGCATGACTTTCCAGTATGAGCTATTTCTTCAATACCAAGTAATTCCAGGATTTTTCAGCACTAGGTAATATTCTAATGCTAGGACTCTTCAGTATCAGGTCATTCTTTCATACCAGGGCAGGACTTTAATACCAGGTAATTCTCATTTACCAGGACTCTCTAGTACTAGGTAATTCTCTCTTGCAAAGAATGTGCATGTACTTCATTAAATCTACAGCTATTGGTAACATAATCACCTATAAATGACACCACTATTTCTCACCTGATTTCTTTTTGGTTTAACCTTTTAAGTGTTAAAGATTTAGTTGATGACTTATTTCAGGAGCAAATGGCCCATACTTTCCAAGAAGAGGTCAGAAGCCGATTGGCCCCAAATCTAATATCCGGCCTCCTAGGCCACATTTCAACATGCTGCTACATACTAGTCAACTTGAGGCCACAAAGGTTTGCTCTTTGCTCTCTCACTTGTTCTGTTAATTGTGTTTAGACAGGTTTGTCCATTATCTGATCGAATAATTCAGTTACAGCATGTATTTACAACCACATTTGTTTGTGACTTGATGACGTCACTATTTACATCTTGCTTTTACAAAAATACAATATTTAGGTCTCCATTTTAATATATTCCTTTCATATAAGTATAAACTTAAATTTCAATGCACCATATATATCTTTTTATTGAATTAATGATTTGCAAGAACAAAATTTTTTTAATGAGCAAGGGTACATGTAGTTGGAAGTCTTTAATCACAAATGAAACAATGCCTTTTATACAAGGTTTGATGTACTTAGTCCAGAATTAGCCTTGTTTGATTAGATTTTATTGTTTGTTGGTACAGCATTGTTACATAAAGATATTTACAAACTGTATTTCAGGGTGTTGATGAAAATTATGATGCAGCACTGCAGGATTTCTTCATCCCGTATCACTCTATGGTTGATCTCATGTGTAGGGTGGCTGTCAACCAGCAAATCCTCACAGAACCCATCATCACATTCAGTAAGTTGCATATGTCATCCCAGACTATAGTGAACATTGTTTGACTAGATTTTTATTCCACTTCCTGATTTAAATTCAGTGTTTACAGTAATTCAGCCCATTGAAATTGTGTGTGAAGTGGACCAAATGTACTGAAGATTTTTTGAGTTATACCAGGAAAGATTATTTGCTTGAAGCATTATGTTTCTACGAGTTTTGTTTGTAATGATTATAATAATATAAATGTTCATTTTCTATAGAGAAAACAAATATATGTTTATTAAACAGGAATACTGATGAGAAGTATAAATTAACAAACTTGTCTGTATTCAGGTGTTAACAACATCATTTTTAATATTTTTACTTGGAGAGTTTATGTTTGAACTATACTGTTTATATTTAAAGATTTTTTTGGGAATTTTAAAATCAAATTATTAAATAAAAAGAACTTTATTACACTTCTGCTGTCATTTAGCCAAGTGTTTCGGAGCCCGTCATTGTAGTATTTTTGTATCACTGTTAATGCTTTTATGTTGATTTCAGGTGCAATGGTTGCGTATGAAGGTGTCCCACTTCATTCTCCATACTTTGCTAAGCTCTGGTATGAAATCTATCACACAGAGGTAAGTTCATATTCCTCAGATTCTAGTGAAACACAGTGCCTGGCTGATATTAGTTTCAGCAGGATTTTCTTTGGATCTTTTTGAATGGCTGACAAGCCTTGTTGTTACTAGCTCTACATGTATGTATATTTGTTTGAAAAATGTCCTTGTTTAATTTAAATCATAAAATTTTCAATAAGTTATTTTCTAAAATAAGGCAGTATGAATAGATTCACTTAAATTCAAGCAAAGACAGTTACCTAAATTAGGAGTGATAATGTGAAATTAAGATTACAAATTACTTAAGATTCCTGAAATTAAATCAATAAAATAAAATAAAAAATTTTTTTGGGTGACATTTATCCTGGACTGATGCAGATTCCAGAACTTGTTTTAACAATAAGTTATTTTGATTTGAATTCAATCCCACTACATTTACTTCAGTTACAATACAGAGCTATGCTCAGATTGAGTTGTTTCCCTTTGTCAGAAATCTGTTCTTATCAAAGGGAATAATTCTACATCTAGCTGAATGACTCCATCAAGCTGAATGACTCCATCATTCCCTTGAGTCAACAGGGGGCACAAATCAAGTGGATAGAAATCTGTTGATAATAACAACAAACATAAATATTCTTCAAAATCTGTGTTTGTGCTAATTCGGAGTTTGTCAGTTACAGTAATCTGTTACTATTGTAAATAGGAAGTGACATAGTTTACAGTTTAGTTCTGTTGTCAATATAGTATGTTTATATTTTGGGATCAGTTAAGAGAAGAAGATTGTTGAATTTGTTTTCAGGTGGACAAGAACTTTATCAAGATCCTGTGTTCTAGCAGTTTCTTCATAGACTATGTGGATGCTGTTTTGATGGACGAAAGATTGTCGCTCAACAACCAGAATATTTACCAGTTCTTCTGTAACTTCTTCCCCAAGGTATGTCACTTTAACATTAATAAACATCTACTGTAACTTCTTCCCTAAGGTAAGTCACTTTAATACTAATAAACATCTACTGTAACTTCTTTAGTGAGGTATGTCACTGTTACACAAATAAGCATATATTGTAACTTCTTCCCTAAGGTATGTCACTGTTACACTAATAAACATCAGCTAATGTAACTTCTTCCCTAAGGTATGTCACTGTTACACTAATAAACATCTTCTGTAACTTCTTCCCTAAGGTATGTCACTATTACACAAATAAACATCAAATGTAACTTCTTTAGTGAGGTATGTCACTGTTACACAAATAAACATCTACTGTAACTTCTTAATCTTCATAGATTTATCCCTCAAGAACCACTAGGCACAGTCTTCCTCTTTCACAGGATGATTGACCACTTCAAGTAGATTACTCTTTTTCTTTTCTTTTTTGGTGTCACTAGATTAAAGGTCAAGGTCATTTGCCCAGACTTACCATTTATTACTATTACTATGCATGTAGACAGTATCAACTTTGACTTCAGGTTCTACATTATGTAACTGGAAGAACATTTATCAAAATGTTACTTTATTATCATTTCATATTCAAGACCGATTACTTTTTGTGTCTAGGTTTTGTTCAGATATAAGTACAGTAAAACCCCGCTAATGAGACCACTTGGCGGTCTGAAAAAAGTGGTCTTAATAGCGAGGTGGTCTCAATATAGGGGTGGGACCATTTAATGATCAATTCATTCTTTAAAAAATCTTAAATCAATTCATTCATAAATTCACTTATTAAATCAGCCTTTCAGTCCTCATTTAATTTAATTTATTTTTTAATAAAAAAAGCCGAAGAAAATATTTATTTGCTTGATCGATTTGTACCTGAGTTTTGCCAATGCCAAATTTCTCTGCCAACTTGCGTTGTCTTTGACCAGAACTTTCTTTGATTAGCTGCACTTTCTGAGTAAGAGAAAGTTCTCTACGAGGTTTCGACATTTTGCAGTTTTCTATTCTTTATTATTTAAAATTGTTATTTACTGATCAAACAGATGCAATAAAATGATCTGTAAAGTCAACCCATATTTAAAATCGACGTCAATTTACTCAATAAAAGCACAATAAATCATACAATTAAATAACTTACTGCAAATAAGTGTCAATTAGCGTAAATCAAAGCAACAGACAATGGATTAATCTCTTGTCAAAACATCCTATTATCGATTTTCGCAGTTAAACGAATGCCGCAAAGCATTGTTTTGTTTACGTCGTAAATTGATAGGTATAAAGAATAGACGCGCGACCAAACCGTGATATGCGCGGTCGGATTATCGGGGTCAATTTATGCATAATTCGACAATTTCGGACTGTTTTAAGTGGTCGCATTACGGAATAGCGGGGTGCCCGTATCGGGGGTTCCGACCATTGAAATATATAGCAAAAAAATCGGGTCTTTCAAACAATGCCCGTAATAGCGAGGTGGTCTCATTTTCGGGGTGGTCGTAAGGCAGGGTTTTACTGTATATGCACATCAATAAGTACTCAATTGTTTTGTGTAATGATAAATGGCAGTGACAGGATGTCTATGTATTTGTAGGTAGCAACCCAGGTTTTAAGTGAACAAGGGAAGCAACTCTTGGACTCTCTTGTTGCCTCGATTACAGCAGAGAAATCAGCTATGAAGAACATTAAGTCAGAGAGAGATCTGATCATGGTCTTCCAGAGAATCTCTGGGGTATGCTATTGTTTTATTCATTAATGTTTTTACTTATTATTATAATATTTGTTCAGTATACATGTTCGTAAGACAGGAGAAAGTAGGTCAAAAACCTAATACAAAAAAACCTAATAGGTACAAGGTTTAGTGAAGTTGTTTCCGTATATTGTATGTTATGTAAGAAGCAAATGTCAAACATTGAAGATGCATTCTAAGTTGTATCTTACACATTTTTTGGTGCTTGACCAGGGTTCAATATTGTTTCTAATAATTTCAGGATCTGCGTGCAATGTTGTTGATATTCTCAGTGCAGCCTCCTAAGCACATGAACAAGTTATTGTTTGAGAGCCTACAGTACATCCTACAGGTGTGTAAGGAGCAGCAACTGGAGAGAGCCGAGCAGGCAGCTGCAGCGCGAGCCCGCCAGCAGAGGCGCCGCAACTCCTCACAAGGAAGTCACGATGGCAGTATATCAGAAGAATCTGGTGAGTGCTTTGCAGTTATTGGTTATTCACTCAGTACTGTGATATGTACACAAGTTCTAAGCAGTGGACACCATATTGTTGTGCAAGAAAATGAGTGCTCAATTGTTTTTAGCTCGACTATTCGAAGAATAGGGGAGCTATCCTACTCGCCCCGGTGTCGGCGTCGGCGTTCCCTTCGGCGTCCGTTAAACAACTGCGTTAAACAAAAAATGCACTTTGGTCCATAACTTGAAAACTACTTATGATATCAACTTAAAACTTGGAATATGTATTCACCATCAAATTCTACATAATTAAGAACAACACCCATAACTCTGCTACAAATATTTTTCAAGTTATGCCCCTTTTTCACTTAAATTTTGCGTTAAGCAAAATATGCACTTTGGTCCATAACTTATAAACTACTTGAGATATCAACTTTATACTTGGAATATGTATTCACCATCAAATTCTACATCATTACCAACAAGACCCATAACTCTGCTGTCAATATATTTCAAGTTATGCCCCTTTTTCTTATGTTTTGTGTTAAGCAAAATATGCATTTGCCCATAACTTTTATACTACTTGAGATATTGCTTTGAAACTTGAAATATATTTTCACCATCAAAATCTACATCATAACCAACAAGACCCATAACCCTGCTTCCAATATTTTTTCAAATTATGCCCCTTTTTCATTTACATTTTGTGTTAAGCAAAATATACACTTCGGCGTTAACTTCGTTATGAATGGAGGGATTTCAAAATAACTTGGCAAAAATGTTCACCATGACAAGTCGGTGTGTCGCGTACAATACCCATGCCTGTAGGTCCAAGGTCAAGGTCACTGTTACTAAAAATAGATTTTTCTTGCAAAATCGTGTATGCTCTGTAACATTGTTGTTTCTTATTGGACTTTTAAATAACTTGGTATAGTTGTTCACCATATCAAGATGGTGTGTCATGTACATGCCCAAGTCTGTAGGTCAAAGGTCAAGGTCACTGTTACTTAAAATAGAATTTTCTTGTCTGAGCTGTTACTTTGTTATGAATGGAGGGATTTCAAAATAACTTGGCACAAATGTTTACCATGACAAGGCGGTGTGTCCACACAATACCGATGCCTGTAGATTCTAGGTCAAGGTCATTGTTACTAAAAATAGAATTTTCTTGTCCCGGCTGTAACTTCGTTATAAATGGAAGGATTTTAAAATAACTTGATACAAATGTTCACTATGACAGGGTGGTGTGTTGCATACCATGCCCATGCCTGTAGGTCAAAGGTCAAGTTCACTGTTACTAACAAATAGAATACTCTTTTCTGGGCTGTTACTTTGTTATGAATGGAGGGATTTCAAAATAACTTTACACAAATGTTCACTATGACAAGGCAGTGTGTCTGCACAATACCCAAGCCTGAAGGTCAAAGGTCAAGGTCACTGTTACTAAAAATAGAATTTTCTTGTACTGGCTGTAACTTCATTATAAATGGAGGGATTTCAAAATAACTTGACACAAATAATCACCATGACAGGGTGGTGTATCGCGTACCATGCCCATGCCTGTAGGTCAAGATCACTGTTACTAAAAATAGAATTCTCTTGTCAGGGCTGTAACTTCATTAGGAATAGAGTGATTTCAAAATAACTTGACACAAATGTTCATCATGACAAGGTGGTGTATCCCTTATCATGTCCATGCCAGTAGGTCCAAGGTCAAGGTCACTGTTACTAAAAATAGAATTTTCTTCTCCGGGCTATAACTTTGTTTTCAATGGAGGGTTTTCAAAATAACTTGGCATAAATGTTCACCATGACGAGACGGTGTGTTGCGTATATTACCCATGCCTGTAAGTCCAAGGTCAAGGTCACAGTTACTTAAACTTGAATTGACTTGTTCGGGCTATAACTTCTTTATGAATGAAGCAATTTCAAAACAAGTTTTCTAACAAATTCAGAAATATTTCATAGTTATTCCCCTATTCAGTTTAATAGTTATGGTATATTAAGGAATTATTTCTGTTTTTTTAAATGAATTTCTCCCTAACCATTCACTTGTTAATATTTTTCCTGATTGAACATGAATGTATGGCCATAGTTGTTATTGTTTTAATCTTTAAATTGCTTTTGTTTCAAATGATTCGAATAGTCGAGCATGCTGTCTCCTCTGACAGCTCTTGTTCATTTTGGCTTACACTTGTAACAAAATAGTATTTTGTTATGATGCACAGAAAAGAAATAACTGCAACAATTGCTGATGCCACATCCAAAATTAAATAAATGGAATGGACTCAGATAGACTCTCCCACAGTTCCTATGCTATAAAAAGTGATTGAGATTAATAATTGTTATTATTAGAATTCCAGTAGTATATTGTTGTTTTTTTCCAAATTCCAACCTAGCAGTAATAGTTATATTCAAGATATTTTATTAGTTTTACCTTGGGCAAATTAACATCTGTATGTATGTCTGCTTGTTTAGGAGAAACTCCATCAAAGAAAAGAAAACTGTCATCAGAAAGTAAAGAAACTCCTATTGAAGAAACCAGAACAGAAAGTAAGACTGACTCCAGGGAAAGAGAAGATAGTACAAGCGAAAAACCAGACAAACCTGAGGAATCAGAGGACTCTAAAGCTGACAGCAAACCCGAGGCTAAAAAGAGACAGAATAGTGGGAAGTCGGACTCTGAACCAGACATTAAGGAATGTTTGGGATCCCCTCGCCCTGTGACACGGCGGGACTCACCAGAACCAGGGACCAGCACAGGAAGCACTGGCAAAGAAAGCCGAAGGGAGAGCCAAGAACAGGAAGAGGTGGCATCCACATCGCAGAGTCAGCAAAGACGCGAGTCTGAGGAAGAGACTCCGAGACCAAGGACCCGAGATAGACCACATTGGGTTGATTTGGTAGCGAAACATGTTGAATCCTTGTTTTCGTTACTTGGGAAGAGTGATCAGACTTGAAAGATTTTTAATCCATATTGAACCACATAAAAGAAAGTCTAAATTCCGTGGTTTCAGTGAATTTGAATGTTGCTGGGATAAAAAGTATTCTTTAATCAGATTTTGTTCTTTAAATACTTTATTTTTTGGTTTGAGACAGAACAACTAAAATGAAATTAAGTTACTTTGGACAAGTGTTATCGTAGGAGGTTTTGTTGATTATCTTTCCTTGTCTGTTGTTGTACGTCAAAAATATAGTTTGTGAGAGTATTACTATAAGAAGTATGTGTTATCAAAACCAAGCTACAAGTCAATGTAGTTGTAACAGTTTGCAATTTCAAGAAGTGATAAAAAGAACAATAATATTATGTGTTCATTAACAAGCTAACTCCAGTGTGAACTTGCTTCATTCAGTGATACTTATGTTCAAGTTGCCACGGTGCTTTCATTCATGGTGCATTTCGTGTTGTGGTTTAACATATTCAAGCTTTTAATTCCCAATATGAGTGAATGTAAATCATTCTGTATATGAATGCTCTTGTTTTTTTAATGTTTTTATATTGTGTATATGTTAAGTGCTAACTGTGTGGACTTTGAGGAATGTCAAGTTACCATAGGTCAGGAACTGTTGGTATGCAGTTGTGTTAATTAAATAAGCTTATGCCTTCACCCTTCACCTGCAGAATTAATATAGCAGACAAGCCTTTCTATCAATTTTGGCCAGTTCATTTATTATTCATACAGTTATTTTACAGAATTTTAATAACTGAATTTAATACATGTAATTGAAGAGAAAACTGTGTGTAGTCAGATCTGGATCTGCCCTGTCGCAGATATGACAAATGCTGTGCTAAGCGCTTCAACAATCAAAACTTAAAAAAAAACGTAAATTAGTTCTTCTTAGAAGACTTGTTGGTTATTAGTTGTAAATTGAATGCTGGCAATGATCTCTAAGATATATTGACCCAGGGTTGTCTGTTCATCCATATTTTAAGTTTTATGCAACTTAGCCTGTTTGGGCAAGTTGTACTATAATCACATTCACACTGAATCTACACATCTGATCACACTGATCAGGTTCTACAATGTGTTATTCGTTCATTAAATATTTGCAATGCCACGCCCAACCCCATATAAGCTTTAAATACAACATTCTCCAGAATGTCTGTCAGACTTATTGGTTTGTGGTCGGACTAGATCACAGCAATAAGCAGATTGTGAAAGTACCATTACATGTTTGTAAACCAAATCTTGCAATGTTTTGAGGTGATTTGTAAATATGTTTGTTTGTGTTTTATATCTTTATTTTAGCTCATTGTCTATCCAGTTCTTTCATGAGCTATTTATTTATTTATTTTGCATTTTGTTTAAAAATGCTTTTAATATCAAAACAACCACAAGCATTTGCAATATTTTGTCTATTAAGACTTTATTTCACAGAAGGTTGAATATCTTATGAGAAATAAACATGGGCTGGGCCATGACAAGTTGTGACATAAGTCATCAAAGTGAATAAGTCGGGAAGAAGACATAAGCCGTGACTGATGACATCATTAACCCTTTCCTCCATAAATATGCATTTTTACGCATGTGCGACCAGTGTAGATCCAGATCAGCCGGCATATCTGTGCCTTCTGATCAGAATCTGCACTGGTCGCATTTTGATCAGAAATAAGCTAATGAATAAAAAGCTTGCAGTTTAGATCCTGATCAGATGGCACGGACGTGATGGCTGATCTGGATCTATACTGTTTGCCCACGCAATTAAGGTGTGTCTATGGAGGAAAGGGTTAATCAAGATTGTAAAAGTCATGATGGTGACACAGGTAATGGAGGTGACATAACAAGTCATAATGGTAACATCAATTGTGGTGAGATCATTCATGATTGTGACATGGACATGAAGATGACATCATTCATGAAGGTGACATTATTCATGAAGGTGACATTAGACATGAAGATGACATTATTCATGAAGGTGACATTAGACATGAAGATGACATTATTCATGAAGGTGACATTAGACATGAAGATGACATTATTCATGAAGGTGACATTATTCATAAAGGTGACATTGGACATGAAGATGGCATCATTCATAAAGGTGACATATTTCATGAAAAATGTCATCTTCATGAAGGTGACATTATTCATGAAGATGACATTTTTCATGAAAGTGACATATTTCATGAAGATGACAATATTCATGAAGATGACATTGGACATGAAGGTGACATTATTCATGACAGTAGCAGTATTCATGAAGATTACAGCATTCATGAAGATTACATCATTCATGAAGGTGACATTATTCATGAAGGTGACATCATTCATGAAGGTGACTTTGGACATGAAGATAACATTGGACATGAAGATGACATTGGACATGAAGATGACATTGGACATGAAGATGACATCGTTCATGAAGGTGACATCATTCACGAAGGTGACATTATTCATGGAGATGGCGACATTTAACAAGAAGGTGACATTGGACATGAAGATGACATTATTTATGAAGGTGACATTATTCATGAAGATGACATTATTCATGAAGGTGACATTGATCATGAAGATGACATCATTCATAAGGGGGGTGACATTATTCATGAAGGTGACATTGGACATGAAGATGACATCATTCATGGAGGTGACATCATTCATGAAGGTGAGGTTATTCATGAAGATGGCGACATTTAACATGAAGGTGACAGCAGACATTATTCATGATGGTGACATTATTCGTGAAGATGACATTATTCACAAAGGTGACAATATTCACGAAGATTACATTTAACATGAAGGTGACATTGGACATGAAGATGACAACATTCATGGAGGTGTCATTATTCATGAAGATGGCGACATTTAACATGAAGGTGACAGCAGACATGAAGGCCACACTATTCATGAGGATGACATCATTCACAAAGGTGACATTATTCATGAAGATGACATCATTCACGAAGGTGACATTATTCATGAAGATGGTGACATCGGACATAAAGGTGACAGCAGACATGAAGGCGACATTATTCATGATGATGACATTTGTGATGAGGACATCAGTTATGAAGAATAAAGGGGAAAATGTTCTTTAAAATAAAAAATATAAAGTGTAGACCCATTTTACTCTTGACATGGCCCAATACAATTGTTAAAAACCGTTGGAACATGTGTTTATTTACATCTTTAATGATGATAATTTATACTAATTCAAGGCAGAATTGCCTGGAAGATAGTTTTGTCAAATAACTGAACTTCTTTGATCATGGTCTACAAAATGACAATATCTGTGAAATTTATAAATAAAATACCTTGAACACCTTTATGCTTTTGTCGATTACATAGAAGGCAGTATGAACATTTATTCAACACAATTGACCATAATACCTCGGTTGGAACAAGTTTTAAAAAATTGGTTGAGGTAGTTACCAAGTAAGAAATTGGGCATGTTGCGCGAGTTAACCTGTGGAGTGTATGAGGTATGTTCAAAATGAACAGTGGTTTGTAACCTTCAAAACTTATAAAAACAGAGTACTGCAAATAATTAGATAGAAATGTAGAATTTTTATCTGTAGATTCATTTATGGATTGTGGTAAGTTGACTGGTTTACTACAGAAATTCCGATGAACAGCAGGTCTGAGAGCTTTTTGAAATCTACCTACAACCAGAATTACTGGTCTGTCAATTTTTGATCGAGATAAACAGTTGGTCTAGGATTGAGGAGAATATGGTAGCAGTAACTTCCCACATCAAAAAACTTGAGTTAGTTGAAGAGTTGCAGTGAGCACTCTCATGCAACATTTCAACATGTTAAAAGCCTTTAACTGGGCAGCCTTTCTCATAGTACTTCCCAGTTTTTTCAAAACCATATCACAGTAGTTCCTTTAAGTCTCACTTGTTCCCTATTTACCAGTATCTGTACTACTATGCCTTTGTTAGAAGAATGGCATATAAAACCTGCTTTGCATTAATTTAATACTTATTATTATTAGCAATTGCAATTATTGGCCTTTGGCCAGGTTTGGTGGCCTGAATTATGTTACCAACACTTGTTCTAAAAAGTTTAGTTTTCATTACCTGTGACCACAATTTTTGGAACACCTTTTAGCTATTTCATCATGTTCCTTTTTCTGATTGTCGGTCACTCGAAATATTGGTAACATTCAATTCTCAATCTCAGCCAGTCAAATGCTTGAGATGGGAGACAGTTCATCAATGTCAGTTTCATGACCTTGGGCCCTGGTATCTCAAAGAGCTTTTTAACCTTTATTCTAAATCGAGTGTTTCAATGTTGTGATTGGTATTGATGAATGGTCCTCGAGGTGAGCTAAAAGCTAACACAAGAACAAGAATTTGCAGTCATTTTTCAAACTTTATTTCAATGCAGAAGATTGACAGACTTATGGTACTGTTTTTCCATGCAGAAATGACCGAAGCATTTCATGTAGGAATTCAATCAAGACATTCAATGCCTAAGTTATCTATGCATAGAACAAATTCTGTATACTAAACATAAAACTTTACTTCACATGTCAATAAATTAACAAGGTATACATGTAGGGAATGGTGAATCTATTCATCTACAATTACCAAAGAGTGACAAGTCTTCCCCAAAATAGCAAAATATCATATAAAAACAATTTTTTAATATAACGAAGTTAAATAAAATAGTTACATAATTTACTAGTTTCTGTTGCCATGGATTTTCTGAATATCTTTGATTTCATAAAATTCCTTTCTCTAACTGTAAATATTCCAAATCTAAAAATCATTTGAAAACATGACCTTAGTATGTTCAAAGTTTTATTTTAACACATCTTGTTCTGTTACCAGCCAAAGTAATTCAGATGAATGAGTAAGCAGACTAAGCACAAAATTATGACCACAGCTGATATGGGCGGACTTCTATAGTCCATCACTTTTTATGTTTTTTTCTGCACTCTTTATTACATGGACTAGCATATGGTAACAAACAAGAAATTTTAGAGCAGAAATTAGATAAATAGAAGTTGAAAGGTTCATATATCTAATAGATTGTCTATGAAGTTTGAAGATTAAAAGAGCTAATGTTTTGAACAAAACAAGATAGAGATCCTAAGAGTACTGTAATACTTGCCAGCTGGAACATGATAAACATCATTTTAAAACAAGTCACCACAGATTTATATATAAATATAATTTACTTGGTTCAAACATTAATTAGTTAATGGACATTTTTGATCATGAGAGTCAACTCAGTGAAAGTCCACAGATCCAGTGTAAACTTTTATGAGAACCTTTAAATAATGAAGATATTATGAATGAACTCGTGATCTTTGTTCTGTTGTGAAAACAGCTAATTCAGAGTGTGCAAAAACTTAAATTTTTCTTTCGGCATACAAAATCATTCAAGGAAATATGCAATCTTGTTGCAGAAGGTTTCCACACACCACTTTTGATAGTTAATGGTTCTTTGCTGCAATTATCAAGGCAGGAGGTGAATTCTTGCCCACTGCTTTGTTGAAATTTTGTTCTGAACTAAATTACACTTCATCAAAACAGGTGTGCTCCATATCCAAACACTTGTTTTATTCTCTCCCAGTAGTTCACTCTCCAGCCTTCCACTGTTTTATCATATTCCTTAGCTGGGATTCCTGTTTGTTTCAATTTTAATAAAGTGTTGCCATTATTCTCTACGAATTCTAAAGTCACTTCAGAGAAATGGGCATCTGGCCAGGTTTTTAAACGCCATCTTTGCACTATCTTTGTGTCTGGAACCTGTAACCAGCAAAGAAATAAGTGAAACTGAAATCTACCAGGTAATATCCTAAAAGACTAGAGTATTACATTAAAATCAAACTTTTTTTATAAAGGGAAGAAAAAAAGAACTTTAAGGTATGACCATCCTAATGAATACCTATATCAAGAAGAGTATCCAAGGGAGGTAACTATAGTAGTAAATTAGCTTAGAGTTCTATCATGCAAGAGGACCAGGGTTCAAATCCCACAGGAAGCTATTTATTTTTGTAAGCCTAGAGCTTAAATAATTGGCATATTTCTTTTTTTTCCTGTGTAATTCTGTCATTGAATATAAAATTCTCATGATTTAAACAAAAATAAGCAAAATAATCAAGATTAAAGGGGTTTTCGCTATCAGAATAGTGTTTATTCAAGTCATCAATTTGAAAATTTTTAAAACTGGACGGTAAACTTCTCTGAAATTTTGTTTAAATTTTGTTTAAGGTATATAGTTAAAAAATAGTAAATTTTTGTATATTGCACCAATCAGGATTTTGCACAATTTTCATTAATTTAGTCTCGTGAAATATAAAAAAAATGCATTTTTTAAATTTATTTGGTCAAAAAATGTCATTTTAACATAAATTCTGTATTTATATATTATATCTTAAATTAGTTTAGTAAAATATAACATATTTTGGATAAACTGTAAAAAATTAGGGTTGAATTTATCAATAACAAAAAAATTTGTCACCGATTAAAGAATTTGGATACTTTCACGTTTTTTCTCACTTTTTTAAATAAAAAAAGCTAAAAATCTCAAAAACTACACGGTGAAAATCATTAAAATTTTGCATACAAGTCAGTGGTATGAAGCAGTTGATGAAAAAATAATCAGATGTTGGATTCTTAATAGTGCCCATTAGGATGGTCATACCTTAACTATGTCATAATTTGTATAAACAAAGTTTTAACCTTTTAACTCCGAAGATACACAGCTTATATCACTGTAGCATGGGTTAACAGTATGATTCTGATAAGCACGCACATCCATGCCATCTGATCAGGATCTACACTGTTTCCTTTTAAATTTATCAGGTTTTTTCTAACCAGGAAGCAAATGGTTTAGATCCCAATCAGATGGCATGGATTACAGTCTGGTCTGGATCTACATGTACACTGTTTAATCATGTGATAATAGGCAAAAGGTAAAAAGGATAAACAGACAATTAATAAAGGAGTAATATTTCGTATACTCTCAAATGCTAATTCAAACAAATCTTAGATGAACAGGTGTGATATCTCTGTAATTTCTTATCAAGCTGTTAGTTTATCTGTGCTATACTGCATACTAACCAATTCTACAAAACCTCCAGTGACATAACCGTTCATGAGAGATATTCTGCCGCCTTTCTCCACTTCATATATTGCTGAACCCCCAGTAAATGCCTGAACCATCTGAAACAATATAAACTAAAATATAACCATCCGAGTAAGCTAGAGGCAATTAAACATGTTTTCTTACAAGCCCTTGCATCTTGCACTTAGCTGCTACCAAAATCTTAAAACTGTGTTCTGACTAGTAATATAAAAAGAAAATGCTGGCAACCTCTGCCAGAGACATTGCAGTATCAATAGCTCTTCCAAAAAGCTGTGTTATCATGTCTTTAAATACTTAAGTAAAAATTAAGATTATTGTTAATAATAACTAGAATGTGTCCTCGGACACATGCCCCGCTGCTGCAACAAATTTGAAATAACAAAGGGCCATAACTCTGGTAAAAATGTTTGCAGGATAAAATCCTTTCTGTAAATGATTGTTAGATCATCTACACATCTTGCTTGATCATCTGTGCAAGTTTGAAAGATGACCGCCTGATAGTTTAGGAGGTGTTGATGCCAGAAGATATGGGGGATGTACGGATGGACGTACAGATGAGTGCAACTCTTTTGCCTGCCACTCTGTGTGGGAAAAAAAATGAATTGTTAATTAATTGCTTTCCCTAGGATATGAAATAACAATGGAGTGAAGCAAGGCACATTTGCATATTACAAATTTTCTTCCTACCCTAATGAATGCAATAAATTATTGATTCAATCCTGAATTAAGACAAGTTTTAGTGCAGTTGAACTACTGAAATAACATTCAAAATTAAACAACTCTAAATGTTTACTGTTCTCGATCACAAATGAAGATTACCAAATAACCTTACATTTACTACTGACTGATCACCAAATAAAACCTTTCTTTTTTCGTAGTTTTTGCGGAAAGTCATACCTCCTTCTCAGTAAAAACTCTGTAAAGATCTTGTGGATTGCAGACAAACTCTTCTTGTGTAGTGAATGTTTTTGTTGCTATCTTCACACCAACAGATTTATCCTCTGTACTGTTTTCATTGTTAATAACCATTTTGCTCATCTCTTCTTTTGCATTAATCTGAAAAATTACAATGTTCTCAATGATGTTGAATCAATCTCAAATATTCTTTAAAAACTAGCATTCTGGCATCTAATCCAAACAGCTGATTGTAAAAAACTAGGATACTGGAATCAGAACAGCAGCTCACTGTAAAGCAACAAGTTCACCGACTATAACATTCTATGGTAAAACAACTGGTATGTTGGCATCAAATAATGACAGCTAATTTTATAACAAGTATACTAACTTCTGATTCCAACATCTGATTGTAATTCTTACCTTTGACATACTGCTCTTATGATTAGATTAACCTTTCTTAACTTTGTAACTTATCAGTATCTTTGAGGCCATCCAGCAACATATACATGATCTTGGTCTCTTTTTTTAAATGTTTTAGATATTATTCCAGGTCATGTAAAGAAACAGGTAATCATTTTGGCTAGTGAGCTCTACTCGAAAGTATTTGATAGTAATTACTTTAAAAAACAACAGACTACTATAGGTAAATAAACCAGAGAACTGATTATAAACTGATACAATATATATGGATGATGACCTTTTATTACAATATAAAGTACATACCACTTCCTCTGTCACTATTTTCTGTCGCTGGTCTTTTGTTGGTAGTATCACATTATGGCTGTATTCTGCAGACAGAAAAAAAATTTGTTTTAATATTCTCAAAGGCAATGAAATAGCGTACTTAAGAAGTTGCTAAGGATCTTTTACACATAGTACTGCATACAAATATACTTGGGCAGCTAGCTGGGTTTTTTACCCGAGAGTATCAAACTTTTCTAAACCATGGGTCACTCTAAAGATCAACTATAATCTCCTTTTATGTTTGCTGGTTGCCCTAAATTTGAAAGTGACTCCCTTAAACCTATGAAATGAAACTGAGATCAAAATGAAACTCTTGAGCTTTTGAGCTGTTAGTTTTAACACTGTTAAACAACTTAAGCTGTGTGTTCTTGCAGGCAGGAATGGCTTAAACTGCTACTCAACTCACCTTCTTTCAAGGCTTTGATGTATTTTGCAAACTGCTGCTGCATAATTCCTGTACCAACAGTTCTCATGATTTCCTTCAACTTCATACCATCCCCCTTCTCACTGTCCACAGTGAAATTCACCTGTACAATTATAGCATGTACTTTCTCATGTTAATGTAAAATCATTTTACCTCATGGACATGGAATTTCATTGTTTTCATAAAAACATTTTCCCTGAGAAACTTTTATTCTATATTTTTGAAAATAAAAAAAAAAGAACTCAAACTTCATGCAAGCATTTCATCAATACAAATGTTCTAAGCACAATAAATGAAAAGTTGGGTACCTAGATAGCAATCATATTTTCTTCTTTTTTTTTTAAAGCAATATAAAGCTGCACTTTAGACTCGGTCCGAAGTAATATGAGCTTTCATAGGGCATGATTGATGATGAACTTAAGTTTCAACAACCAAAACCTGACTGCAGAGTGTCCACGACCAAAAACTGAATGATAGTTTTCACATCTCAATGTTGGCTGACAGTTTCCATAACCAAATGTTGACTGTCCACTGTCCACAACCAACTATTGACTGACAGTTTCCACAACTGCTGACTGCCAAGTGTCCACAACCAAATGCTGACCGGTAGTTTCCACAACCAAATGTTGACCAACAGTTTCCAAAATTAAATTTTGACTGCAGTGTCCACTTCCAAATACTGACTGACTGTTTGTACGTCCAAATGTTGACTGCCAGTTTCCGCAACCAAATGCTCAGTTGCCAGTTTCAACAATCAATACTGACTGACAGATACTAGACAAAACCTGGTCTCAAAATAACACATTTAACTTGGATAATGTCAATAGTTTAACATTTGAAATGTTATAATGCCCTTATTTCATGACAGTATTGATATTACAGTATGATAAGGTAACAAGTTTTGCCTTTATATGGGCACTTACATCTACTTCATCTGCTTCATTTTCCTCGCTGAGATTTGGCACTTCAAACTTTCCCTTGAATTTCTTCTCTCCATCATTCATACGACCTACATACACAAAAAAAAAAAATCACCTCATCAGGTTTTATCATGTTCCTATTTTTATTATATGTAAATGAAGAAAATAATTGGCTTTTGAACTGTGAAGAAAAATTTTCAACTGCCCATTTGCATTATTACCATATCATGTCAAAACTGTAAATATAAAATTTTCTGAAATTTCATGAATTAAATGAATAAAAAACAATTAATACATTTACTTTAAGCAAGTAAGTATTTTCTCACATCAAAGAAAATAGTCTTTATAAATTCTACACAAATATCTGATGTTATAAATTCACTAGTATTTAAAAATCCAGACAAGTTTATGGTACTCACTTTCCTTTTAATACATATTACTACATCTCGTAACATAAATTTGAAACATGGATGCATCAATGACCATTTTGCCACATTTGTATGATGGTGACAAATCATATTCTTTTTTATAACACAGTTGCCAAGGGCAAGAACCAACAGTATTAAATCTACCTGCCCATTCGCCTTTGATGACCCATTCATAAAAAAAAATCAGCTTTGCTTTTCTGTTGTTGGCACTTGCCTCACCATCTATGCTGGATACTGATGTTATTTCACATTTTCCTGTAGAACAGAATAATACACATAGAAGTAAAAGTCAGGTGATTGCTCTTAATAGTGGTAGTTGTATATGTAACTAAAATTGTTAAGGCAATGTCCAATTCGCATTTTGAGCTGCTAAAAGGTATCAGCTGCAGTACTAAGTTAAATTTATTAATATTTTACTATTTCAAGCAGATAGTTTTGGAGTCCCTGAGCGTGCCCTATAACAGATCAACACTAATTTATCTTTGTGATACTGGAAAAGAATATATCTTTCCAGTCAATGATACTGGTTATGAACTGGGACGTAATTGTGTTGTGTATTTTTAACTGCTGGAATAATACTGTGGTATCTTGACTGAATTTATTCACACAGACACTACTAATGACATCAGCACAGACAAAAGTTTTATTGGTATTATCTTACTTTTGGGTTGTTGAAAGTAAGTGTTGAGCCCTCACACACTTAAAAAGAGCCAAATGTTTTCCAAACCGAGATGAACACAATAAAATTTTGATTCAATCTTTAAATGACTTCTAACGCTTCAGTGTTTAACCTACCATCTGGAGTTTCCACCACCAATCCTGTCAGTAGTTCTGTAATCTTGTCCCTTGACCAGTTCGTTGCATTTTTCTCTGTCCTAACAAGAAATTAAGAAGAAACTAATTAGCACTTACCTGAATGCATGTAGGAATTGTTAATGAATCTTCATTTGATGAGCCTCAAGGCAAGAAAAAAGGACATTATAGTTTTGTTATTAATACCAAATTGTCCCAATCAAAATCTAGTACTGTGGGAATATTGGTTGCAAATCTATCATCAGTTTAAATAGGCTGCTTATTCTAATGCAATCTCGCCGATTAAAATTGATTCTATAAATCATATCAGCCTTAAGATTATAAATGGTTTCTGATAGTAGCTTACAAAATACCCCTTACTAATACTATTGGGTGCATGTTGCAAGTTTCTATGCTCCCTGACCTAGTTATCAGTGGTCTTATTTTCCAATCAAGAGAATGAAATAAAACAAACTGATTTCCCTTCTTACCTGGTCTCAATCTTTAATTTGACATTTAAAAACAATGCTTTACAAAGGAAATTGCTGATATACAACTTTATTTCCTTGTATTTTTCTCGAGATCAACCACGTGTACATTATGAAGTTCAAGGTCATTATGTACCAGTTACCGGTGCATATATAAATATCAATTAAATAACGGGATAAATTGATCAAGGTGTATTTTACTTAATCACCAGGTATCGGTGAAAATTGCAGCAGATACAAACACAGATTCACAGATTTGTAAAGGAATTGGAGCTGAGTTATTTCATAAGGGATCAACTTATCACAAGACATTTTACATAATTAGATGCAAATATGTTAACTTACCAGTAAAAAACTCAAGGTTTGTAGATGTTACGAATTTGACATATGGCGGGATAATCTGACAGAAGGTACTTCTGCAAATTAGATGATGTCCAAGATATTCGGCGATTACGGATTGCACCGATTATAAGTATACACCGATAACCAGGTAAGGGAGCATATATCAAGGTTGGTGGTCAATATAAATTGCTTATTTAAGTTTAATGAAAAATTAAGACATGGCAAAGTTGAAGCTGAGCCAGGCTGCAGAGCGGGCGTCTAGCTGGCTGTGGCTACGACGCGAGGAGACAAGCTGGATGCGATCAACCTCCACACCGTAAGACGGTGGGCCCACCCGCCATTACAGATGTACTTGGATAAGGGCCGAAACATCTGGCGGGCACCAAGCTGACGATGGAGGGAGATCTGCAGTCAAGAACCAGACCTCAGTAAGGTGCGGTTAAGACTGTACTATCCACATTGACCATCTGGTTTACCAGTGACTTCTAGGAAAGACTAGATGGCAACCAGGAATAGATTGGTGACACTGGAGAGACAGTTGACCCCAGGAACAGACTGGAACCGGGGCACTAGGGGTAGCATCCCGAAGTGCAGCCTTCGTGAGAAGACACCCACAGACAAGCTACAGACTCCAATAATGAAAGACACCCCCAGAGTCTTCCGAGAGGGGGGGAGGATGAAAGACTCACATGGACGGATTTTATGGAATCGACACGGCCTGCCCAATCGACTACGAACTCAGCACCAGGGACAGTAACTTGCCCTTTTGGCAAAGTCTGCAAAAACCAACGAGGGTTACGCATTCACCAGGGGAAGGCTGGTTGCCAGCGCGTGAGGCCACTTGAGCAGCGCATAGCCAGTATGGCTAGTGAGACGCGGGAGTACTTCAGTCAGGAGACTACCCACAGTACTGATGAACTCTCCGCTCAAGAGACAGCGTACGATGCCACCCAGGATCCAGTGATGGATGAAGACGACCCCCTCCTAGAGTTACTGAAATACTCACAGGACACTAGCAGCCAACCACAGGAGCAAGAGGCCATCCCTGACAGACCATGCCCACTGCCTACCACAAGAACACCTAAGATCAAGTGGCCCAAGGCATCCGAAAAGGCACCATGGAGACAGTTGGACGAGGACCTAGACACCATCCTCGAATCATCCATGCAAGGTCCAGTACACCGGAAGTTACACACCCTTACTACCCTTGTCTACTCTGTAGCAAAGGAGAGGTTTGGGATTGAAGAAGCCAAGAAACGCAAGGAGGCTCAAAAGCCGAACCGGAGGCAACACCGCATAGAGAACCTGAGAAGAGAAATCAGACAGCTGAAGAAGCAGTATCGAGACAGCTCACCAATGCAGCGCCTTGGCCTGTCTCAACTACGTGACACACTGCGCACACAGCTGAAGTCTCTGCGGCGAGCCGAGAACACGAGGAGAAAAGCGAGGGAGCGAACACGAAAGAGAGCCGCGTTCACAGCCAACCCATACAAGTTCGCGAAGACTCTGCTTGACAAGGAGTGTTCAGGAACACTAGAGACCCCACTAGAAGAGGTTGAGAAGTACCTACATGATACACATCCAGATGCCAACAGAGATGACGCCCTAGGGGACTGTGACCACATAGATCCTGCCTTACCACCAGAGACGCCACTAGTAACCACTGAACCCACACTGGGAGAGGTGAAGGACGTCGTCAAGAAGGCTCGATGGGGCTCTGCTCCTGGCCCTAACGCCATCCCGTACAAAGTGTACAAGATGTGCCCACTCCTACTGAAGAGGCTATGGAGACTCCTCAAGGTGGTGTGGAGGAAAGGGGAAGTACCTGAAGCCTGGAAGGAAGCAGAGGGAATATTCACGCCCAAGGAAAGGAACTCCAAGACAGTCAACCAGTTCCGGACCATCTCGCTATTAAACGTCGAGGGGAAGATATTCTTCGCTATTCTTGCCAGAAGACTCACCTCTTTCCTGACGACCAACGTGTACATCAACACTTCAGTCCAAAAGGGTGGAGTACCTGGTTTCTCCGGTTGTGTAGAGCACACCAGCGCCATCACCCAACTAATCCAAGAGGCGAAGACGAGGAAGAAAGACTTGACAGTAGTTTGGCTCGATCTTGCCAACGCATACGGATCTATTCCCCATCAACTGATCTACACAGCCCTCCAACACTACCACGTAGACAACCATGTCCAGAAAATCATCACCAGCTACCTTGACGGCATCAAGCTTCGGTTTTCTGTTGGTGACCAGTTGACGAAGTGGCAGAAGTTGGAGAAAGGTATAGTCACCGGATGCACTGTCTCTGTGGTACTCTTCGTCATGGGGATGAATCTGCTCATCAATGCTGCCATTAGAGAGACCCGCGGACCAAAGACAGAGTCAGGTATCTATCTCCCATCCAGCCGAGGCTTTATGGATGACCTCACGTTGACGACACCAACACACGTCCAGGCTAGATGGATGTTGACAGCCCTGTCAGATGTCGCTTCATGGGCACGAATGAAGTTCAAGGCCGTAAAGTCCAGGTCCCTCATTATCAAGAAAGGCAAGACAACAGACAGATTCGTGCTCCGAGTACAGAACGAGGAGATCCCATCTATCACGAAGAATCCAATCAAGTGCCTTGGGAAGTGGTTTGATGCCAGCCTATCAGACAAGGACAACGTCAAGAAGCTAGAGAACCAGGTAGAAGACGGGCTGAAGAAGATTGACCGAAGCAACCTACCTGGGAAGTTCAAGGCCTGGCTGTACCAGCATGCCTTACTACCAACGCTGATCTGGCCAATGATGCTGTACGAGGTACCCAGCTCAACAATAGAAGCCCTGGAGAGAACCACCAGTAGACATCTTCGCAAGTGGCTTGGAATCCCACCCAGTTTCTCCAGTGTTGGACTGTACGGAAAAACCAACAAACTGCAGCTCCCACTCTCTTCACTGGTAGAAGAATTCAAGACTGCGAAGACAAGACTGGTGCTTACCTTAAGAGACTCCCCAGATGAGCAGATCCGGGAAGCAGGGATCGTTACCCGTACTGGAAGAAAGTGGTCAGCGACAGAGACGGTCAGCCAGGCGGAGAGCTCTCTCATGCACAAGGACATCGTCGGTGTAACGGCTGTCGGACGACAAGGCATTGGTGCGACCAAGACACTCCTATGGAGCCAAGCCAACCAGACTGAGAGGCGAGCCCTGATACAGTCAGAAGTACGGAAGGAAGAGGAGAACAAGAGACAGGCCAGAGCGGTACAGATGGGTGCGCAAGGAGCATGGACAACATGGGAAACCATGGACAGGAAGCTGACCTGGGAAGACATTTGGAAGTATGAACCACTTCGTCTATCCTTCCTCCTCAGGTCAGTTCATGACCTCTTGCCATCTCCAGCTAACCTCTGCCGATGGGGACTTATCACAGACCCAACATGCAGTCTGTGCAAGAAACCAGGCACTCTGGAACACGTCCTATCTTCGTGTTCCACAGCACTGACGCAGGGCAGATATCGCTGGCGGCACGACAACGTCCTCAGAGAGGTTGCCGATTGGCTGGAAGGGGAGAAGAAGAAGCCACGCAGAAGTAACTCACAGACAGGCCACATCAACTTTGTGAGATCGGGTGAAACTGCGAAGACAGAAGCTTCACAGAAGAAATCAATCCTTGACGGCGCCACAGGATGGAATATGGCAGTCGACCTAGGAAAGAAGCTCGTGTTGCCAGATATTGTCCAGACCAACTTGAGACCAGACATTGTACTGTGGTCCGAGACAGGGAAGAAGCTCGTTGTCATCGAGTTGACAGTACCTTGGGAGACGAGATGTGAAGAGGCCTATGAGAGGAAGAAGGCCAAGTACACTGAACTACTTGAGCAGTGCCGACACCGAGGTTGGCGGACATGGCTTTTCCCTATCGAAGTAGGCGCTAGAGGGTTCTGTGCGCAATCTGTATGCAGATTGATGACAGCTGTTGGCACCACTGGCAGAGACAGGCGCCGGGCAATCCAGAAGCTGAGCCAGGCTGCAGAGCGGGCGTCTAGCTGGCTGTGGCTACGACGCGAGGAGACAAGCTGGATGCGATCAACCTCCACACCGTAAGACGGTGGGCCCACCCGCCATTACAGATGTACTTGGATAAGGGCCGAAACATCTGGCGGGCACCAAGCTGACGATGGAGGGAGATCTGCAGTCAAGAACCAGACCTCAGTAAGGTGCGGTTAAGACTGTACTATCCACAAAGGAAACATTAAGTTTTAAATGACAGACGGCTGATGGACAAAGCGATCCCTATGTAGCACCTTTTCTTCAAAAGGGGGAAAGGGGACACAAAAAGAAAAACTAAAAATCACATTTAGGACAAATCATGGGAAGAATAATTTTTAGATGTATAATCAGGTCTAGGAAACGGCTGTTTTTACGGACTGTCTGTAAATTTACAGAATGCCAGTTTATTTATTGATAAATATGTCCGTAAATTTATGGATAAGGGTTGATACAAAAGTTAACACATTTTAGAAATTCACGTAACTAAACTTTAGCATTTTTGTTAGTTCTGATAGCAAAGAGCATGGCATAGGACATAGACAAAATTCATGGAAGTTTGTTTACACTGCTATTTCCTCTCCAACATGGTCATCAATAATCTAACAACATTCCATATAATCATCTGAACATAATTTAATAATAATGATCTCTTTTAAAAAGTTATGTTGATTTACAATATAAAATACTAATTTATTAGTAGATTTTCATTCATTTTTATCCCAATGTGGTTTAGAACCAAGATGTAAAATTTTGACACCTTTTGTAACCACCCTTGTCCATAAATTTACAGATCTATATATTTGTCTCTAAACAGACAGCCTGTAAATTTACTGACATTCCATAAAAACAGCCTTTTCCTAGACCTGATAATCCTCAGGAGTGGGCATTGATTTGGTCCAAAAAAATTTGGCTAAGTATCTGTTTCAAAAATCTATTTAGGAGTATTTGAAATGTAAACATATGGAGTGTTAAAAACATTTATTGAGGTAATTCATACTTCCGGATAGTACAGTTGTACTAATGATGAGCTGTGAAAATTAAATTATCACTTTTTCAACAATTTCCAAACAAACTGTTATTATATTGTTACAAACAGATGATTATTGATAATAACAGGAGACAATTGTTGATAAAAATGAATTTTGTTAGAAAAGTAATAAAATGTGGTGCCTGCTTTGTTGTCTAATCCGGGTGTCAAAATAAAGCACTTTCCGCTCAAATATATCAAAAATAATTAATTACAATACCCAGTTCAATGTTCCATCTAGGGTCAACCAGTGTTACTTTTTCAAAATAACTTGAAAATATTGCTCTTATAAATCAAAATCTAAACACATCATCCTTTGTCCCATGAGGTCACTCACCCATGCAAAAAGCATGCAAATCATGCCCACTTGTGTTTACCTGTAGGACAGTTTAACCTCTACATGTATAACAATGTAAATCTTGTGTGATGGTATTTGTGCAGTGTTTTAAAATTCATTATAGTCAATGTTTAAAAAGTTATTTTGAAAAAGTAACACTGGTTGGCCCTAGAGGGAACATTGAACTGGATATTGTAATTAATTGTTTTGGATTTATTTGAGTGGAAAAAGCTTTATTTTGACACCCATTTTAGACAACATAGCAGGTACCACATTTTATTACTTTTCTAACAAAATTCATTTTTTCAACAATTGTCTCCTGTTATTATCAATATTCATCTGTTTATAACAATATAATAACAGTTTGTTTGGAAATTGTTGAAAAAATGATAATTTAATTTTCACAGTTCATCATAAGTACATCTGTACTTTCTGCGAGTATGAATTACCTTAAACAAAATAAACAATTCCCTGTTCAATTTTATCATTTTAACGCGGTTACCAGTGCCAGTTGTTGACATTCTTAGCATCTGGGCGCTCCTCTACGATCCAGCGAGGATCTCCTTCACCCCACTTCGCCATTGTTTGCTACGACAGTTCTGAAGTTCTTGTTTGGAGTTAATTGGCTTTGACACTTTGAAAATGCACGCTTTCTCGAATTTTCCGGAAACCGGATGTTGATACTAAAGGGTTAACCGGTTGTGGGTAAAACCCTGACCAGACCCAGACCTGACCCCGGAAACTTACGATTACGTACGAAAATATCCTCTCGTTTCCGACAATTGTCAAAAACAATAACGGTGAATATTTTCCTACTCACTTTATTCTATAATAAATAATTACACAAGCATTTAGAGATGTATATAATATTATTAAAACACAGGAAGACAATATATATATTACTAATTTCATAATTTTTTTTTAATGTTAAAAAAGTAATATATGCACATCACGAATCACCACACTCACAAACCACAGCCTCCCCACGCAGCGAAAAAGAAGAGAGGAAGAAGAAGAAGAAGAAGATGAAGAGAGCATGTTTGTTATAGCTATGTCAATTCAAATAGTATGCCACAAACAATTAACGAAAAATAGAACCTTTGGGGATACCGCCTTGGAACGGTCAGTGGCAAAACAAATTGGCACTAGGGTGCATCAACCTCACACTTGCCCCAACAGGTTCTCGTAACACAAAACAAGTACAAGTTGTCTTGGTGAAATAACTCCAACCCAAGAAATTGGAAAATGCAATCTATCACAAATGTTTGATAAATAACTAGTTCTAAACATGTTAACTACTTTTAATTGATACCTTTATTTCGATTTTTTACCGGAAATTCATGAAATTTGTTCAAGATTAAGCATTCTATAAGACCAGATGTGGGCGCATAATATTTATACAAAATTCTAACCGAGATTGCCTGAAAGGAAGTTTAAAAAAGTGATATATGCATACAAAGAATCGCCATCCTCACAAAACACAGCCTCCCCATGCAGCGAAAAAGAAGAGAGGAAAAGAGAGCATGATGTTGTAAGTATGTCAATTCAAATAAGACGCCACAAACAATTAATGACATAGAGAACCATTGGGGTTACCGCCTTGTCCAACGGTCAGTGGCAAAATATAGTACCACTTGGGGGAGGGGTTTAAATCAGGTTCTAGGGTGCAATAACTTCACACTTGCCCCCAACAGGTTCTTATATCAACAAACAAGTACAAGTTTTCTTGGTGAATTAACTCCAACTCACCCATCAGCTTAACAATGTTGCATGCAAAAGCTCATAAACATTAAAAAAAACATAAGAAGCTAAAAGCAAAATGGACTAGTAGTGAATAATCTTACCGAGAACAGAGTCAAATTAGCAAGAACACGATGACAGGGGAAAAAGAAACAAATCGAGCTTATAGGTTCTTTAAAGAAAAGATTTCCCTATAAGCCTTCATAAACTATCAAAACCCTGCCACCGTCGTGCAACCAAAGAGGTTAACATAGTGATCAACTGTAGATGGGTCAATCACCAGGCCTGCAGGGCGCTGTAGAATATCATGTTGGTAACCTTTCTTTTTGAAGTTACAGATGGTTTTTACGAATAACCGAGGGAAATTAATATTGCCTTTTTCGTAAGTTTATAAAACAAACTGGCTGTTGCAATAGCGATTTTAAACTGCACCTGTACTTTTGAATTTAATCTGGATATCGGCGATAAAACTTGCAAAAGGTTTTCCTTAATTTATGTTACCGATAACCTTGATTTAATTTTTTTCTGTTATGCAAAGATTACGTTCATTGAAATCATTAACACCATTGCAAGCTCGAAAAAAAAAGCGAAAAAGCTGTGAGATATAAACGCCGTAAGATGTTGCACGAGGAACATCGCCGTCTAAAAACAGAAATTTACTGCATTAAAATTAAAATCGCCTCTTTTATCATATATTTTAATAGTCATGTATCCATCTTCAATAGAAAGATAAAGATCAAGAAAGTTAGCTTGCTTATCCGAATTGTTTGCTTTATTAAAAAAGTAATATATGCATATCAGGAATCGCCACACTCACGAAACACAGCCTCCACACGCAGCGAAAAAGAAGAGAGGAAGAGAGAGAGAGAGCATGCTTGTTATAAGTATTTCAATTCAAATAGGAAGCCACAAACAACTAACGAAAAAGAGAACCCTTGGGGATACCGCCTTGGAACAGTCAGTGGCAAAACAAATTGCCACTAGGGGTTTAAACCAGGTTCTAGGGTGCACCAACCTCGAACTTGCCCCAACAGGTACGCGTATCACAAAACAAGTACAAATTGTCTTGGTGAAATAACTCCAACCCACCCATCGGCTCAACAGTGTTGCATGCAAAAGCACACAAACATATAAAACATAAGAAGCTAACAGCATTGCAAAGAATGGCGGGTACTCAATGATCTTACCGAGACCAGAGCACCTGGAGTAAAATCAGCAAGAACACGATGACAGGAATAAAAGAATTAAACAAATCGAGATTCTAGGTTCTTTTAAGAAAAGATTTCCCCATAAACTTTCATAAACTTAAACCCCTGCCACCGTCGTGCAACCAAAGAGGTAAGCATGATGATCAACTGTAGATGGGTTAATCACCAGGCCTGCAGAGCGCTGTAAAATATCATATTGATTTTAAACTGCACCTGTATTTATGAATGAGATCTGGGTATCGGCGATAAACTTGCAAAAGGTTTTCCTTAATTTGTGATACTGATAACCTTTTTTAATAGTTATTCTGAAATGCAAAGATTACGTTCATTGAAATCATTCACATCGTTGCAAGCTCTTGAAAAGCGAACAAGCTGTGAGATATAAACCCCGTAAGATGTTGCACGAGGAACATCGCCGTCTAAAAACGGAAAATTTACTATATTAAAATTAAAATCATCTCTTTTGTCATATATTTTAGTAGTGACGTAACCATTTTCAATAAACAGATTTAGATCAAGAAAGTTTGCTTGCTTTTCTGAAGTGTTCGCTTTATTCAGCTGTAGTTCTTTATTAACCAGTGATGGAAGTAAGTATCTATATTTAATAAATCATCAAGGTACCTCGAGGTGTTGTTAAAAGCTGTAATTATCTCATCTTGATGTTCGGTAGCAAGAGATAACATAAAGTCTCTTTCATAACAGTATAAAACAGATCAGCAACAAGGGGTGCACAATTAGTACCCATTGGAATGCCTATTACTTGTTTATAGATAGAGGTACCAAATCTCAAATAAATATTATCCAATAAAAATGTGAGCGCCTGGATAAGGTCTTGACAGGTCCATGAAGTATAATTATCATAAGAACCATCTGTAAAAATGCTCTATGTTCATTACAAGCGATAAATGTTTCATTTTCTCTAGCAGAAGTTTTTTCAATGAGACTGGTTAGCTTGTCTCTTATTAAATTATGAGGGAGATAAGTATATAAAGTTGAAAAATCATATGTAGACAAACAGAACGCCTGAAAATTATTTGATTTAAGCTTCTTCAAAACGTCATTTGAATTGTTTATAGACCAAAAAAAAAATGAAATTTTGCCAGTGGTTTCAAAAACTTTTTCGCAATACCTAATTACATGTTCTTTTGTAGACAAGATGTTAAGAGCACGGATAATTTTGTTGTTGTACAAGAACTAGAGTTGGCAATAAATCTTGCTTTGTACGGTGTTTTGTGCATTTTAGGCAACCAATACATAGTAGGTTCTTTGTCTTGTTTCGGCTCAACACTGATTCTAAATTTTGTAATTTGTAGAGTGTGTGCAGTAACAATATCACTCTCAGATGAAGAAGTCAGTGTATAAGCATTATGCTATTAAGCTCTTCAGTTTGAACATTAACATAGTGTATACGTCACACTATAATTACATTATTAGAAGCCTTATCAGCAGGTGTTAAAACAAATCTGTTGTGAAAATCTTGAATACCCTTTTTCAAATGACGAAAGTTAAAACGACGTCGAGGTGGTAATAAAGCTATGTTTCTTTTATAGAAGGATATACGAGTGTCAATTATTTTGAATATTTGTTTTTTTTCCAGTTTGAAAGAGCATTAGGCTCAGCATGTTCTTGTTTACACCATCTATTGCGAAAAAAGTTTAAAGACTCTGCAATTTCTGCTCGACAGGTATTAAAGTCGATGTCCGATGGAATTCTATATTTCGGACCTTTTGAAATTAAATTGCGGATTCTAAAATCTTTGATAACATTTAGATCCCCTGTTACGATGTGACCGGCAGGTTGATAGCAAAATTTTGAATTGGAACAGTCTCATGATATTGGTGTATTCTCAACAATTTGTCAATCCGAGGTAATTTTGTTGTAATTGAAAATTGTGTTTCTAATTGGTTTGTTGTATTTATAACAAACGATGGGCGTTTCAGTATTCTTGAAATAATTAGGTACAGCCGATTCAACAGTTTTATCTTTAAATATACTTGGAAGGTCAATAAAATCTATACCTTTATTTAAAATGAAATTTTCAGGAAATGTCTTTGGTGGTCAGATTCCAAGTCAATTTGTGGTTTGAGAACGTGCCGAGTGTAACACTGAATAAGGCTATTTGCTTTATAAAGTTGTAGTTCATGAGGGTAAATTTTATTAACAAGGGATGGAAAATGGTTATTATCTATCAACAAATTATCAAGGTAATTTGAGGTGTTGTTAAAGGCTGTAATAATGTCATCTTGATGTTCGGTAGAAGGAGATATCATAAAATCTCTTTCATAACAGTATAAAAACAGATCAGCAACAAGGGGTGCACAGTTAGTACCCATTGGAATGCCTATTACTTATTTATAAATTGAGGTACCAAATCTCACATAAATATTATACAATAAAAATGTGAGTGCCTCGATAAGGTCTTGACAGGTCCATGAAGTACAATTATCATAAGAACCATCTGTAAAAATGCCCTATGTTCGTTACAAGCGATAAAGGTTTTGTTAGTAGATTTAAAAAAGGCACGAAATATCGTCATTCATATATGGGATTGTATTAATTTTACAATCGATTTGGTACAGAATTTTATTCTATGGACTTCGTTTAAAGTAACAAAAGCGCATAATAGATATTAAGAATATCAATTTGTTGTTTTAAAAAGTCATCTTACCCGCGAAATCTCGCAAGAAGATCGATTTCAACAGGATCGAAGTGTATTCTACCCCGAGCAATGCACTATGGACGAAATTCCTCAAAAAAAGAAGATCGTGCAATATTTGGAATATACCACGTTATATGTCCTAATTTACAGTCATTTCACATTTCATGTAAAATGCGATATGCCAGAAACAATAAAAAATTAATTTGAATCGAAAGCTTTCGGTGTAAAGGTTGCCGTTGTTTAGTCACGTGATTTCCCAATCAGAATGATCTCGAGATAGTATTACTCGTTTTCTTATTCCATTGAATAAGAACATCTATAAGAGGATTGAGAAAGCTATAGTTCGCCAATTAGTTCACCGATCTGACATTCGGCATACATTGAAGTATGAATTGCATGGACTATCTGTACAGCTTGCATCAAACCAATCGGAAAATAATTTTTGCTTTATAGTTCAAAATCAGATTCATTTTTAAAATGTCTGGCCATGATTTCTCATCAATTTTAGTATAACATTATTTCAAAATATTCATGTAAAATGATATTAACTTCGCAAATGAATGATATTTTTTCAAAACAAATACATTATACTAACAAAAATGAAACATATATTTTTTATCTTTTAAAATGAAATGCGCAACAATTCGTGAAATAATGCGTACACTTTGTTAACTGGAACGACAATCTATTAAAATGTTTCATTTTTTCTTAACTTTTGTATGGACATTACACGTTGGATGGTCTGTGGCATTACCGGAGATTCCTGAAATTGTTTACGAAATGTGTCCATATTCGACTTTTTGTAATTGGACAGCGTCGTTGACTCTACAGGACGACACACTGGTGCCGTGTTGTAAATCGTGCGGGTGTGACGCCGACTGCGGACTACGTTTTGACTGTTGTTTCGACACTCTAGACAATTTTAAACTTATTAAAAACAAAAAAGCCGCTTGCATAGGAGAGGCTGTATTTGAAGAACGGCATTACATGATAACATCATGTGATTTTAAATCAACGAATGATGATTTGATCACAATGCCCTGTAATCTTACCGACTCCGATGGAAATCCGCTAGTTGAGCCCGTGTCATCACGAAAAACAGGTTACATTTACGTCAACACAAACTGTGCTAAATGCAATGGTGTAGAAGAATATACAAAATGGAACTACATGCTCATCTTGGATGCGAAAGCAACAGGGACAGTCACGTGGTCGCTTGAACAGACGTTACGTAACACGATTGCCTGGAAAGCATATGTGTCTCCCTCAGATGAAGACTGGTCATTCATGGAATGTTATTACACCGAACCAACCAAGGGACTTTGTCAGCAGAAGCCAGAGTACCAACGTTTATGTGACGACTTGTTTGCAGTATTCCAAAAAAAGAATGGTTATCAACAAAATGTAATATGTTTATTGTGTAGAGACATAACCACATTTCCCAAGGAATGTTTGAGTAAGGAGTTCAGAGGTTTACGTGCAAATTCAGTAATGGTTCTTGTCGATATAAACGTGTTGACGGAGTCAAAAAAATTGCTTCACCAGTCTACAAAAGACAAGTCTGCCAAGAATACATGTCAAGGAAGCATGATAGAATATAACGTAGGTGTACCTTTTATATCATAGTAGTATACTACTCAAAATTTGGTAAGGGCCACAATATTTTAGTTTTTCCGCTTGCATAATTTTATACTCAGGTTTCAGTTCAATAATTAAAATCAGATGACTAATTTATCGTTTTATTAAAGGAAAATCAACAATACTAAATGTATCATGAACTGTTTAAAATTTTAACATAAACAATAATAATTACAAAAGTGGCCCTTGTCAAATTGTGGTAAGTATATTTTTAGAAAACATATATATTAGTATTACAGCTTTTAACAACACCTATACGTTTTTGACGATTTGTTAAATATAGACAATAACCATTTTCAATCGTGGGTCCACAAAATATGTCATGGTGAACTCAATTTCACAAAAACAAACAGTTTTGAAAAAAACTTTCTTTATTTAAATCTTTCCACTGATAGTGGTTTCGTAACTTCTAAAATATATGATAAAAGAGATATTTTTATTCTACTACTGTAAATATTCCATTTTTAGATATGGTGGGGTGTCCCGCGTGCAACATCTTACGATGTTTATATAACTCAGGTTGTTGGTTTTTCTAGAGCTTGTAAAAATGTTTAAGTTTTAAATGAACGTTATCTTTGCATTTTTATACAGGCTTATCGGTACCACAAATTAAAGTAAGGAAAATTTTTTGCAAGTTTATCGCCGATACCAAGGTTAATTAAAAATAGTTCAGTTTAAAATCACTAAAGTAACTGCAACACGGTATTTCTCAGCAATTATTTTATGGAAATTTTATTTATAAACTTAATAATAAAAAAGGCAATGCGTGATGAGGCTGTGTTGTCTGGGTGTGGTATTTTCCTGCAATAAGTTATTATCTACATTTAAATAAATAGTCGAGATAGGCATTGTAAGAGGTTGTTATAATGTCATCTGTTTTATCTGCAACCTGATTAATTGGCATATCAAAGAAATCCGAGAAGGCTTAAGACAACGAAATTGTTACTGTAATTCGCCAATAATTGCCATCTTTCTCTTTTTGTTCTTAAAGACACTTTATGTTACCTCTTTCTAGCAAACATCAAGAGTACATTATTACAGCCTTTAACAACACTTCGAGGTACATTGATGACTTATTAAAAATAAAGAATAAGTATTTTCCATTTATTATGGTTATTATTATATATGACGTTTTTGTTGCAGAAGTGATTTTAAAATGCTTTTTCTGAAACCATTCTCAATCAGTGCTGGTATCAGAGCACGATACTGATGCACTTTGTTGAAAGTACTTTTAAAATTACATTTTTTTTCATATTTCGACCAGTTAATAGATGGGTGGTTTCAATATCCCAGCAAATAGAGATTCCAATATTATTCCAATATTATTCAATCACCCCAAGGAAATACCGTCTGCTTTTGAAATTTTGACATAGGCGATGTCTGTGATATGCAAGATTTAAATTCTCAGATCCTCTGTCGAAATTCTATTTTGATGAGTTCCGCCCATTGTTTTCTCGTTTCCCTCAAACCCATTCTTTTATTTGTTTTCATATTTCGGCTAGTTTATAGATGGGTGGTTTCAATATCCCAGCCAATATAGATTTGGATATTGTTCAATCACCCAAAGGAAATATTTCCAGCTTTTTAAATTTGCCTTTAAATAGCGTTTTATGTGATATGCAGGATGTTTATTCTCTGATCCTCTGTCAAAAATTCTATTCTGTTTAGTTCCGCCCATTGTTTTCTCGTTTAAGGCAAACCCATTCTTTTATCTGGGGACCATACGACGCTGAACATGAAATGGTATATTTATCTGAAAATACCGCATTGAAGGTTCCGTGTTCACCGCCATATGCATACCATCGTTTGGGATGTATTAAAATTGTACTGTTTTGTATTGGTTTAAATATGGAGTTTCGCTTATTCTCAATAATTCGACTGCAAGCACAGATCCATTATCATACTGACTTTTTACAGATGTCTGTCCTTTGCGTCTCAAGCAGTTACGATCAAAACTGTGGTGGAAACCGCACTGCTTTAAATTTCCATTTTTTCACCGTCATTTGAAGATTTCAGCACTATGTTCATTTGTTGTTATAAAACATAAATAGTACTAGTTACTATTTTTTATGCATTTACATGTTGGTTTTAATGTGATAACCAATGAAAGCGTCCCTTTTATAAATCGATAATCTACAGTCAGGTAGACTTTTAGCGGTGTAACGTAAAATCTGTTGACATGTGTGGAGGTTTATAAGTTTTTTTCATAATGAACGAACAAGTTTCTTAAAAAGTGTCACATATATTGATTCTAATTGGAATTAGCTTTTCAGGTATGATTTTTTCAAAAGATATATAAGATTTAAAAAAAAACTATTTGAAGCCGTCAAAAGTTGCGACAAAGATTCTTATGGCTGGCATATAGACATAGAAGGAAAATTTTCCGCATTGATTTGAATAGTAACTGGGTTGTGCGCGAAGGGCGATCATCCTATATATAGAAAAGCCCTTGTTGCGCATAAATAGTTGGGCTAGAGTTGCACTCAACCCGGGGCTAGACGGCGTCGGACGTAATATGCATTTCCATGACTGTCGATGAACAGGCTCAATAACACCGAGCCTCAATATTTTCATATTTGTCGTGTTCGATGGCTTTCAAAGTTCCCTTTTTAATCTTTTTCATGTAAAGTCAAATAATTTATCAGCCTGTATAAAGAACATGACTTACTTCAACTTAGTAAACTGAGGAACGCTTTGAATTGTGTTTTATTAGTTAATCTCAGTTGTTTTAAGTTTAATTGCTCATGAACATTTTCTTCCTCCAGGAAGACCTGAGCAACTGACCATCGAATTACAATTATTAAAAGATTTAAAAAAAACTACATTTTCATTTGAAAGGGAGGTAATTAGAAATGTTTTGAAATTCCAGCGTTTATCGAGGAACAGTTGTTTCAATGATGTTTGTTTTGTGATTGTTTTGATCAAAAGAACTTGAAATTGATTTCTTTCTAACAAAGACGAAGTTGTGACTTGAGATTTTCAAGAACATGGTATTTTTTCCAATGATTTCAGAAGTGCAAATTTGTCTTTAAGAAAAAAGTAGAATTTTCTTTTTCTGGAAAATGGCGGGCCGGAAAGTGTATACTTTTTATTTTTGCTGAGTATAGCTCAAATCAAACATAATTGCCCAAGATCATAAAACTAAATCTGGCGACTTGTCTCAAATTTCAAGCATTGGATTACACTTAAGCGGCGATTGGTCGCAATTTCAGCCAATCAGATGCTTGAGATTAGAGACTGGCCTCCAGTCTTAGTTTTATGATCTTGGGTCAATGTCGGTGCATTTTGGTAATGTTTCAGGGCAGCTACCTACAGATTCTGTGTCAGGACGGTATGGTGATGACTGCTCGAGGCTGTCAATATTTCAGCAGACGTTGGCTTGCGCCATTTTACATAATGATGGTAAAATACATTAATTAGTTTTCGAAATAAATGTATCTCAATAAAGCATATAATAATATATATTATTGATTGTGTGAATAATGCAAGTACTCTAAGCTAACGAAATTTGCCCTACCAAACCTCGATCTTAAGAGGTCCAAACAGTCCAAGTGACACAGAAAGCTCAAATTCAAAATATAAATTTCAATTTAAGTAAAACAATAGTCATTGGCGGTCATATTTTAAGTAGAAATTGATTTATCTGTCTCTATTAACGTTTGGATGTCAAGACAAATTCATTTTTGAAATTAGCCTTTTTTTTCCCCTTTTCAATGATTAGGGTCCACTTAAATCACGGAGGAAATCCCTACCTGTTTCTGCGAATACAGATATTTTAGGGTAGTTCACATTATTGTTTTTACAAGTTTTTCAAATGTGTTAGCCTAGGATGGCTATAGGACGTGACTTTTAGGATGCCGTGCACACACAAAATCACTCGCTTTTGGTGCGTTTTTGCTTATTTCTCTGTAATTTCTGGACTCCGAACAATTTCAAACAAAATTTGTTTTTGAATGTTTAAAAAATGGAAGCCGATCGATATTGGATGTTTATTGTCGAAAAAAATGCTTTTTAACAAGAGTACGGTGCTTTTTATCTGATCAAAATCGGTCTAGAAATTAGAGAGAAATAAGCAACAAAACAACTACCTGAAGCGAGTAATTTTGTGCGCGCACGACATTCTAAAAGTCACGTAGTATTGCCACCCTTTAGCCGGTCATTAGCATAACATTTTAGCGGGTTTTATTGGATGTCATGTCAAAAATAATTTATAAACATAGTGTTATGAATGTTCTATTTTAAAGGAGTATTCAACCTGATGTTAAATCTAATGATTTCCAAGTTGTCCTAAGGGATATTCACCTCATTCCATCAACTTATTTTTTATTTTCCCCGAAGAAATTCGAAGGAGCATATAGTCGCCGGGTTGTCCGTCCGTCCGTCCGCATGTCCCACATTCGTGTCCGGCCCATAACTATGGGTTGTCCCGGCTAGCTCAATTGGTTGCGTTGTAAATACACGGCTATACGCTGTCGCCGTGACGGTTGAGATTCGCTGCAAGGTAGAGGTAATATCATATGAAAATCACAGTAGCGCTATTTGTGCAGTGTGACGGCCGTAAAAAGTCTCTCCGTAAATGTCGTCAGTACTTTTATAAGTAAAATAATCCGTTATCTATATCGTGCAGTGATGATAATGAATATCAGGGCTATCCGATTTTTTGGAGGTTTTCTCGGCTAGCTCAATTGGTTGTGTTGTCGGAATTGCAGGGCTAAGCGCTGTCGCAGTGAAGGTTGTGGTTCGTTCCCAGGTAGAAGCAACATCATTTTTTATTTGAAATCAGATTTTAAAATTATTTCACAGAAATGATCATCGCATGGAGAGGACGTGTCGCGCGCAACATTTTGGTAGCTAGCTAGAAGGTCAATGTCACAGCATGACCTTGATGCAACATCGTGTCCGGCATATAACTTTGTTATTTGAGTTCGGATTTTTAAATTATTTCACAGAAATGATCAACACATGAGACGACGTGTCGCGTGCAACATTCGAGGAGTCGCTACATTGAATGTTAATGTCACAGTATGACCTTGTAGCAAAATCGTGTCCGGCCCATGACTTTGTTATTTGAAAATTGATTTTAAAATTAGTTCACTGAAATGATTTTCATAATGAGACGACGTTGAAAATTTGGGTCGCTACGTTGAAAGTTGAAAGTCAAGGTCACAGTATGACCTTGAAGCAACATCGGGTCCGGCCCATAACTTGTTATTTGAAGTCGGATTTTTAAATATTTCATAGAAATGATCACCATAATGAGACAACGTGTCGCGCGCATTATGTCGGATTGTATAGCACTACACCATTTTCAAAATTCACCTAAATAGTTATACAACTAATAGTTTTTTGTGAGAAAGAACCCATACGGGGAGCATCCCCCGTCTTTGACGATCCCTTGTCTGACAGTCTATTGCGCTTCTTATTAATTACCTTGATCGAATGCAAAAAACAATTTATTAATACTTTTATAGAAGTCGAAAGCACTAAATTAAACGCGAACAACCGTTTTATCCCTATAAACCTGCTAATTATCTTCATTAGTATAGCTCTATCCCTTCTCAATAAAACCGATCAAAAGATATTTACAATACTATTATCTAATCGAAATGGATTAATAGGAGTTTCATACGTTGAGTTAGAGTTTTCCTCCGTACTTTGAAGTAAATTATGCTAAGTTTATTCATTATATTCAAAATATGTTTGTTAACACCTTGATATTAATGAACCTATAAATACTCTTATCAGACATAATCAAACCTGCGCGCGACACGTCGTATCATTATGGTGATCATTCGTGTGAAATATTTAAAAATCCACCTTATTACATATTGACTGTTCCCATGTTTACATTTACTACACGTCTAGGAAAAAATAAGGAAGAAGAAGGATATTAGTTAGCATTTTCTTGTATAGTTTGATGTTTGATTGATGTTAATAACTGTATTCAAAGTAGCTACAAGAAATCTCAAGTGTTAATGTCAATGTGTTAAATTTGACTAATGCGCTGTGAGTACCTACAGAACAAAATAAAGTTCTGTTTGACAAAATGTATTACTTTGGACTAGTGCACAGCATATTATATTTTATTCATTTTGATCTGTTCGATGCTTGACTGATGTTGATTTATTTTTCCCCAAGGAACTACAATTAGTACAACTAACTTTTTATCCAGCCATTACATTTGAATATGATATAATGTTTGAGGTAGGTTGAAATGTATAAACCATATATGTTGAAAAAAATAAAAGTAACGAAAAAGTTCTTATATAGAACTTCATGCGTTTGGATATTACTTAAACTGTAAAGCCCAATATACGATACTGCTTGTCATCATCCCTCGATAATCCGTTACACCTGCTGATGCTTAAATGCACATTACCAGCAGTAAGATAATTTAGCAACATGACAAATTCAGTTCATGATATACCGTATATAATAAATCTTATATTTGTCTGAAAGTGCCTTCAATATTTTCTTTTTTGTCGTGTTCGATGGCTTTCAAAGTACCCTTTACATCTATTTCAAGAACATTGTTATTGACAAAACCAATTATTTTAATGATGAAGCTAATAATATGCTGTTCCTGAGGTAACAGCAAATAATTTTGTCACGTTTTCAGTTATTATCTGTAGTTCGTTGAATTTTTATGCTTTAATCTTTACCATTAGTTTCATTAATTATAACTTTTATAACTTCGGTGCAAAAGTAATCTGATATTTTTCCATTGACTTGTTTTAGATTGAACTAATTCCGAAAACGAATAGACGACTTCTGGTAGAAGACCTACGAAACTTCGGAATTCTAGAGCGAAACAACCCGCTGTTATGGATACGTAATCCATGTTTAAAAGTTAATCCTTCTTCGTTAATCCTGTATAATGAAGAACAAGCCAACAACAACACCATCGACTATATCTATGTTAGCTCATTGGTAATCGCTTTATGGAAAGATACACAATTCGGTTTTGATCCAGAACTCGAATTTCCTTTGCTTCGCAAATGCTTTGAAAATGGTTGGTATTTAAACGTGAAAAACGTTACCTATAATTTTTTACCTGTCTTGGTCAGGAAAGACAATATTCCGTTAAGAAACCCATATGAACCAGTAAGTGAGCAAATCTTTGCAGAAGGTCCACGTTTCTTTACGTATGACAGACTAGACAGAGGGATTCAGGTTACCAAACATTTCTTCTGTGAGCAGGTAATATTTTGGTATAAAGGTTTGCGAAAACGTTATGTAGTAAAACTAGTTTTTTTTTAATTTACAGAATAAAAAGACACAAAAAAATGAAATATGCATATCAGGAATGGTCACACCCAGAAAACGTCCCCAATCAGCCAAAAAAGAAGAGCGAAAAAGAGAGCATGTGTTATAAAATGATCAATTTCATAGTAAACGCCACAGTTAACGCAAACCTGAGGGGTTGTCGCTATGGAACGGTCAGTGGCAAAATACTGGAGTTTGAAACAGGTTCTAGGGTGCACCGACCACACGCTTGCCCCAACAGGTTCTCATACCAACAAACAAGAAAAAGTTGTTTTCGTGAATTAGCTCAAACTCACCCACTTACAGGCGTTGGCTCGAATCCTGCATAATACCTTTGTTTATTAACTTTTTATGTAATGCTCTCTCGCTCTCATTCCTTCAAATTTTATATTTGAAACAATTGATGAATAAAAACATAACATATATCAAAACTGGGTAAGGATTTTCTTATAAACCTAAATAAATTATTTCGAAAAAAATATTATTTGGATTTGGATTGTTTTTAAAGAAATACTAATTTTTATATCATAAACTGTCAGAGAATAACATAAATTTTAATACAAATACAACATATCCCCTCCTAAACTCTGTTTTATTTTCTTTACAAACAATCATTAAGTACCAACTTGAGTAGGTGCATGCTCAAAGAAAATAAAATAGTACAATCCCAGTAGGAATCGATCAAACGACTTTAAGTCGACACTTTACTTGTCCGCCGTTCTAACCACTCGGCCGTTCACTTTTGAAGAAACGGCTATATTTTTAACGATATTACACAAACAAAAGAAATGACATGTTATGTCCGTGTATTTCGTAAACTGAAATTAGAAATGAGATTAGGTATAACGGTTCTGAGTCCGTTTTAAGTCCGACTGACTTATAAATGTACGTACCATGTAAATACTGAAATTACGGTCTTTTTAATTGTATTATCTGGTTTTACACGTTCATTCAGAAGAAATGTAATGCCCTCTTGCTCTCATTATTAGTAAGAAAAACATAACATCTTTATCAATCCACATTATTAAACTTAATAAAATCTGTTTCAATTTTTAATTACCTCCCTTTAATGTTGAGACTATTTTGATTTGAGCCTAATATGTATGCAAATGATATTGAGTTGATTTAGAAAACAATCAATAAAAATAAAAAAATAAATTGAATGATTACCATACAACACAGTTCTTTTCAAATCCCCTCTATTAAAATAGAAGAAACAAAAATAGGATATATTGTAAACATATACAAATGATGCCCAATTAGAAATCAATTGGGTGAGTTTAGTCTTATGTCTTGTGGTTTATTGATGAATCTATCTTATTTAATTTCAGGTTAGAATCCCTTACAATGACGGAATACATCTTTCATCCGGAGAACTTTATATCGTATCTAAAAACAAAACTCTTGGTAAGGACAAGTATACTGAAAATACGAACAGATATGCGAACGAGACAACATTTTCGGTATGTTTAGAGGACCTTGGAATTGAATGCAGATCATGGGCAGGACTGTCAGGTCATTGGAGAGAAAAATTGGTGGATATTTTCCTGTTGGCATTGTTGCTAAGTGCCTGACACTTTTAAGTCCAACCTTTTGCTATTGAGGGACCGTTTAAAGTAAATCAACAACAATGATTTTTGGACCTCGGCTCATTGACACATAGAATTTACTGTTATTTTGCAAAGTTCTTGACTTTTAACCTAGTCTTGGCCATTTAAAGAACATTCTAAGACATCCTCGTGATCTTTTGATGGCAAAAAGTTTAAATATCCTATGGTCACTGAAAAGAATGTATAAACTCCTATCGGTTTTAGAAGATGGATCTTGTTTATATAATTTGGTTTGTATTATCTTATCTGAATGTACAAGTGACATTTCCACTCGAGCAAATATGTTTAAGTTTTGGAGGAAATGTGTCTTTGGCAATGGTTTTGCAATTTGTTATTGTTACCTTAATTGGAAAGCACTTTCAATTATCTATTATTTTGTCATAACAAACTGGTGGGTTTGTTAAGCAATGCTTATAAAATATTGATTTTACAGAGAAATGTGTAATAAGGAATGCCCTTTGCTCATTCTTGTATATTACAACTCCAGCAACGTTTTTACAAAAAGGTGAAAAATGCATATCAGGAATCGCCACATTCAGAAAAAACAGCCTCCCCACACAGTCAAGAAGAAGAGAGGGAGAGAGCATGGTTAATAAAATGATCAGTTTCAAAAGAGACACCACTAACAATTAACAAAAATGAGAACCCACGGGGTTACCGCCTTGGAACGGTCAGTGGCAAATCAAATTGCCGCTGGGGGTTTAAACCAGGTTCTAGGGTGCACCAACCTCACACTTGCCCCAACAGGTTCTCATATCACAAAACAAATACAAGAAACAACTCCAACCCACTTATTGGCTCAACAATGTTGCATGCAAAAGCACACAAACATATAAAACATAAGAATTTAATAGCATTGCAAAGCCAAAGGGCGGGTACTCTATGATCTTACCGAGACCAGAGCTCCTGGAGTAAAATCAGCAAGAACACGATGACAGGGATAAAAGAAACAAATCGAGCCTCTAGGTTCTTTTAAGAAAAGATTTCCCCATAAACCTTCATAAACTCTTAAACCCCTGCCATCGTCGTGCAACCAAAGAGGTAAGCATAATGATCAACTGTAGAAGGGTTAATCACCAGGCATGCAGAGCGCTGTAAAATATCATGTTGGTAACCTTTCTTTTTAAATTTACAGATGGTTTTTACGAATAACCGGGAGAAATTAACATTGCCATTTATCTTCTTAAGTTTATAAATTAAATCTCCATAAAAAACTGGCTGTAAAATACCTTGTTGCAATAGTGATTTTAAACTGCACCTGTATTTATGAATTAGATCTGGGTATCGACGATAAAACTTGCAAAATGTTTTTCTTAATTTGTGATACCGATAACGTTGTTTTAAAAGTTTTTCTGTAATGCAAAGATTACGTTCATTGAAATCATTAATATCGTTGCAAGCTCTTGAAAAGCGAACAAGCTGTACAATATAAACCCCGTAAGATGTTGCACGGGGAACATCGCCGTCTAAAAACGGAAAATTTACTATATTAAAATTAAAATCATCTCTTTTATCATATATTTTAGTAGTGACATAACCATTTTCAATTGACAGATTTAGATCGAGAAAGTTTGCTTGCTGTTCTGAAGTGTTCGCTTTATTAAGTTGTAGTTCTTTAGGGTAGATCTTATTAACCAGTAATGGAAAATGGTTATTATCTATATTTAATAAATCATCAAGGTACCTCGAGGTGTTGTTAAAAGCTGTAATAATATCATCTTGATGTTCAGTAGAAAGAGATAACATAAAGTCTCTTTCATAACAATAAAAACAGATCAGCAACAAGGGGTGCACAATTAGTACCCATTGGGATGCCTATTACTTGTTTATAAATAGAGGTACCGAATCTAACATAAATATTATCCAGTAAGAAAGTTAGCGACTCTATTAGGTCTTGACAAATCCATAAAGTATAATTATCATAAGAACCATCTGTAAAAAATGCCCTATTTTCATTACAAGCGATGAAGGTTTTATTTTCTCTAGCAAACGTTTTTTCAATGAGACTGGTTAGTTTGTCTCTTATTAAATTATGAGGGAGCGAGGTATATAAAGTTGAGAAATCATAAGTAGACAAACAGAACGCCTGAAAATTATTTGATTTAAGCTTTTTCAAAACGTAATTTGAATTTTTAATCGACCAAAATAAATTTTTGCCAGAAGTTTCAAAAACCTTATCGCAATACCTAATTACATGTTCTTTAATAGCTGTAAGACAAGAAGTTAAGAGCACGGATAATTTAGTAGTAGTGCAAGAACTAGAGTTAGCAATAAATCTTGCTTTGTACGGTGTTTTATGCATTTTAGGCAACCAATACATAGTAGGTACTTTGTCTTGTTTCGGCTCAATACTGATTCTAAATTTTGTAATTTGTAGAGTGTGTGCAGTAACAATATCACTCTCAGATGAAGAAGTCAGTACATAAGCATTAGTGCTGTTCAGTTCTTCAGTTTGGATATTAATATAGTGTACCCGTCACACTATAATTACATTATTAGAAGCCTTATCAGCGGGTGTTAACAAAACTTTGTTATGAAAGTCTTGAATTCCTTTTTTCAAATGACGAAAGTTAAAACGAGGTCGAGGTGGTTATAAAGCAATGTTTCTTTCATAAAATGATATACGAGTGTCTATTATTTTAAAAATGTGTTTTTTTCCAGTTAGAAAAAGGTGAAATATGCATATCAGGAATCGCCACATTCAGAAAAAAAACAGCCTCCCCACACAGTCAAGAAGAAGAGAGGGAGAGAGCATGGTTAATAAAATGATCAGTTTCAAAAGAGACACCACTAACAATTAACAAAAATGAGAACCCAATGGGTTACCGCCTTGGAACGGTCAGTGGCAAATGAAATTAATTAATTTGTGATACCGATAACGTTGTTTTAAAAGTTTTTCTGTAATGCAAAGATTACGTTCATTGAAATCATTAATATCGTTGCAAGCTCTTGAAAAGCGAACAAGCTGTAATTATAAACCCCGTAAGATGTTGCACGGGGAACATCGCCGTCTAAAAACGGAAAATTTACTATATTAAAATTAAAATCATATCTTTTATCATATATTTTAGTAGTGACATAACCATTTTCAATTGACAGATTTAGATCGAGAAAGTTTGCTTGCTGTTCTGAAGTGTTCGCTTTATTAAGTTGTAGTTCTTTAGGGTAGATCTTATTAACCAGTAATGGAAAATGGTTATTATCTATATTAAATAAATCATCAAGGTACCTCGAGGTGTTGTTAAAAGCTGTAATAATATCATCTTGATGTTCAGTAGAAAGAGATAACATAAAGTCTCTTTCATAACAGTATAAAAACAGATCAGCCACAAGGGGTGCACAATTAGTACCCATTGGGATGCCTATTACTTGTTTATAAATAGAGGTACCGAATCTAACATAAATATTATCCAGTAAGAAAGTTAGCGACTCTATTAGGTCTTGACAAGTCCATAAAGTATAATTATCATAAGAACCATCTGTAAAAAATGCCCTGTGTTCATTACAAGCGATGAAGGTTTTATTTTCTCTAGCAAACGTTTTTTAAATGAGACTGGTTAGTTTGTCTCTTATTAAATTATGAGGGAGCGAGGTATATAAAGTTGAGAAATCATAAGTAGACAAACAGAACGCCTGAAAATTATTTGATTTAAGCTTTTTCAAAACGTCATTTGAATTTTTAATCGACCAAAATAAATTTTTGCCAGAAGTTTCAAAAACCTTATCGCAATACCTAATTACATGTTCTTTAATAGCTGTAAGACAAGAAGTTAAGAGCACGGATAATTTAGTAGTAGTGCAAGAACTAGAGTTAGCAATAAATCTTGATTTGTACGGTGTTTTATGCATTTTAGGCAACCAATACATAGTAGGTACTTTGTCCTGTGTCGGCTCATTACTGATTCTAAATTTTGTAATTTGTAGAGTGTGTGCAGTAACAATATCACTCTCAGATGAAGAAGTCAGTACATAAGCATTAGTGCTGTTCAGTTCTTCAGTTTGAATATTAATATAGTGCACCCGTTACACTATAATTACATTATTAGAAGCCTTATCAGCGGGTGTTAAAACAAATTTGTTATGAAAGTCTTGAATTCCTTTTTTCAAATGACGAAAGTTAAAACGAGGTCGAGGTGGTAATAAAGCAATGTTTCTTTCATAAAATGATATACGAGTGTCTTTTATTTTAAATATGTGTTTTTTTCCAGTTTAGGCTCAGCATGTTCTCTTTTGCACCATTTATTGCAAAATAGGTTTAAAGACTCATCAATTCCGCACGACATGCATCAAAATCAATTTTGGATGGAATTCTATATTTGGGACCTTTAGAAATTAAATTACGAATTCTAGAGTCTTTGATTACATTAAGATCACCGGTAACAATATGACCGACAGGCTTATAGCAATATTTAGAAGTTAAACACTCTCAAGATTTTGGTGTATTATCAATGATCTGTAAATCAGAGGTAATTTTATTGTAATTAAAAATTGTATTTCTAGTTGGTTTGTTGTATTTATAACAAACCATAGGCGATTCAGTATTCTTAAAATAATTAGGAACAGCCGATTGAACTGTTTTATCTTTAAATATACTAGGAAGGTCAATAAAATCTATTCCTTTATTTAAAAAAGAAATTTTAAGGAAATGTCTTTTATGGTCAGATTCCAAGTCAATGTGTGGCCTGAGAACATGCCGAGTATAACACTGAATCAGACTAGCAACTTCGTAAAAAGGATGGGTTCTTATGACGATGTCGTCGGCTTCCTCATCCAGTTTCTGCAGACTTGATATAGAAAGAGAAGCCAACCTAGATAGCATAGCGTGTCTGCCAGATTGTTTTAAAATGATATGTAGGTCATTAATAGAACAACGAATACGTGATTTTCTTTTTACGTTTCCATTAGTTCTGCTTCCATGCGACCTCGATTTTCTTTTGTGTAATTCAAGCAATTCAAAGACGTCATAATCAGGATTTTTAGAAATGTTGCCTTCCTGATAAATATTATCATTTAAACCAAGTGGGTATGCAGATTGTAATTTTTTAATCCATTTTTGTTCCGAAATGAGTCTGGCCCTAATTTTAAATGCACTTGATGCAGCGCTGTCAAATGTAAGTTTTTCTACTGGTTGAACGGAAATATTTTGTAAACGGTGTCCTGAATGTTTAAAATGCTGGTATAAAAATGTTTTAAATTTGCTGTTGTTTCGAATTTTCGAGCAATGTTGTCCAAAACGTGTTTTTAAGGGGCGACCTGTTTGACCTACATATTGAATTCCACAGTTATTAGAATTTCAAGTTAAAACGTAAACAACATTATCAGTTTGTCAGTCTATATCATTATTAATGTTAACAGAAAAAGTTCTACCGTTAACTGTGGATTTAATGACAGAATTACAATTCAAATAATCACAGCATCTGCACCTCTTAGAATTGCACTTCAAAATAGAAGGATAAGATCTGCGTCTTGCGTCATTCAATTTATTTGGTGTAGAAATATTGTATTTTCGAAGAATAGGAGATTTTAAAGGTGACAGTGTAATTTTCAAATTGTTTTTAAATAAATTTGTACGATGAACACTCTGCAGACCTGTCATATTAACAGAGCTTGCCGAAGATAAATTTAAACGTGATAAACGAACTGATGGCTGCAGACTTTTAAATGATTTAGTTTAATGCGGTGTTTGGACAGAAGACGCAGAAGATAGCCTTATAGGTGAAATATTTATTTTTAATATTTTATTTTGTGCCGCCATAATGAAATCTGTAGAAAGAATACCATTATATGAGCAGCGACTTTAGGTTACATTGACATTTTTAAATGACGTCACAACGTAATACTTGTATTGGCAGTAAAGCGCGCTAAACAATTTATTCTATAAATAGCACACAGAACAATTTCCATAAATATTAACGTGCTGATTCACTGATCCCAAAGACATGGGACTGTAAAAAGAGTACTAAAATACACTAAAAGGACCAATTCTGGTTCCAGATAGTATAAAATAATAACTCAATTTAAACGTATCAGAAAGTCGGTGAACGTGCATTAGGCTCAGCATGTTCTCTTTTGCACCATTTATTGCAAAAAAGGTTAACAGACTCAGCAATTTCTGCAAGACATGCATTAAAATCAATTTTGGATGGAATTCTATATTTGGGACCTTTAGAAATTAAATTACGAATTCTAGAGTCTTTGATTACATTAAGATCACCGGTAACAATATGACCGACAGGCTTATAGCAATATTTAGAAGTTAAACACTCTCAAGATTTTGGTGTATTATCAATGATCAGTAAATCAGAGGTAATTTTATTGTAATTAAAAATTGTATTTCTAGTTGGTTTGTTGTATTTATAACAAACCATAGGCGATTCAGTATTCTTAAAATAATAAGGAACAGCCGATTGAACTGTTTTAACTTTAAATATACTAGGAAGGTCAATAAAATCTATTCCTTTATTTAAAAAAGAAATTTTAAGGAAATGTCTTTTATGGTCAGATTCCAAGTCAATGTGTGGCCTGAGAACATGCCGAGTATAACACTGAATCAGACTAGCAACTTCGTAAAAAGGATGGGTTCTTATGACGATGTCGTCGGCTTCCTCATCCAGTTTCTGCAGACTTGATATAGAAAGAGAAGCCAACCTAGATAGCATAGCGTGTCTGCCAGATTGTTTTAAAATGATATGTAGGTCATTAATAGAACAACGAATACGTGATTTTCTTTTTACGTTTCCATTAGTTCTGCTTCCATGCGACCTCGATTTTCTTTTGTGTAATTCAAGCAATTCAAAGACGTCATAATCAGGATTTTTAGAAATGTTGCCTTCCTGATAAATATTATCATTTAAACCAAGTGGGTATGCAGATTGTAATTTTTTAATCCATTTTTGTTCCGAAATGAGTCTGGCCCTAATTTTAAATGCACTTGATGCAGCGCTGTCAAATGTAAGTTTTTCTACTGGTTGAACGGAAATATTTTGTAAACGGTGTCCTGAATGTTTAAAATGCTGGTATAAAAATGTTTTAAATTTGCTGTTGTTTCGAATTTTCGAGCAATGTTGTCCAAAACGTGTTTTTAAGGGGCGACCTGTTTGACCTACATATTGAATTCCACAGTTATTAGAATTTCAAGTTAAAACGTAAACAACATTATCAGTTTGTCAGTCTATATCGTTATTAATGTTAACAGAAAAAGTTCTACCGTTAACTGTGGATTTAATGACAGAATTACAATTCAAATAATCACAGCATCTGCACCTCTTAGAATTGCACTTCAAAATAGAAGGATAAGATCTGCGTCTTGCGTCATTCAATTTATTTGGTGTAGAAATATTGTATTTTCGAAGAATAGGAGATTTTAAAGGTGACAGTGTAATTTTCAAATTGTTTTTAAATAAATTTGTACGATGAACACTCTGCAGACCTGTCATATTAACAGAGCTTGCCGAAGATAAATTTAAACGTGATAAACGAACTGATGGCTGCAGACTTTTAAATGATTTAGTTTAATGCGGTGTTTGGACAGAAGACGCAGAAGATAGCCTTATAGATGAAATATTTATTTTTAATATTTTATTTTGTGCCGCCATAATGAAATCTGTAGAAAGAATACCATTATATGAGCAGCGACTTTAGGTTACATTGACATTTTTAAATGACGTCACAACGTAATACTTGTATTGGCAGTAAAGCGCGCTAAACAATTTATTCTATAAATAGCACACAGAACAATTTCCATAAATATTAACGTGCTGATTCACTGATCCCAAAGACATGGGACTGTAAAAAGAGTACTAAAATACACTAAAAGGACCAATTCTGGTTCCAGATAGTATAAAATAATAACTCAATTTAAACGTATCAGAAAGTCGGTGAACGTGCATTAGGCTCAGCATGTTCTCTTTTGCACCATTTATTGCAAAAAAGGTTAACAGACTCAGCAATTTCTGCAAGACATGCATTAAAATCAATTTTGGATGGAATTCTATATTTGGGACCTTTAGAAATTAAATTACGAATTCTAGAGTCTTTGAATACATTAAGATCACCGGTAACAATATGACCGACAGGCTTATAGCAATATTTAGAAGTTAAACACTCTCAAGATTTTGGTGTATTATCAATGATCAGTAAATCAGAGGTAATTTTATTGTAATTAAAAATTGTATTTCTAGTTGGTTTGTTGTATTTATAACAAACCATAGGCGATTCAGTATTCTTAAAATAATAAGGAACAGCCGATTGAACTGTTTTAACTTTAAATATACTACGAAGGTCAATAAAATCTATTCCTTTATTTAAAAAAGAAATTTTAAGGAAATGTCTTTTATGGTCAGATTCCAAGTCAATGTGTGGCCTGAGAACATGCCGAGTATAACACTGAATCAGACTAGCAACTTCGTAAAAAGGATGGGTTCTTATGACGATGTCGTCGGCTTCCTCATCCAGTTTCTGCAGACTTGATATAGAAAGAGAAGCCAACCTAGATAGCATAGCGTGTCTGCCAGATTGTTTTAAAATGATATGTAGGTCATTAATAGAACAACGAATACGTGATTTTCTTTTTATGTTTCCATTAGTTCTGCTTCCGTGCGACCTCGATTTTCTTTTGCGAAATTCAGGCAATTGAAAGACGTCATAATCAGGATTTTAAGAAATGTTGCCTTCCTGATAAATATTATCATTTAAACCAAGTGGGTATGCAGATTGTAATTTTTTAATCCATTTTTGTTCCGAAATGAGTCTGGCCCTAATTTTAAATGCTCTTGATGCAGCGCTGTCAAATGCAAGTTTTTCTACTGGTTGAACGGAAATATTTTGTAAACGGTGTCCTGAATGTTTAAAATGCTGGTATAAAAATGTTTTAAATTTGCTGTTGTTTCGAATTTTCGAGCAATGTTGTCCAAAACGTGTTTTTAAGGGGCGACCTGTTTGACCTACATATTGAATTCCACAGTTATTAGAATTTCAAGTTAAAACGTAAACAACATTATCAGTTTGTCAGTCTATATCATTATTAATGTTAACAGAAAAAGTTCTACCGTTAACTGTGGATTTAATGACAGAATTACAATTCAAATAATCACAGCATCTGCACCTCTTAGAATTGCGCTTCAAAATAGAAGGATAAGATATGCGTCTTGCGTCATTCAATTTATTTGGTGTAGAAATATTGTATTTTCGAAGAATAGGAGATTTTAAAGGTGACAGTGTCATTTTCAAATTGTTTTTAAATAAATTTGTACGATGAACACTCTGCCATATTAAGGTAAGAGCTGTGTAATGAATACCTTTATCCAGAAGAGTATCCAAGGGAGGTAACTATAGTAGTAAATTAGGGTAGATTTCTGTCATGCAAGAGGACTGGAAGCTAATTTTTTTGTAAGCCTAGAGCTTAAATAATTAGAATATATCTTTTTTTCCTGTGTAATTCGGTCATTGAATATAAAATTCTCATGATTTAAACTAAAATAAGCAAAATAATCAAGATTAAAGGGGAATTCGCTATCAGAATAGTGTTTATTCAAGTCATCAATTTGAAAATTTCTAAAACTGGACGGTAAACTTCTCTGAAATTTTGTTTAAATTTTGTTTAAGGTATATAGTTAAAAATGGTAAAGTTTGGTATATTGCACCAATCAGGATTTTGCACAATTTTCATTAATTTAGTCTCGCGAAATATAAAAAAATGCATTTTTTAAATTTATTTGGTCAAAAAATGTCATTTTAAGATAAATTCTGTATTTATATATTATATCTTAAATTGGTTTAGTAAAATATACCATATTTTGGATAAACTGTAAAAAATTAGGGTTGAATTTATCAATAACAAAAAATTTTGTCACCGATTAAAGAATTTGGATACTTACACGTTTTTCTCTCACTTTTTTAAATAAAAAAAGCTAAAAATCTCATAAACTACACGGTGAAAATCATTAAAATTTTGCATACAAGTCAGTGGTATGAAGCAGTTGATGAAAATATAATCAGATGTTGGATTCTTAATAGTGCCTATTACACAGCTCTTACCTTAATAGAGCTTGCCGAAGATAAATTTAAACGTGATAAACGAACTGATGGCTGCAGACTTTTAAATGATTTAATTTTATGCGGTGTTTGGACAGAAGACGCAGAAGATAGCCTTATAGGTGAAATATTTATTTTTAATATTTTATTTTGTGCCGCCATAATGAATCTGTAGAAAGAATACCATTATATGAGCAGCGACTTTAGGTTACATTGACATTTTTAAATGACGTCACAACGTAATACTTGTATTGGCAGTAAAGCGCGCTAAACAATTTATTCTATAAATAGCACACAGAACAATTTCCATAAATATTAACTGATCCCAAAGACATGGGACTGTAAAAAGAGTACTAAAATACACTAAAAGGACCAATTCTGGTCCCAGGTAGTATAAAATAATAACTCAATTTAAACGTAACAGAAAGTCGGTGAACATATAACCTTCAATGTGGTATTTGAGAGTAAATGAGTGAGTGGGGAGGGGGTGTAGAAAGTGAATGTCAAATGCAGTCCCTGAGTGATGAAAAGATAACAGTATTGAATGTAAGTACGGGGAGACCTTTTACGGCCGCCACACAGCACATACACAACTACTGTGATTATAAAAAGGTGAAATATGCATATCAGGAATCGCCACATTCAGAAAAAACAGCCTCCCCACAAAGTCAAGAAGAAGAGAGGGAGAGAGCATGGTTAATAAAATGATCAGTTTCAAAAGAGACACCACTAACAATTAACAAAAATGAGAACCCAAGGGGTAACCGCCTTGGAACGGTCAATGGCAAATGAAATTGCCACTGGGGGTTTAAACCAGGTTCTAGGGTGCACCAACCTCACACTTGCCCCAACAGGTTCTCATATCACAAAACAAATACAAGTTGTCTTGGTGAAACAAGCTGCCTAGCGGTCTTTAAAAAGTGAAATATGCATATCAGGAATCGCCACACACAAAACACAGCCTTCCCACGCAGCGAAAAAGAAGAGTCGAAAAGAGAGCATGTTGTTATAAGTATGTTAATTCAAATAAGATTCCGAAACAATTAACGACATTGGGGTTACCGCCTTAAAACGGTCAGTGGCAAAACAAATTGCCACTGGCGGGTTTAACCAGGTTCTTCAACCTCACACTTGCTCCAACAGGTTCTCGTATCACAAAACAAGTACAAGTTGTCTTGGTGAAATAACTCCAACTCACTTAAAACATCACTCTGTAGTTTAAATATTTTAATATACCGGAATTTAATTAATCATTCATTTTTTTATCACCATCCTCATTCAATAAATCTTTCGTATGCCATTGAATGTATGTCAATCCGAGTTTTATTATATTTAAATTTAGTTGGTCTTATATATAATCTGGTACCAAATTCACGTACAGAAATAGCGCGAATAACATATCAAATTTTACTTTTCTCACTATGGTTCCCACTGACCGTTCCAAGGCGGTAACACCCCAGGTTCTCATTTTTGTTAATTGTTTGTGGTGTTTTTTTTAACTGATCATTTTATTAACCATGCTATCCCCTTCTTGACTGTGAGGGGAGGCTGTTTTTCTGAATGTGGCAATTGCAAAAATTAAAATGCAGTATGTCCTTTGTGTGATGGAAAACTGTCCAGAGATGTACTGGCTGGGATTGAAAGCACCCATATAAAATATGCCGAACTGTTTAAACAAGATATTTTTAGCTAGTAACAGGTAGAAGAATTGTGCTCAGCGACCGTCAAGGACGTTAATTGGTAAAACCACTGATTGTAGGGTCCGATTCCCATCAAGACGTGCAATTCGGCCTGGTCCTGGTTGCAGACCTCCTATATTTGCAATGCTGTAAGAGGCTTTTTTCGAAACGACAACAACAACACGCTAAGAAAAACACCAAAACAAGAAACATTGATTATAAACTTCTTGCAACCGAGAAATTAATTAAAACAGATTTTTTACGCAATGAATAGTTTTTCCCCCAGCTTAATGCGCGTTTGCCAGTAGTAGCCTACCTTGATTAAAATGTAGGCGCGTATCCAAGATTTGTAACAGTGTAGGATACAAAGGCAAACACTGAATTTGTGAACGAAAATCATCATGCTCACGAATCGGAGTTTAATAGATTAACTTTTTAATGCTAAACAATGTATGCTGATTGGGCATCTCTTCAAGATGAAATCCAGTTTGATAAGGCCAACAGGAGTGTACTGCACAAATTTCCCAACACTGTAGGGCGTGATGTTGCTTGTAGTGTTGTGAAACACATAGCGCAAAATCTAAGCATTAATGCAACCGCGTGTGAGCCTAGTAACTTGGAAACACACTCCGAGGTCAAATGGACTATGGAGGTATATTCTTATGAATTTCATTCTTACAAGAATTTAATAGAATACTAGAAAAAAAGGAATGTAATAATGTTTTTTTCAGGGTCCTAATAAACACTGCAAAGTCATACAAAGTCTGGCAAAGTCTGGCAAAGTCATACAAAGTCAGTTTAAATATGACAAAGTCAGTATAAAGTATGACAAAGGCAGGTTATATAAAATAAAATATGAATAAAAAGGCAATATCCTGGTTTAGGCCCCGTAGGTGTTTGTGTTTTTTAGACTCTCAAATATAATGACGAATGTAATGTCATATCGTTGTAATCTTCTCAGTTATTAGTTGCAGGTAATACAACCTACGGTTCAGTTTAAAAATGATTAGCGAGTCACCAAATAAAATATACATGAATTATGAATGTCTCTCGTTTAAGCTATTATATATACTCCTGGTTTAAACCCCATATATATATCCTCGGAGGTCCTATTTTGACGCTGCCCTATTTTGACGTCTTTATTGTTTTCATCGTTATTTCATTGAATATAATATCTAAATTCTAATGATGTAATTTTCTACCAAACTGCTGACAAATGGTGTTGGTATAATTTTTTATCATAAATATGTATAGAAATTGATTCCATGAAGTTTTTTCAAGGTTTTAATTGTTAACCTCCATTTTTATTAGAAATTCTTAAATCACTTTTTTACCTACATTGATAAATCCAAAATTTTATTATGTAAGCAAGAAAAGAAAAAACTGTATCCACAACTGAAGCTCTCATGCACTTGCAGAGTTTGTAAAGTATCAATTGCAGTATGTGTATGTGTTTTAAGATCAGTAAACACTGTTCCAAATGCATATACTTCTTATATTGTTTTTATATATTTATTGTTCTTTGCTTGGTAATTTGTAGTGTCTGTGAAGCTTTATTTTAAAAGTACTGTGAATCTAAAGAGTAAACAATTATGCTGAAAATATTTTATTGCATGTAGACAATCAGGAGACAAAACTTTTAATTATTTGAATAATTACATTAGTATCAGGTGACACTCATTTGAGAGCCCCTTGACACAATGTGAGACCTTTATTAAAAATATCTAGTTTTTATCAACTGGCTAAAACAGATCTTTAACAATCATAAAATACAAACTTCATTTTATTTCTTTTGACTCAGAATTTACAAAGAGAGAGTGCAAAACATAAAAATAAGGAAATTATACTGTATACACTAGAGAGAAATATTTGATGAATCATTAAAGCAAAGGCGTCAAAACTGGGCACTGTCAACAAATACAGGTTCCCCAAGGGTCTGCATCGGAAAGTTGTCTTTTAAATTTTATAAGCCATTTATTGACAATTTTTTGTTTATATTTCAATAAAGAAGGGAAGACTTCAGTTAGAAAACAGTAAAACTTCAATCTGAATGGTAAATTACATGTAAAAAAAATAATTTGGCTCTTATGCTTAAGGGCGTCAAAACTTGATACTCGAGGCTATAGAAAGAGAGTATACAAGTATATTTTACACCAGATAACATTTTCATATTCCTTCATTCCGTTTTCTTTTGTGCATTATAATTTAAATTATTTTTTTTAACATGATACAATATACTTTTTATTATTTATGGAATGAATGACATTTGTAGTTTAAAAACATTGGCAATCTCCTTAGTTTTTGGAATGAACCTTATTTATACTCCTAGTTTAGACCCCGTGGCTTAAACTAGGAGTATATATAAGCTAGGTTCATTCCGTATAGCCGTTAGAGGCAATGTTTATAAACTACAAATTTCATTCATTCCGTAAATACATAAAAAATATATATTGTATCATGTTAAAAAGTAATATAAACGACGCATTTGTTTCGTTAAAACAACCGCAATGTTCATAAACTAGCTACACTTGTCATTCATTCCATAAATATATAAAATATATTAAAAAAAAGAAGTCTTACTGAAAATAGTCTTTAGCATGTTTCCACGCCCCCTCTTTTTTGACAATTTCTCTCGCCCGGGGTTCAAACCAGGAGTATATATAATAAACAAATTGGTTACATTGATTCAGCAATTTGACACTTCCAAATATCCCCCAAAACAAACCAAGCCCCATTTTTAAATATATATGAACCCCCTAAGAAAACTCTATTCCAGGGGATACCCTCCCCTGCATGAAGAACTCGTTACTGTGAAGTCACTCGCGTTGTTTTTTTTCAGCAAATTTTCTTTTTAGCTCACCTGTCACATAGTGACAGGGTGAGCTTTTGTGATCACCCTTCGTCCGTCGTCCATCCGTCGTCCGTTCACAATTGTTGTCCGCAGTCTAGCGGTCATAATTTTTGTCCGATCTTCTTCAAACTTGGTCAGAATGTTTATCTCATTGTATCTAGATCAAGTTCGAAACTGGGTCATGTGACCTTAAAATCTAGGTCACTAGGTCAAATTACAGAAAAATCTTGTCCGCACTCTAGCAGTCTCAATTTTGGTGTGATCTTCTTTAAACTTGGTCAGAATGTTTATCTCAGTGATATCTAGATCAAGTTCGTACCTGGGTCATGTGACTCTTAAAACTAGGTCAGTAGGTCAATTTAAAGAAAAAGCTTGTCTGCACTGTAGAGGTCTTAATTTTGGTCCGATCTTTCTGAAACTTTGTCAGAATGTTTATCTCATTGATATCTAGGTCAAGTTTGAAACTGGGTCATGTGACCTTGAAATCTCGGTCACTAGGTCAAATTATATAAAAATCTTGTCTGCACTCTAGTGGTCTTCATTTTGGTGCAATCTTCTTTAAACTTGGTCAGAATGTTTATCTCAATGATATCTAGATCAAGTTCGTTACTGGGTCATGTGACCCTTAAAACTAGGTCAGTAGGTCAAATTAAGGAAAAAGCTTGTCTGCACTCTAGAGGTCTTAATTTTGGTTGGATCTTCTTCAAGCTATGTCAGAAAGTATATTTCGATGATATCTAGGTCAAGTTTGAAACTGGGTTATGTGACCTTGAAATCAAGGTCACTAGGTCAAATTATATAAAAATCTTGTCTGCACTCTAGCGGTCTTAATTTTGGTCCGATCTTCTTCAAACTTGGTCAGAATGTTTATCTCAATGATATCTAGTTTGACAATTTCTCTCGCTTTATATTATACTCCTGGTTTAGACCCCGGGGTTCAAACCAGGAGTATATATAATAAACAAATTGGTTACATTGATTCAGCAATTTGACACTTCCAAATATCCCCCAAAACAAACCAAGCCCCATTTTTATAAATATATATGAACCCCCTAAGAAAACCCTATTACAGGGGATACCCTCCCCTGCATGAAGAACTCATTACTGTGAAGTCACTCGCGTTTTTTTTTCAGCAAATTTTCTTTTTTGACAATTTCTCTCGCTTTATATTATACTCCTGGTTTAGACCCCGGGGTTCAAACCAGGAGTATATATAATAAACAAATTGGTAACATTGATTCAGCAATTTGACACTTACAAATATCGCCCAAAACAAACCAAGCCCCATTTTTATAAATATATATGAACCCCCTAAGAAAACCCTATTACAGGGGATACCCTCCCCTGCATGAAGAACTCATTACTGTGAAGTCACTCGCGTTTTTTTTTTCAGCAAATTTTCTTTTTTGACAATTTCTCTCGCTTTATATTATACTCCTGGTTTAGACCCTGGGGTTCAAACCAGGAGTATATATAATAAACGAATTGGTTACATTGATTCAGCAATTTGAGATAAGTTAGATTATATTCTGAGAATTAGCGATAATGCAGCGCTGCTGTACTTGCGATGACAACGATATTGTGATGCATACAGTATATAACGTGGTGGTATATATTTTAGTCGGATTCAGTTGAAATATCTCGGAAAATTTGTGTTTTTTGTAGAGTTAAAGCATTAAACCCCCCGGGGCTTTAACTGGGAGATTGCCAATAAAAATATGAATTAGTATGAATTACATGTATTTAATAAAAACTACTTTTTATGACTTTGTGGTACTAATTTACAGTACAAAACCTAATAAATTATGTATACAGTATGACAAAGTCAGTCTACAGTATGACAAAGTCAGTATTAAGTAATACAGAGGCAGGTAAAATATTATTATATATGCATAGTTTTACTATTAATTAATGTTTATAAAGATTATAAAATTGTAGTTTTTTAGGAATTATTAGAAATATATTTTGATACAAAATCAAATGAAGTCCGTAGAAAGTATAGCAAAGTCAGTATACAGTATGACAAAGTCAGTATTAAGTACGAAAAAGTCAGTATTTATCATTACAAAGGCATGTAAAATAATATTATGTATGCATAAAAGCATTCAATGTTAAAAAATTTATCAAATTTTGTTGTTTTAACGAATTGTTGGAAATACAAAGCCACATTAAGTCCGCATAAAGTATGACAAAGTCAGTATTAAGTATGACAAAGTCATACAAAGTCAGTATTAAGTATGACAAAGTCATACAAAGTCAGTATTAAGTATGACAAAGTCATACAAAGTCAGTTTTAAGTATGACAAAGTCATACAAAGTCAGTATTAAGTATGACAAAGTCATACAAAGTCAGTATTTAGTATGACATAGTCATACAAAGTCAGTTTTAAGTGTGACAAGGCCATATTCTACATTATTATAATGCATAGTATTCCCCAGTATTTATTTAAAATGTCATTTATAAATAAATTGAGCAAAATATGTGAAACAAAGTCAGTTGTAATACCATTAAATCAGTACATGGAATCATGATCTTTTTCCCTCTTTGCAATTACCCCCAAGTGTTCCATACTATGACACCCAGCCTGAAAGTTTATTATATTAAACGTCAGCTTTTACTTTAATAATAATGTAACAAATTTTATCACAACAGTTTTATTTTTTTAATATATTCTTTTATTTCCTTTATACCATTTTGTGCAATTCATGTTTTATTTTGTAAATGACAATCTGTAAATGAACAAAAGAATAACTTTAAATAATTTGCTTTTAACTTTGCACGCGCGACAGAAAAAAATATTATTACACCGATCACAATATTTGAAGTTCTCATTATTAGGTTCCTTGTCCTGCAATAATTATACATTAGCGAGATCATTAAAATGTCAATTTCACTGGAGGGGGATCAATAAAATAGCACATCTTAATGTTTAACTTAATCACTTAGAATTTTTAAACATGAAAAACAAAACTTTTTATAGAATTAACCTTAATCTTTGAGAAGAGTTTAAACACTAACAACAAAGCCTTTATGAAGTTGCACATTGTTAATCTAAGAATTTTTATACATTTACAGCAAAACTTTTATAGAATTATTCTAAATCTATGAGAATGTTTATACGCGAACAACAAAACTAGTTCACAATATTCATGTTCCATTAAATCAATTTATATCCATTTATGATTTTACATTATCGGGATAAATCGGTAGTGAATAGTTTTAAGCGAATAACAATTTTAAGTGAACGGTCTTATGTTTAACTATATACTATTATAAAATAAAAATAATTATCGCTAATACACATGTTCTAACTACATCGATTACATTATTTTACTTTTTCTATGCGTGGGTTCATAAAAATAAGGAGATACACCATGTATCATAGTGATAATTACACTGCATCATATTTAATAGGACTTTTATGACTATCAAGCAGTCTGGAAATAATTGTGAAATTTGGCCATATAACATAAAATCCCCTGAAAAACGGATTTAAAGTGTAAGTGAACAGTTTTATGTCTTAAATTATTTATAAGAAGCGCATAATTAAAAATTGAAGATTTAAAGGAATATCGCTCTAGTAAATAGTAAGAATGATGATATCTTGAAATTATTTTTTACTTTCAAACACGTTATTTTTGTATAATAAAATTTAATTTAACTTATTTATATATGTAATTTAAATACTATTTATTACTAATTATAAGTTATTTATACAATAAAAAGACCAAAATGTCATATTCAAAAATCAATCAACTACTACAACACTTCATTATCGTTACAGGTCCGACAATACAGTGTTATTCGAGATAACAGAGGTGACAATTACAAGCCAACATACTAACTGACACTCAACACGTCAAACATAAATGGAATTAGCGGCAGGCCACACATAATGAAATACTGAAATGTTGCCTAATTAAATGTGCTAAATGTTGTTAAATGTCAATAAACCTTTAATAAACAGTTTGCCAACTAAGGTGCGAACGTTCTGTATTCAATCTCTAAAACATGTGTTTGTCATTAAATGCGAAATTGTTCTTTACTGACCACTTACTTTTAACACTTACATTTAGTAAAAGATACTGCCGACATAGGTGCGAAAGTTTTCTAATTTAATCTTTCCTGTCATTTACTCTCCGTCTTGCAGTTTGGTATACACAAAGGGGATTAAAGTGATTAAAGACGCTTTGAACTGTAACTACATGCCGTCTTACGTGAAATTGATATTAAGACAATTGAAATGAAAAAAAAATAAATAAAATCAACACACAAAAAATACTAAACGTTCTTTGCTAAATTCATGTTGAATTTGTATGCACATTATTTAAATATGAATAATCATTTTAGCCTTTTGGACGTTTTTTTTTTCGTTGCGTAATTTGACTTTTATTTTCAAAACATTCAATATTTAGTGATCAATTGTAAATATCAAACATTTAGAACTAATTTCTTAAAGACATTTCAGTTTAATTTCATTTCATGTTATTCACAGTGACAACTCTGATAATTACGATTGTAACCATGGATGATAACTTACAAGGGTCTGGACAAAGCCTAGTTTAGTAATAAATTTGGAGTAACGCTTTCTGCAACGTTAAATGTCATATATATTCTTATTTAAGGGTTTAAAGTTAAAATAAATGATATAGACACATTTTAATAAAAGTGTGCACGACTTCGTCTGACTGTTTGGAAAATGTGGATCATTGCTCTTGACATTGTATAATCTCTGGAGAACTATAACTGGCTTTGCCACGGAGTTATAATCTTTCAATTAACAAACATCATTTTAAATTAAATAAATAACTTTATTTAAATTACTCTTTTGTGAAGTTATAATAATTAATAAAATGCCTTTAATCGACTTGGCATGGATATTTTAAGGACATAGCTTGACTTTGTAATGTATTTGTCAGATTACAACTGACTTTGTATGCGAATGTGACGCTTTATTTCAATACATAATATTTAAACAGATATACATTTAATTATAACATACTTTTATGCATTTATAATGTTATTTTGCATGACTTTGTATGACTTTGCCAGACTTTGTATGACTTTGCAGTGTTTAGTAGGACCGTTTTTTTCAGGTGGGTATAAAATGCAGACACTAATAGTAATAGCATTCAGTGAAAATGCAAAAAGCTATTTTATTCTTGAATAAATTACAATAATAAATATGACAAGGTCTTCATGTGCCAGATAAATTTTCATGGGCACTCCCACTTCTGTCTAGCAGTCTGCATCTGTTGCTGGATTTTGGCATCATCAACAGCCTTCTTGTGGTCTAAAAAAGTAATAAAAAACAGTTGTAAATATATTGTAGGCACAAATAACAGTACATTAATTCTGTTTTGGAATCATAATTCACAAATTCACAGACAAAAAACAAATTTTTGCTCAAATTTATTGTACAACGTTTTCGAATCACATCTTTAGAATTACAGCAACAAAATAAATACAGTACAGGTCAGGTGGTTTAAGCATTATTCTCTAAATTACAGATGTAACGACCCTTTGCTGAAACAGCACAGATATGTTAGAATAATTTGCTTCACCATCGATGTAAAATAAATAATTTAAAAAAAAGGCTTGACTTTCTCACAGGAGCAAATACAATGAAGAACAGTCATTGGCATGTAGGCTTTGGTCTTTTTGAAAAGAAAAAGACAATTTCTTAATTTTATAAAACAACAAAGGAAAACAAAAGACAGTGTCAGTAATAAATACAGTTTACAAACTGAAAATGACAAAATTAAATGACATATATCTATTGGACAGTTTGATTTAAAATTACCAAAAAACTGTGAAGTTTAATAAACACTAATGATCATGAATGGTTAATTAGTCTTTCTGTGTGTTTTCAAACATATCTATGAAAATAGTACTATGTTTCAGAATTAATCTTCATGTTAAATTCCAAGATAACCATGATGTGCTAGTGTTTTTTTTTCTTAATACATAATTTTCATTTCCATGTATGTTTTAGGTTCTGTGTTTCGGCTTGAGTCTCCCTCTCTCAGAGAATGACACTATTAAGGACTGTGTAAATGTTTACTGTGAGTGGTTGTCAGCCCTGACTAGTCCAAAGCTGTCAGTCCCAAAACCAGTGACTGAGGATCCAAATCCATACTCACAAGACATCTTACATCATCTCCTCAATCTGTTTGTACCAAGGTCTGGATCAGGTAATGTCTAAAGTATATTCATTTCTATTTGTAATAACTAATATATTTAGCCATTTATCTGCAAATTAAACTAGCTTGCTAGAGTTTGACTACACTATTTGTTATACATGAATTGGGCAATATCCTTGGAAAAAAGAGTTAGAGATTTCTCCCAGCAATTTTAACTGTTATGCCTGGCTATTTTTTGTGAAACATCTGCCATATTGTTTGTTTTAAGTCCTTAATCCACCAAAGTTCTTCAATCTGCTTTGATTTGAAAGATAATTTAACCACTGGCATGACATAATGTTTGTGCAAAAACAGTAAAACTCTTCTACTTGTCAATGCTACTGGGAGTATTATTGCATCAGGGCACGACAAATCCATTGCCCGGTGCCCGCTGGCTACCACATTCGACCCTGCAGACTACCAAAAAACTCGAGCGAGCATCCGCCGGGCCACCTTAAAATTCCAATATTGGTTGCCCGACTAATCACCAGTTTCGAAATATCCAATAAACAGGAAGTTTAGTTATGACACTTTGCGGTAAAAACGAACACACGTGGGTAATTATCAATTTTGTCATCTTTGATCTTTTGCCTTCAATTATTTGACAAATACGCACGTACTATGTATTTAATAGAGCGCGAGGATACAACCAAATGATGTGGTAATTTTGTTTGTTTTGATTAGATCATCACGCTGCCAATTAAATAACCTGTTGATTTCTTTTTCACACTTTCGGCTGACTAATTAAAGTAATAATAATAATAAATTGAAGATCTGTCAAAAATCGGCAAATAATAAGCGCAATTAAAAAAGGGAGGTAATAAAAAATCAACATAATTTAGCAATTTTATACAATGACACAGTTACATGTACCTAAGTGTTGAAGCGAAAATTTACTTAAAACATCAACATAGCAATTGCTCGTAGTCAATTTTTATTTTTTTTTTATTTTGGTCATCCAATTTATTTAAGTATGTTTTATATGTATTTAATGGTAGTCCATAGTTCTTTGTGATGCATTATATTAACTATGTACCAAATTAGGCAAACATTTCAGCAACATCAGACATGTATAATGAAATCTTATCTTGATAACCAATAGATATTAAAACTAAAATATAGTTATAGAATTAAGGAATACAGGGAATGATTATAAATAAAAAAACTGAACAGCATCAGCTAAAGATTTTTTATCAAGTAACACTGATGATATACAGTCAGCAACTAAACACTGCTTTGTTAAAATCCTTCACTTTTTCATTCTAATCTTTCGCTTTTTAGAAACCAATCTCCCATCTAACGAGTTAAAAGGTTCAAAGGTATGCATTAAAAATGTATTCGAACTATCATATTACTGCTACAGTTCTCCATACTGCTGTGATAAAGTAAATAAAGTATATAATCTTGGGTGCTTACTATTAATCTGGTAATCCAAACACAATTACAGGTCTTGTCTTTGGTGAAATGTGTATATAAAATCCTATCTATAGTAATAAATACACGACCGGAAAGTCCGGGCTAACAAGCAAAAATCTTGGTAGCCCACTGGGCTACTAAGTAATTTTAGGATTTTTCGTGCCCTGTTGCATAAAGGTAACAGAGAGAGATAGTGGAGTTAATACTTCTAGCTTGTTAGAAGATGTGTAGTCCTATCGTGAAGTGAACTTTTAGTGTTCTGCCAGCCTAAATATTTGTGTACTTTGAATTCATCACACATCTCAAGAGGCAGATAAACTTATTAAAGGCTGGCAAAATTATTTTGACGGTCTCTAAAACTTTAAGTAAGTAAAAAGAAAGGTAACTTGCTATCAGCTATCAATGAATCTTATGACATGTTGTGAATACAGGAGCAGATTTTGTGAAAAGACAAGCCTTGATGTGCCATAGAGTGTTAAGAACCATAGAGAGTGTGGCCAAAGAGTCAGCCATGTTAACAAGAGACACATGGGAAACACTGCTGAAGTTTCTTCTGGCTGCAAATGATAGCCTACTCTCCCCACCCACAGAAAAAGGTAAGATCTTGGCCGACAAAGATACCTGATAACAAATATACCTTTTTGTAACTATAATGTTAAGATGCCATCCCGAAAGAAGTCGAATTAACAAACTCCTTGAATATTCCAGTCTTTATATCATACTTAACAAGTGAGAAGATTTTCAAAACAATGGCAGTTATATCAAGTTTTGGTTATTAGATAAATGTCTGTTGGGCTGTCTAAATATTAGCTAACATTCACAAGTCTGTTGTTTTTGATAACTACTAGTAAAACCAGGTAAACATATTTTTATCAGACAAGTGCAAAAACTTTGAAATAATCTATCCCTTTGCTGAACCTGGGTCAAGATCATAAAACTAGAGACCAGTCTCATATTTCAAGCATCTGATTGACTGAAATGGTGACTTTTCAACATCCCAGGCAATCAGACCTTTGAGATTTGAGACTTGTATTCAATCTTAGTTTAATGATCTCAGGCTCAGATAATAAAACTTGATGTTCTTTCATGCAGCTATGTAGTTAAAAGATAAATAGATTTCAGAAAATCTGCCTTCGAAAAGTCTTCTCAGTAATACTTATAAGCATTTTGTCCATTAATATACATGTATTCTGTTCTGTAATCTACCTAACCATTCCTACCATGGCCTAATCCCGCTGAATTTTCTGCAGTGTCAGCAATGTCTTCTGTGCCAAAAACCACAAAATTAAATCTGAAGACCAGTCTCAAATCTCAAGCATCTGATTGGCTGAAATGATGACCCACCACCATTGTATTCATTCCAATTAATAATGCACATTTGTGTTGTGCAGAAATTTGTTTACAGGAATATGATTCTGTAAGTGAAATTAGCAAAGTGATCTGCATTAACATGGATTTAGATGCAGGAACATGTCCAGATAAGTCAGTCAGCAGGATCTGTTGTAAGGGTGGTTTGATTGGTAAGCAGGATATACAGTTAGAGTGTGTTGGTCAGCAAGCAGGAACTAGTAGATTACATCTGTCAGAAAGTGGGAAATACTATCAAATTGGGTCAGTCAGTAAGCAGTATCTATAATTAGATTGGGTGACTTTGGGTGAGTCAGAAAGCAGGATCTACAGTTTGATTGGGTGAGTCAGAAAGCAGGATCTAAATTAAGATTGTGCCAGTTAATTAGCAGGAACTTAGTCATTCAGCAGGATCTACAGTTAGAATTGGTTAGTCAGTCAGCAGGGTCTACATATTGGTTAGTCAGTCAACAAAATCTACAATATCGATGGGTTAGTTAGTCAATGGGATCTATAGTTAGGACGAATAAGTCAGAAATAATGATCTACAATTAGGATGGGTTAGTGAGTAGGTATGTTTACAGTAAGGATGGGTTAGTCACAAAGTCTGAGCTACAGTTAGTATATATCAGTCAGTTATAGTAGTTTTGCATAGTCAATAAACTTGATCTACAAATGGGTTGGCAGCACAAGCAATTGAAACTATCCAGTTGTCCTACTAAATAAATTACTAAATAAATAAATAAAGTTATTTTCCAAATATTTTGTTTTATAAAATAATCTAGAGTTGTTATAGTCTTTTTCTAACTTTTGTTTATTTAGTACTGTAGGCTGAATGTTATACTTTTATATTTGCTTAATTTTTCATTTATGCATGCCAGACGACACAGGATTAAGTTCATGTAAGTTTTATTACAAACGCTTTCTTAACAATTTTTTTTGTTTTTAGCCAACCTGCTAATTACATAACCCACCTGTTTCTGATACTAATATAATGTGTTTTATTGACAGAAGAAAAAAATGATAATAATAATAATAATAAATGGACTTTAATAAAAATTTCATTTACTTTATATTCGAAAGACAAAATAGTCATTTGAGATAAATGAACTTTGAAGTATTCAGAAAATACAGTGGAACTGAGATAACTCAAAATTTAATAAAATTAAACCTTGAACTGCAATTTGTCTGTCAGTCCTCTAATGTTTTCTTATATATTTCGTCACCTTAGTGCAAAATTGGTATAGTACAATTGAAATATTAAGAAGATATACCATTATTGCACTAAGGCAAGCACTTATAACAAACAGATGCAATAATATGAAAGTGATTATACATGAAATGTATTATGCCATACAAGAATTCAAATTCCTAAAGTTTTTATTTATGATTAATTCACAAAACTCAAATTGATGTGGCAATGTGATTTATACACAGTTCACAGACAACTTTGCTGTAGATTATGAGTGACCAGTGATAAAAATGTTACCTGATAATAAGCCTTTTTTTACCTTAAATATTCTGAATGAGATTATGGGGTTTTCAAATTTGCTTTTGCTTGTCATGATAGTCTGCTTACAAGCTTAATTTATACTTTAATATCTAAATTGTAAACTCTCTGCTTTCAAATTGGCTTCAGTTTTGGCCAGATCTGTATTGTGTTTCTTGCTTTCGTTTGATAATTACATTTAGCAAGACTTGCGTTATAAAAAAGAATCTTGATAATTATATCATACTTGTAATTTATTTACCTAAAATTTGTTTAAATTGTAAGTATTTAGTATTAAAAAGCACATTTATGATAACGTCAACTATAAATACATATGTCATAAATAGACTGGGATATATATATATATATATATATTTAACATTAAATTTAGGAACTATTGTTAACCCTTTGCTCTTGCATGACATTAATCCATACCTGTGAACCCTCTCAATTGAGTCAGAAGTCTCCCACTGTTTAAGGTCAAACTCCCATCTCAAACATAATTTAACAATTTCTCAAAACTTCTTGCATTTGCCATGGTAAAGAATAAAGCAGACTAATTTTCCAGAGAAAAATATACTCACTACTTTTTAGAAGCCAATTTCCCACCTAACTGAGTTAAAAGATTCACAGGTGTGCTTTATCGCATGGGCAAACAGTGTGCATCAGCCAGCACATCCTTGGCATCTGGTCAGCATCTACACTGTTTTCTTTTAGATTCAGGTTATTTCTGACCAAGAAGTGAACAGATCAGATCCAGATCAGATGGCAGAGATTTGCCAGCTGGTCTGGGTCTACACTGTTTGTCAATGTGATAAAAACATGTATCCATAGAGTAAAGGGTCCAAAGGAAAAGGTAATAGATAGTAATAGATACAATGTATTATAATTTACATATACAACATGAGTAATGTCAATAACTAAGTCTTAATTAGAAAACTTACATGTGATACATGTGTATGAATGAAATGAAATAAACATGAATGCGCTCTTGGATTTCTTCTTATTTTAACTTTATAACAGTATTTGTATATATTGTATATAACATAATGGTGTGCTTGTTGTTTTCAGTCATTAATGTTGTGTCCCATGAATTTCAAATCAATTGGATTTCCGAGTATTTTGAATGCAACAAACACATAACTTCTTATGATTATTCTTTTAAACAACTTAATAGCTTTGAGCATTATTTGAATAGTGGGCTAGATTGCAATAATGTGAAAGGACCACAGTGACTGGTCAGTTTTGAGACAGTTCTCAAACAACTGGTAGTCAGGCCTGAAAATTATCAAATTGGTGACTAAGTCTTAAATCTCAAGTATCTGATTGGCTGAGTCAGGTTTCTATTTCAGCCAAACAGATCCAGTCTCAGTTTTATAATCTTGGACCCAGTTGACTGAGAACTTCGACTGATTTCAAGTCTCTGTGATGTTTGGTCCAGTGTGATGTCTTTAACCCTTTCCTCCATATATGGCCCCCTAATGGCATGGGCAAACAGTGTAGATAGAAATCAGCTGGCACATCCATGCCATCTGATCAGGATCTACACTGTTTGCTTTTAGGTTATTTCTGACAAAGCTGGAACAGTGCTGATCCAGATCAGATAGCATGAAAAATGCGTATGTATGGAGTACAGAGTTAACTACAATATTGTCTATTGTTATAAAAATATTTTGCAATGGGTGCAGTACACAAACAACAAAGGTAGGCATGTGACAAAATCTCACTGTCGGTGAATTCACAGTAAACTGAGCTGTCAACACATTATTACCAATTTGGCAAATAATCATTATAACATGAGACGAAATAAAAGAGCTTTCTAATAATCCCTAATAAACAATACATTGTATAAGGATTGTGTTTTATTCCAAAATTGTGGAAGATTTTTGTCATGTTCTTATGGGTAGGTTTGAAAATATGCAGAAGCATAAGGAAAAAATTATAAAAATAAAAATAAACACATTTTAGAAGTGTTGTTTTGCTTTAGCTCAGTGTTACAACTCACATTTAAACAGGTATATATACTGCATCATAGGTGCCGGTAAGAAATGGTCTTTGAATACATCTTATTATATTATACACTGTTCAGGTCATTGTTAGCAAATATGGCGAAAAGGTCTGTTTTTACACCTTTATTTTTATGCCCCCACAAAGAGGGAGGCATATAGAGTTGCACTTGTCCGTCCGTACGTCCGTCCGACCGGATAAATTGGTGCTTAGGTGGCTGTAGGGACAATAGGTAACTGTACATTTTCTTTGATGTCATTCATTCCGTAATGGGTTTATGTGGCTATTTCGGTTTATGTGGCTAAAAAGAACAATGGGGAGAACAAAAGGATAGCCACTTAAGTACCGATTTGTCAGGACATCCGTCTGTACGTCCGTACGTCCCCAAATCTTGTGGCATCAACTCCTCCTAAACTATAAGGCGGATTTCTTTCAAACTTGCACAGATGATCAAGCAGGATGTGTAGATGATCGTAAAGAAAGGATTTTTTCCTGCGACCATTTTTACCAGAGTTATGGCCCTTTGTTAATTTCAGTTATAAAATCTTGTGGCGTCAACTCCTCCTAAACTACAAGGCAGATTTCTTGCAAACTTGCACAGATGATGAAGCAGGATGTGTAGATAATCGTGAAGAAAGGATTTCTTCCTGCGACCATTTTTACCAGAGTTATGGCCCTTTGTTATATTCATTAGTTAAATCTTGTGGTGTCAACTCCTCCAAAACTATAAGGCAGATTTCTTGCGAACTTGCACAGATGATGAAGCAGGATGTGTAGATGATCGTAAAGAAAGGATTTTTTCCTGCGACCATTTTTACCAGAGTTATGGCCCTTTGTTAATTTCAGTAATTAAATCTTGTGGCATCAACTCCTCCAAAACTATAAGGCTGATTTCTTGCGAACTTGCACAGATGATGAAGCAGGATGTGTAGATGATCGTAAAGAAAGGATTTTTTCCTGCGACCATTTTTACCAGAGTTATGGCCCTTTGTTAATTTCAGTAATTAAATCTTGTGGCATCAACTCCTCGTAAACTACAGGGCAGATTCCTTGCAAACATGCACAGATGATGAAGCAGGATGTGTAGATGATCGTGAAGAAAGGATTTTTTCCTGCGACTATTTTTACCAGAGTTATGGCCCTTTGTTTTTTTTCAGTAATAATATCTTGTGGCATCAACTCCTCATTTACTTTTGGACAGATTTCTTTCTAACTTGCACACATGATCAAGATGGCTGGGTAGATGATCATAAAAAAAAGATTTTTTTCTGCTGCCATTTTTACCACAGTTATGGCCCTTTGTTTATTTCACTTACAAACTTTTGTGGCATCAACTTCACATTTTCTATTTGGCTGATTTCTTTCAAACTTGCACAGATGATTAGACATGATGTGAAGATTGTTGTAAAGGACATTGTCTTGCAACAATTTTCACCACAGTTATGGCCTTTTGTTTATGTTAGTTATTAAATTTTGTGGCACTTACTCCTCATTTACTAATCATGATCACCACATGTTGTTAATACCTGGTACAAAATTTTGTAACAAATGTTATTGCAGCAGTGGGGGCATCAGTGTCCTGTGGACAGAGTCTAGTTTTAAATTGTTATCCTATTTACTGAAAATTTCTCTTCAAAGATCTTGTTAATAAATGCAATACATCACTTCTAACTTGCTGTTTACTCAGGATCTATATTTTCAAGATTTTTCAGATGGTGGTCACACAGATATATTATTGAAACCAGAAATCAATCAGACAAAATCATAACCACACTAAAACATTCAAACTTTCAACTTTATACAGATGTTTTATATACAGATGTTTTATATACAGAATGATGTTTGCAAGTTGTGTTTTTTTCATTTTTGATAACACATATTATGATACATTTGTAACAGAAACATGTTATGAGTTTCTAATTTGTTCATACTTTAGATGACATAGGGGATCATTTGTGTGAGCGTGTCCTCAGCGTTCTGTTTGAGCTATGGTTACTGGCCTGCCAGAAGTGTTTCCCGTCTCCTTCACTGTGGAAGACGTTCCGCAAGATGTGTATCTACTGGCGACACCATGAGGCTCTCATCACACACTGGCATAGAGTGAATCACGCCCTCACAGCCAAACTTCTCAAGTTCATGTATGGACCAGACTACCCGGAACTTGTCATACGTAAGACATCTGTCCTTGTTCAGTGATCTTTTTTATTTTTATCTAGTCAGTAGTTTTTCATGTCATTGTTTGTCGTTTCATAACAAAATAATTGCAGAATAATTAAAACTGTTACATGTTTTTTCTGTTGAATGAACGATAAAGAGGTATTTTCCTAGAACTGCTAGGTACTTTTACTCCATGGGATATGGCTGTTATCCCGTAAGCGAACAGTTTAGATCCAGATCAACTGACACATCTGCTCACTGGTCAGCATCTACACTGCTCACTCATAGATTTATAATGTTATTCCTGACCAAGAAGTAACTAGTGTAGATCCACATCACTTTACACAACTTTGCGGGCTGACATTGATCTACACTTGTATCACACATGATAAAACCCATGTTCATGTTTATGTTTATGGAGTAAAGGAATAGATGAAAACGTGATTGTGTTGCAATTTATATGTACTTCCATGGCATTAGAAAAATGTGCCATGTTGCATATATTTTGCGGGTGCTCTTCTATAAAATATCTTTAGAATCCCGCTTGTTAAAAATACTTGGCTGTACTGTAGAATGTATTTTGACAGAACATTGAGTCAGTCCAATGTATAATTAAGTGACTGATCTTTCTTGTTACAGCTGAAGATGAAAGTGGTTCACTGGTTCCCGCTGACATGAGCAATGATTGTATAGCCCAGAGCTGGTTCCGCTTCTTACATGTGATACAGAACCCTGTGGATCTTGCCAAGCCGGAACTCATCAGTCAGACTCCTATGTTCCTGAGATTGGCGTTAGAGAGTGAGGTGGTCATAGATCCGAGACAGCATGAATGTCTTAATAAACTGCCCCAGATATTTTACAAGGCTATGAGAGGGGTCTCCATCATGGTCAATGCATTTCTTGGTAAGTAGTGGGTATTTTTTGAATCTGATGCACTTTTTCTTGAATGAATATTTAATTGTCAGTTTTAGATTGAAAACAAACAATAAAAATGAAGAATTATATCATTGCAGAAATTGTTGTTGTTCAAACATTAAGGTGTGTGTCATTTTCTGATCCTTTTAATTCTGACCTTGCTTGCGAAACTACAATGAAAGCATTCTTCAACTTGTTAGTTGTTAAATTATGTTAAAATTTAAGACTTTTTATTAAATAACTAGTATTTGAAGTGTGCTAACACATTGACAATTAACTGGGCATTTAATGTTGTGTGAACAGGTATAGCCCAGGATGTGAAAGAAGAGAACATGCTGACCAACATGAGCTTCCAGCCGAGTCGTCAGTCTGTGATGGGGCCCCCCACACCTCCAGGACAGAGGAGAGCTACACGCCAGCTGGCACCTATCACAGCACCTCTTACACAGAGGGGTAAATATCTCTCACTCTAATTAATGTTGTGGATCATAGGTGTCTAAGTTAAAAGTTTAAGCGTTTCCTCTATATATACGCATTTTTACACATGTTCGACAGATGTGCTGGCTGATATGGATCTACACTGTTCGCCCATGCCATAAGATGTAAATATGGAGGAATGGGTTAAAGGTTAGTATGCATGTGATGTCAGTCTATTTCAGCATATTGAACATAACCTGCTAAGCTGATGTAATAATCTCATCTTTCTAGCTGTTCAAGCTAGTTCATTTATTGTTTACCAAATGTGTACTTGTAAGCTTTGCCCTGTAGGGCTGTTGTCAGTTACCTGCCAGGACTGGTGTGTCAGCCTTTCCCTGTGTGGAAATTGTCAGTTACTTGCCAGGAACTGGTGTGTAAGTCTTGCCCTGTGTGGAAGTTGTCAGTTACTTGCCAGCAATTGGTGTGTAAGTCTTGCCCTGTGTGGAAGTTGTCAGTTACTATCCAGCAACTGGTGTCAGCCTTGCCCTGTGGGGCTGTTGTCTGTTCCTTGCCAGCAACTTCAGTGAAAGTGCTGCCTTTGGGGCGGTTGTCGGTTACTTGTCAGGAACTGATGTGTAAGTCTTACTCTGTGGGGCAGTTGTCAGTTACTTGCCAGCAAATGGTGTGTAAGTCTTACCATGTGGGGCTGTTGTCAGTAATTGCTAGGAACTGGTGTGTAAGTCTTGTCTTGTTTGTTCGTTGTCTGTTACTTGTTAGCAACTGGTGTATATGTCTTGCCCTGTTCGGCATTTTTGTCAGTAACTATCCAGCAACTGGTGTGTAAGTCTTGCCTTGTCGGGCTGTTGTCAGTAACTTGCCAGCAACTTGTGTGTAAGTCTTGCCTTATGGGGCTATTTTCAGTAACTTGCCAGCAACTGGTGTGTAAGTCTTGCCTTGTGGGGCTATTTTCAGTAACTTGCCAGCAACTGGTGTGTAAGTCTTGCCTTGTGCGGCTATTTTCAGTAACTTGCCAGCAACTGGTGTGTAAGTCTTGCCTTGTGGGGCTATTTTCAGTAACTTGCCAGCAACTGGTGTGTAAGTCTTGCCTTGTGGGGCTATTTTCAGTAACTTGCCAGCAACTGGTGTGTAAGTCTTGCCCTGTTCGGCATTTTTGTCAGTAACTATCCAGCAACTGGTGTGTAAGTCTTGCCTTGTCGGGCTGTTGTCAGTAACTTGCCAGCAACTTGTGTGTAAGTCTTGCCTTGTGGGGCTATTTTCAGTAACTTGCCAGCAACTGGTGTGTAAGTCTTGCCTTGTGGGGCTATTTTCAGTAACTTGCCAGCAACTGGTGTGTAAGTCTTGCCTTGTGCGGCTATTTTCAGTAACTTGCCAGCAACTGGTGTGTAAGTCTTGCCTTGTGGGGCTATTTTCAGTAACTTGCCAGCAACTGGTGTGTAAGTCTTGCCTTGTGGGGCTATTTTCAGTAACTTGCCAGCAACTGGTGTGTAAGTTTTGCCTTGTGGGACAGTTTTCAGTATGTGCCATTATCTGGTGTGTAAGTCTTCCAAGTGGGGCTGTCTTTTATTGGTTAGGAAATGATGTGCACCAGTTAGTCTTGCCCTCTTGGGCAGTTGTTATTTAGTTGCAAAGGACTTGTGATTACTGGTCATTTTTGCCTTGTCGGGCAGGGGCAGTTGTCATTTATTTGCAAGGAACTGATTGATACATTTTAAAAATTCATGCAACACTGTAATGTTCAATATCTGCCAAGATAGCTGAAATTTAGTTAAATTCAAAAGGTGAGTAGGTTTCTGAAGTCAGTTTAAGCTGTATATGTCAGTAACTACAGAAGTAAACAGCATAAAGTTGAGCATTTAACATTAAAATACTTATCTATTTTCTTTAAAAAAAACACACTTATTTGTCTTTTCTTTTTAGGAAGTAAAACGTCTTCTATAGCATCAAACAAAACCAATGCCCCATCACCGCAGTATATACCAGGAGCCCTGTCCCTGGACAGTCGTCTTCCACTGGCTTCAAACCGGCCCAAATGCAACAGTATACTACACCTGTTTGGATCATGGTTGTTTGATGCAGCCCTCGCTAATGTGAAAATACATGTGGTACACAAGAATGCTGGTATGTTCCTATGTTTTACTTATTTCAGCTCGGTGTAAAGCAGTTGTGTTATTTTTAGTAGGGATGCAAAATGGGACTCGGGTACTGAGGATTTTTTTTTATCGAGTGCTTAGGCACTCAGACTTTCGTTGGTGTAACATCATGATTCAACATCTCTCAAAAAGAAATAGATGGTCGGGTCAAAAGAAAATTCACTTTATTATACCCCCGCTTCGAAGAAGAGGGGGGTATACTGTTTTACCCTTGTCCATCCGTCCGTCCGTCCATGCGTCCGTAACAAAATTTCCGTCGCAGTTTTCTCAGCAACTATAAGATACAGCAGCCCGATACTTAGCATATTGCTTCATCCTATAGTCCCATATGGTGTAAAGCGATTTTATGCTCCTTGCTCATCTACTTCCTGTTTGTCGCATATTTTTAGATTTTGTAACTATATAGGTGCATTACATCAACCAAAGGGCATTTTAATTTTCTGTCGTAGTTTTCTTAGCAACTATAACATTCAGCAGCCTGATATTTTGCATATTGCTTTATCCTATAGTCCCATATGGTGTAAAGCGATATTATGCTCCTAGCTCTTCTACTTCCTGTTTACAGAATACTTAGATTTTTACACATAGAAGACAAACATCACAATTTCTGTCGCAGTTTTCTATGCAACTATAACATGCAGCAGCCTGATGTTTTGCATATTGCTTTATCCTATAGTCCCATATGGTGTAAAGCGATTTATGATCCTTGATTATCTACTTCCTGTTTGCTGAATACTTAGATTTTTACACGTACATGTAGATGACAAACATGCACAATTTCCTTCGCAGTTTTCTAAGCAACTACAACATGCAGCAGCCTGATGTTTTGCATATTGCTTTTTCCTATAGTCCCATATTGTGTTAAGCGATTTTATGCTCCTTGCTCATCTACTTCCTGTTTACTGACTATTTTTAGGTTTTGTTACTTTACAGGTGCACTACACAATCCTTTAGGGTATCTTTATCACTATATAGGTGCATTACATAAACCAAAGGGCATCTATTTTGAAAAATGCAAATTACATTTTGAAAGTCATATTTCTCACAGCGGGGGTATCACTAGTGAGCATTAGCTCACAGATCTTCTTGTTTCAGTAGCAAAATACAAAATGTATTAATCAGTTAAAATAGTATGTGCTGTAAATTAGAGAGGTGTCTGTATGTTATTTGGTTCTATTTGAACAATTGATAACAAACTTTACCTTGATTAGTTAATTAAACAAAAGTTTCAGGTTCATAGATTTGTTACACAACCAAATATGTCAAATTTATTGAAAGAATTCCAATAATGTACCCAATGCACAAAGGTTCTGTTTTAATAATGACATTTTTATGTTGACATCCTTAATGTTAGCAATTACAAAAACAACATTATGTTAACGGAAATCACTAGCATAGTAAACAATACTTCTTAGTGCAAAGAGATACAATATTAAATGATCATGGAGATGAATGGTCATCAGTCTGGCATTATTTACTTCTGGGATGTTTCCTTATCTACAGTATACAATTGGAGACCAGTCTTACATCTCAAAGACCTGATTGGCTGAAATGGAGACAAGACAGTCAGATGTTTAAGATTTGAGACTGGTCTATATTCTCAGTTTTATAATCTTTTAGGCTGATTTTACAGGTCAGACCCACAGGAGAACAAACTCGTTACTAGACCAGTCTCGCCCCACTTCCCTGTCTATTGACTCCTCCCCGGAGAAGACCTCGCCCACAGATAACACTTATGAAGCGGGGCGAGCTGAGGCATGTGGCACGCTCTGTAGACTGTTCTCTGCACACAAGACAGGAGAGGAGATTCTACCAGTTTACTACTCCAGGTTCTACTTTGCAATGTATTACGGCCTCAGGACCGATGAGGTATGTATCAGATAGTTGTGGGATTTTCAGAATTCCTATTTTGGTAAATAAAGTGTACAAGATGAGAATGAAGTGACGTCATACACCTGGTATGATATCACCACACTAAAGTATGGTCGATTTGTCTTGTGACTACTATTTACCAGTAGTGTCATTATTGACATTTGATATAAATTTTTAATGTTTGAAAGTTTTTAGTTAAGGAATGATGATAAAATTTATGGTATAAAAAGATAAAAAGAAATTCATAAGATTACTTGATGAGAATGGTGTGGACTATATACACAATAAGTTGTCATTTTCATGTAACTATTTATTGTTTTGACTCAAGTGTCTTTGAATGGAAATCTGAAAGCTATGTAATTTCTCAGTTGAAGTATATGATGACAATCAGGGTCAAAAGTAATGAAACTAAAAAATGAGATCAGTCTCAGATCTCAGCAGTCTGATTGGTTGAGATTTAAAGCTGGTTTCCTTACTACATGTATTTCGTTTAAGCTTGGAGCAAGGTTTTGTTTAATCGGTCCTATTTTCTGACTCCCGGTCATAAATTTAATAAAAGTCTAACTGTTAAAAACAACAACAAGAAATTGTGTGTGAGTGCATACATGGGCATGCAAAAATAATTACTAATACATATGAAATACTTGTTTTGTTTTGACACTTTTCAGAATATTAGTGGTCCAGTTTTATCAAATATTTTGTTCAACTCGTGTGACTTACTGCGAGTGGACCTGGCAGGTGCACAAATTCTGGTTCCCCAGATACTGAGCTCCCTTGAGTTGGTTCTACAAGACCTCACACCAAAGTTCAGGTTTGGGATGCTTTGTTACTTCGTTTGCTGTAACATTTTAATCCTATTGATAAATTGCTATACAGAGTAAAAAGGAAACCATCTTAAGTGACAGTTTACCAAATTCACCTTATACTTTTTTCATAGTTAAAGGATTTACACTGTCTGAAATTCATGTCTTTTGTACGGCTCCAATTTATTTCAAATCAACATTCAGTTAAGTATTGCTTACATTCATTGGTTATGTGTGATGTCAGTAGATTTTACACAGCTTTCAATATCTTTTATAGTAAAGTGTGATGATATTAAAATATACTCAACAAAAATAGAAACCTGACACTTTATATTTGGTGTATTTTCCTGGAATCAGATTTAAAGCTAATTGAATTGTGGTATGTAATAAAAATTGTGCATGTTTTGAACTTAATTATGCATTTTGATATTTTTGGTGCATGAAACAAGTGATTCAGTGGTTATTTTCTTTTGGATGGTGCAAAAATCTATAGATTTTGAATATGCACCTCATACTTATTCAAAGTTACAGTGTCAGGTTTCTTTTTGTTGAGTATATATAGGTTGTGTGGCTGAACCCAATCACAGGTTATTTTTCTAACAATAGCCCAGTAACCAGGTCGGTTTATCAGAGGAATTCCCAGCCTCAATGTTAAAATGGGAACAGTGAGTGCTGATGTGAGTAATTACACATCCATAGCTTACTTGAGACATTACTGTTTCCAGTTCTGATGAAAATATGGAAAATACTGGTCTGTTATGTAAGAAGAATTTTTATATTGGTTGTCTCACTGTTCATCAGTTATCAAGTTAACCCATTCCTCCATAGAAACATCTAAATGGCATGGGCGAACAGTGTAGATCCAGATTAGCCGGCACATCCTTGCCATCTGATCTGGATCTGCACTGTTCGCTATTTGATTGATTAGGTAATTTGTGAACAATATGCGACCAGTGCAGATCCTGATCCGCTGGCACAGATGTGTCGGCTGATCTGGATCTACACTGGTCACACATGCGTAAAAATAAGTATATATGGAGGAAAGGGTTAATGGTGTCAACAATAAATCTTCCCATTTGTCGAGTGTTCTGCAGATGAAGATAATAAAGGAAGTCAGATTATTTAAGGCATAAATTATACACATTGCTAACCATTATGTGTTACAACATGATGGAATATTTTCTTATCTGATGCAGAGGCAAGTTTTACAAATTTTCATTTTCATGAAGCCTAACCCTTTACTCTATAGAAACACATTATACTCATGTGCAACTAATGTAGATCCTGATTAGCTGGCACATCTGTGCAATCTGACCAGGAACGACACTGTTTGCTTTTATTTTTATTTGTTTTTATCTGACCAAGATGCAACCAGTGCTGGATGTACCGACTGACCTGGATCTACACTAGTCGCACATGCATTTAAGCACATATATATGAAGTAAAGTGTTGAAAATAGAACATGACATAGAATGGCTGTGTATGATGATTTGTATAAGAAAGTCAGAATAATGACTACACCTACAACATGTTGGAGAGATTCCGAGAATCTGACACAGATTACCTGCCCCTTTTATTAAGTGAACATTTTACATGCTTTTCTGCTTACTATGATTTCCCAATAGGAGTTTATTTGTCACTAATGGAATGATGCCACCAAGCACTTGTTTGTCTGCTTTAGCACTCCTTGATTTATTCATGCAGTCAAAAAATGTTAACAGACAGAAGCATTTCTAATGATGGTACATGGGTTTGAAATGATCTGGGAATCAATGTTGTATTTGTTTGTTATCAAATGTCTCTGCAGGTGATGTAAACAACATGACAGTCAGAAGAAAAATTGTCATTAACTAGTTGATAGTGAATTTAGTTTTCTAACTTACTAATGATTTGAAATTCGTCGTCGTCCGATGCAGAGTTAGGTTGATGTTTCGGCAACATTTATTTTACTCTTTCTTATTTCATTATTATAGCATTTTGAGAATTTCTTACTCATTGTTTTTTATTGTGTTTTCTGTGAACCTTTAATTCATACACTTATGTATTAATCTGATAGATTCTACTTTCACTTTCAACCAGGAAGTAAGATTTCCTTAAATTTCTTGAAAACCCTAACATTATTTTGACGAATTGGCACTAAACATTGTAGACCAGCATATACTTATTTCAGGTATGAGTTGCTTTGGTATATTGTTCATGAATTTCAGAGTTCTCATGCAAACAGTATTTCTTTTGTTTTAGTATGTGCTTGGTATTTAGAACATGAATTAGACTAAATTGAGCTTGCAAACATTTACTTCATCCATAGCTAAATACATTTCTTTACTAAAATCTAGGTGGCAATGAGTATTTCCCCCAAAATTCATTTTTGAAATTTTAGCTAGTTTTCGCCATTTGCAATGTTTGCGACCTCTTAACTTTGCTTGTTAGAAATCAGATGACGGCAATACAATTCTTGATTGTTTTACTACATATAGCTTAGAATCCAAACAATATGCAGTTGTTAGGGTGCTACGCTTCTTGTTGTGTAACAATAAAGATTTTCCATGTACATCTGCAAATGATTAGAAGAGAGAGAAAGTCAGATAGATGTAAATGCCTCAGCCTACGTAACTGACATATTTGTTAGTGTGTGAGGGTAGGGCAGGATCTGGCTTACCATTGATTTGCCAATAAATATGTTCCAAAATGTGATCAGATCTCTTGCGTCTTTTTCTGATGCAGATTATAGAATAGCAATGGAGAGGTTTGTTTATCTCATTTAACAGCTGAGCTATAGGCAGTACTAATGTTCATGTTGATTTTTTAGGACTATACACATGTACTCTGGTGTCATTGAATATTTGATTTAATATTTAAGAGCTGAAATTCCGCAAATAGAAGCTGCAAATTACTGTTTTACATTGGCTAAAATTTTCATGTTAAAATCTGCTGAGGTTTTGAATATCTGCATTTGCAGTGGACCAAAGGTATAAAAAAATTTTAGAATAGATAACGTGTATTAATACATGTGAACCCTTTTCTCCATATATACACCTATATGGCATGGGTAAACAGTGTATATCCAGATCAGCCTGCACATCTGTGCCATCTGATCAGGGTCTGCACAGTTTGCTTTTTGATTTATTGGGTTATTACTGACCAGAAAGCTAACAATGCAGATCCTGATCAGATGGAACAGATCTGCCATCTGATATAGATCTACACTGTTTGCTCATGCGATAAAAGGTGTATATATGGAGGAATGGGTTAAATTTGTATTGTGTGTTAAAACATGATTTCCCCATATATCTGCAGATGATTATAAACGAGAGAAAGTCAGATAGATGTAAATGGCTCAAACTCTGTAGCCAACATATATGTGAGTGTGTGAGGGTACAGGCCATCACCTTAGTGCAATAACGGTATATCTCCTTCATATTTCAATGGCACTTATACCGTTATTGCACTAAAGTGATGAGGCAGGATCAGGCTTACCATTTTGTCGATAAATATGTGCCAAAATGTGATCAGACCTGGTGTCTTTTATCTGATGCAGATTATGGAATTGCAATGGGGATTTTTGTTTTTATTATTTGATAGCCGAGCTATAGGCAACATTGATGTCCATACTCAGTCGGACTGTATACTGTGGTATCAAGAGATTGTATGATTTATGATGCACACTTGTGTCTTTAGTTTAATCCGTATGATTTAGGATGCACACTTGTTTCTTTAGTTTAATCTGAACTTCCTGTGAGGCCACAATCAAAATACAGGTCACATATAACAAATATAGGATTACATGTTTGTTAGTCTCCAACTGTTCTTTTAAATAGATTTACATATGCACCAAAACTTTCCTAATATATATTTAGGTTTGTTTGCACTGTATGGTTGCCTATGATTCAGATCTGCTGAAAGTCAGAAATGAAAGCCTCACATTGAACCAGACATGGTCAGTGAGGAGCTTGATTGACTGATTCGAACTTATGAGGCAGAGAACAGTATCAGTTTACACTAAAGATTACACTTTTCCTTGAAACAAACTTCTGCCAGCGATTCACAAAAGTTGAAAATCAGACATTTTGATCAGTTTGGTTGACTAATAAGAATTTGATGATGAGGCAGAGAATCAACAGAAAAAAAAACAGAGCGAGAAAAAATGATGTACACAATATTTTATATCTTAATGGCAGATAATTTTGTTGTAACATGTTTGGCCAATATTGACAATGCAACATTATTAAACCCCTTCACTGTATGGATATGGCTTATATTCCATGTTTGACCAGCATTGATCCAGATCACCTAGCACATCTTGCTCAGAAATAGTCTTATGAATATAAAATCTAATATGATTGTTTGAAAATTTAAATATTTTGTTACCATGGTGATTAGTTTTGTTTCCAGTTCGATAGACAAGATTTGACCATCTGAGCGGATAGTTTTTCAATAATTAATTAAGTACTGTTGCTAAAAACAGTATTCAGTCTTTCAGACTGTTAGGAGTTGAATGCTTGATTAGATCTACAATAGCCCAAGATGCAATCTTTTCAGGCTCCAGCAATAGAAAAGTTGATGTATGTAATTAGTTGAATTCATTTCAGGTTATGTGAGCAGATACCAAGTGTTGAACTAAGGAAAGCATCAGTTCATCTGTTACTGTCTATGCTGTGTCTTCCTCTACATTTCAAGGATCTGGAAATCAAAGGTAACTAATTCATTCTCCTTATAGGATAGTCTATCAAGACCTTTCTATAGAAAATAGAAGCTGAAATGAGCGCAGCGAGTGCAGGCTTCTATTTTCTATAGAAACTTCTTAATAGACTCTTTCTGACTTAGAAGTTGCTCACATTTGTAGCCATGCGCATGCACAGTTGAAAATAGATCGATCTGTTTTGTTAATTGTAAAATAGAAAGCAGATCTATTGAAATAAATCGCTGAGGAATTTGAATTTTCATAGCTTCGGATTGGCTACAAATGTGCAACTTCTAAATTGTTATACTGTTTGTTTATGAGAATTTTTCTCCAAAATTAATCTATGAATCGGATTCTTAAATATCTGTTAATATTGACAGTGTGTTGGAAGGCAAGGTGCCAATGTAGGAGCTGAATACCAGAAAAGCTAATGAATTTTGAAATTGTCATCAAGGCCAGGGAAAGTCATTGATTTCCACAAAATTTTGTTTAGACTTTTAAAAAGCCCTATAATATTTTCTCTTACAAATTTATAGCTCTGAGGAAATATCATTTCTACATCAGTATGGTGCTTACTTGATTAAAAACCAATTAATTCTGATGCATTTTTTATCCAGTTTTAAATCTCCAAGTTACATAATTCTTTATATTTTTATTTGATGCCAAGTATTCATTTAAGACTGAAACCTGTCAGGACTTCTTTTTTGGTCCTTGAAATTTTGTTTAATATCTTTGAAAAGCCCGATTGTAGTCAGCCCCACTTAGTAGGATTTGTCCAGCCCATAACTTTGACTTGCATTGAGTAATCTTGTTTATATTTCACAAGAATGTTAATCTGAGTTGAGATGAAGTGACTCTGGCAAATCCCAGGTTCCAATCTCAAAGGTAAAGGTCACAGTTTGGGAGTCAAAGGAGCTTGACATTTTGCCAACATGCATCTAGTTTTGTTATGAAAAGTGGTTGGAGGGAAGGGGGTTTTGGAGAGAGATTTAAGAATTCCTATTCTGTAATCTTGAGTTTTTGGTTTGATTTGTGAAGAAAGGTTTTTTCCAGTGTAGGGTTGTTTTGTAAGTGATTACTCTAGACTTAAGAGATGCCACACAATTTCTGAGCGATTGGAATCAAGCCTGGTGCCAGTAAATTGGGTTCCAGCTACATTATGGATAAAAATAAAGTATAACAATTAAACATGGCTTTTTTACACGTTTCAGATATATTGTCAAGTGAGGGTGCCCCAGAACGCTGTATTTCATTCTTCTCCCTGAAATCTCGCATTACAGAGCTTCTTTTCAAAGCACTTCTGAATGAAACTGACTCTGCCAACACCCAGATGCTGCTAGGTAAGCTCTTAGTTACTTAAATGCTTGTTGATTTATGCCTTGATTCTGCAACTCATCCATACGTTTAACAAGTTTCATTTTATCGAAGAATTTTTTAATGTGTTGTTTTGGGATCTAGCTTAATGTTTCAATACTGGAGACCTGTCTTATAGAATTGAAGCTTGTGTTGGTCAGTTTTGAGAATGTGTTCATTTTTAACCAGTCCTATAACCTTAGGAAATGGCAGTGTAAAGTGTGTGAAAAAATAAAGCATTTTGAATGCTTGATAATTTATGTCAGTGGTATGAGGTAAATTGTTTAGGTAAGTGTCCATGAATTCATAATATTCCCACATATATAACTATTAACTTCCCTTACTTTCTGATTCAGAATAGGATTTTGAAAATAAATTAGGTCTACTTTCTATATAGTAATTGAAATTTTCATTATAATAAATAAATAATCCTGATGTACTTCTGTTTCAATTAATTACAGTTTCAAGTTATTGAAAGTAGGTTTCTGTCCTTGATTTGTCAACAACTGGTAGGAGTCTTTTAAATTAAATGACCACACTTAACAATGATTAATTATACTTTGGTGAAATTTATTAACTTTTTTTCATTACTTGAAATATATTGAGTTGTAAAGCTTTAATGAGACTGCTACAAGGGAGAAGGGGAAAATGTCCATTATTAGACCTTCTGTTTTAAGATAATGTAATACTGTTTTCTATTTACATTAGGTGGTTTGATGTTACTCATCCAGGATCTTGCCCTGTGTGAGGAGGCAGAGCAGTCAACCATACAGCCGCGGCATGATGAGCACTCAGACATAGAACCATCTGCAGGTAGGGCTGACAAATATTGTATAATCACCTATTCAGAACTGACCAAACTGACCAAATGCATGAAAACTAATTAAACCTCATAAACAGAAGATCAACCTTTACTCATAATACATCTAACTGTATAGTGAAGATTTAACCCTTTCCTCCGCAGAAAACTTAAGCACATGGGAAAACAGATCAGAATCTACACTGTTTCCTTTTTGATCATTAGTTTATATCTGACCAGAAAGGGACCAGTGTGGATCCAGATCAGCTGGCCAAACATTCTAGATCCTAATCAGCAAGTTAATGTAGATCCACATTGTTCACACATTTGATAAACCCTGTATATAAGGAGTAAAGGGTTAATAAATATTTTAATTTAAGTTTTAACTCTAAACTTTTGTATTAAGCGTGCTGTTTGTGTTATAGATGTATTAACAGATAAATTAGTCTCCATAAACTGGGATCAATATCATAAAACTGTCTCCACGTTAACTACCAAATGGTTCAAAGCAAAGTTAGCAAACTGACCAGTTTGGTGACTTATTTCCCATTTTAGTTTTATTAGCCCATCTGTCACATAGTGACGGGGTGAGCATTTGTGATTGCCTTTCAAACTTGGTCAGATTGTTTATATCAATGATATCTAGGTCAATGTCATAACTCGGGCATGTGACCTTGTAAACTAGGTAACCAGGTAAAATTATAGAAAAAGCTTTTTTTGCACTCTAGCGGTTTTAATTTTGGCCCGATCTTCAAGATTGGTCAGAATGTTTATCTCAATGATATCTAGGTCAAGTTCGAAACTGGGTCATGTGACCTTGAAAACTAGGTCAAGTTATAATAAAAGCTTGTCTGCACTCTAGAGGTCTTAGTTTTGGTCTGATTTTCAATTTCATTACCATAAGATCATGGTTCTTTTCTTGAAATTGCCATAATGCATTATGGGTTCCAGAGTTATGGCCCCTGAAAGTGTGAAAAATTAACTATTTAGACTTTGTCTGCACAATAGCAGCTTCACTTTTTATTTGAATTTAATCAGACTTGCCAAATACTTGAGTTACTATAAGATCTCGGTTCCATTCTTGAACCGGCTAGATTCCATAATGGGTTCCAGAGTTATGGCCCTTGAAAGAGCCAAAGTAAGCTATTTTGACCTTGTCTCCACAATAGCAGCTTCATTTTTGACTTGATTTTTACCAAACTTGCACACAACTCTTGCAACCATTGAGCAGTTGTTGACAGGTGAGCGAACCTATCTAAGTTGTTCAAACTCAGCTCAACAAAGTACACAAGTTGAATAAATGAATTTTCTCCCATACCAACACAAATCTGGTCTAAAAGTCTATTTTCACAAAGAAATTTGAACCCACAACGTCCTGTTTTGTTCAGTGTTTTGCTCCTATTTTCACTGATTGAGTTGGGAACGATGATGGATAATAACTATAGTAGACCTTCCTTTAAGTCTATATGATCACAGAAGTAATCTTTGCTCCTGGTTAACCCTTTACTCCATAGATACAATTTTTATCGCATGGGTGAACAGTGTAGATCCAGATCAGATGGCACATCCTTGCTGTCTGATACCCTGTTCACTTTGGATTCATTAGGTTATTTTAGACTAGTAAGTGACTTGTGTAGATCAAGATCAGACTGTATGGATATGCCAGCTGATTTGGATCTACACAGTTTCCCCATGTAATAATTTGTATCTATCGAGCAAAGGGTTATGACATATATCCTTACTTTGTTCACACTGACCGTCTATTATACAGATATACTAAATATCTATTGTATGTAACTTATCAGTTCTTTGTTGTACTTGTGTTTTAGTCTCTTAACACATTTATGTTTTGTTTGTTTATTACTGACTTGTGTTTGTTTTGTTGCGTTGTCAGATAACAGCCAGAGTAGTGTAGCTAGTACAGCAGGCTCCACAGACTCGAGTTATACTGAGTCACCATACCATCGACTCCAACCACCGTCACATGACAACGGTAACATAAAGCAAAACTCTTACCATAATTCACAATAGAATGAAGCAAAATAAATTAAAAAGTAATGAAGCAGTGAAATAGAACAACTGAATTCTGCAAAATGGGCTGGTTGTCAACCAATCTCACTGACTACGGCCCACAAACACCGTATATAAGCTATAGCAGTTTTCCCCAATAACAATTTTTTAGAAACCATCAATACAAGAAGCATATTTCATAAAAATACAAAATGATCTGAAAATGTCTTTACAGTGGAAATCAATGCAATACAACATAAATTAAAATGCACAGCATTGAAAAAAGTCATGGAATGTGTTGACACTGTGTGAAACTCATATTTTACTGGTAATAGGTGTGCTTTATGTGGTATCGCATTCATTTGAATCATTTCCACTGTAATGGCATCTTCACATCATTTTTGTGACCCTTACCAAAAATGTTATGAATCAATCATATTTTTCAAAAAGTAGTTATCTGGGATAGCCACTATTGCTTGTCTACAGTATTTGCTGGCCATCGTCAGATCTAATATTTTGTTAGATTTGACTACATAGAGGTTTGGGAAACTTTTTCAAAATTTGAATAGTCAGCAATATTGTGACTTGTATGTGGTAATTTTGTAAAATCAGATGAGCATTGGGAATGTATTTGCTGACAATCTTGTTCACGGTCAGTGTTTTATGATCAAGGTCATTGTTAATATAAAAAAAAAAGAATGGTTTTCACCAAAGGCCCTGAAGTGAGATAATTTGACATAAATGTGTCTCTCATGAAAAGTAAATGTACCTGTGGATGGCATACAGGACCATTTCTAATTGAAGGCAATACTACGTGTAGAAATAGAGGGGAGATAATTATGCTACATTTCCGCTGGATAGAGTTACCTGCAGTTGTTTTCTTGAAAATAAAAAATGGAGAAGTGTATGTACCATTACATGATATGCCCGGACAATTTCTTACATCAATATGTAAACTTGCATGAACTTGATAGAATGAACTCTTAAATATGATATGTGCCTATCATTTGGGCTGTTGTGTATTATTTTAATTAGTTTGTATTTGCTTTAACCATTTACTCCATATAATTAAATGCTTTTTAATGTGTGCGCAACCACTGTAGATCAAGATCAGCTGGCACATCAAAACTGTCTAATCTTGATCAAAACTGGTTGAATCTTGGTGAGAAGTAATTTAATGAATCTAAAAGCAAACAGGCACTGTTTGCCCATGCAATAGAAGTGTATCCATAGAGTAAATTAACTAATTTGAAATAATATTAGCACTGCTTTACTTAAATTAATTTCATAAGAAACAGCTGTATGCATGTTCTGAAACTAAGTTGAAAATTCATTGAATATTAAAATGCAATGTGTTAATGCAGCTCAATGTGTAAAATTAATCACAGACTATTGTGAATAGGATCAATATTATGTGGAGATAGCAATTTATTGTCTAGCATGAATAAGTCATAAAAAACTTTGTTGGTTTCAGATACCGCATATGGTTTATTTGGTCAGGCTACATCTTTGGTTTGCAACAGATTAATGGCTTCCTGGAAGGGAGAACTCAGCACTGCCCTTGCTGCCATGGAGTTACTCTCTGGCCTTGCTAAAGTTAACATCACCCCACCCAACATGCTGATGTGTAAGCGGACGGTCAAATGGATCTGTGACTTCATTGTGTTCCAGTGTAGCCGGCCCGCACCAAACCACTCTCGTGACTTACACTCCATGATAGTGGCAGCATTTAAATGCCTCACTCTGTGGCTGGTGGAACACAGTAAGCTTCTGTACGACAAGGAATGCTTACACAATGTACTGGAGGTCGTCGAACTCGGAATCTCTGGCTCAAAGTCACAGGTAATAACAGAAACACTTAACAAAAGTATTTTGTTGCTTTTGAATGTATGCACAATAAACACATGCTTAAACAGCGAAACCCTTCATTACGACCACCGCAAAGTTAAGACCACCTCTACAAAAATGACCACTCAATTTCCCTTTTTAAAGTTTTGCATTATTTTCTCTCCTGAAACAAAGACCACCCTACTTTTCAGACTACATCTGTCCATTCAGAGAGTTGGTCTTAATAGAGGAGTTTCACTGTACATATTTTGTTCATGACCAGTTTATTATTATAGAAATTATAATTTGGTAGATGTATTAGCCTAAAAGACTTCTTATTCTTTTTGAAATCAAGAAATAGTTTTGTAAGATTTTATGTTTTATCCTGATACAGTTATAGAGATAAAGTTTTGAAGTTCAAATCACTGTCAGCTTTTCAGGAATACGCATAGTGAAAAATATGGACAAAATGGTTACTCTGTGATCAGATACACCATAAAAATTTTGTTAAAACAGTCCAAACAAGACAGAATCTTTTGAGAGGTTTTATAATTTTATGACTTGATTAGATTTCAAAGTTGCTTTTACGATGAGGGAAAATAGATGCTAAATAAACCTTTCTTAAAACAATAATGGTAGTGAGATCATTTGTATGTTAAAGATTAATGATTTATATTTTACTTCCGGCTATCCTCGCATCTCAGCTAAAACTAGGCAACAAACAACACATACTCTTTGAATAAGTCATCAAAACCTTATTTTATAATACATATGCACTTCAGTGTATATTATGTAGCACAACTCTATGCATGATTACACTGTAGTATTTGGTCCCAAATTCCTTCATTAATCGTTTTTTTTTTATATAGAAATAGAAAATGATAGCACTAAAAGATGGTTCAATACTTTGTTGGAATATGCTTTGTGCAAAGGTAGAAAGTTAAATTATGTTAATTGATAATTTTTGCTTTTTTTCCAAGGTTTAGGCTTAATATACATTGTCAGCCAATCTTTGATAATAAACAAACATGAAATATGAAATTATTGTACAGGCAATGTTTTGTCTTTCGTTTGTTTTGAAAATACCAAAGAAACAGCAAGTTTTGTTCTAAAATAAGTGAAAATTGTAATCTACACTTTAAAAACAATGAGGCTTGTTTCTTTTTTTGGATTGAAATATAACACAAAAGTCAAAATTTAATTATACCTATATTGTACAATGTATTGTCAAAGGTTGGGTTAATGTAGATATCATATTTTTCTTCTATCATTATACCCCCACAAACGAAGTTTGAGGGGGTATATAGGAGTGAGCTTGTCGGTCGGTCGGTCGGTCTGTCGGTCGGTCTGTCGGTCGGTCGGTCGGTCGGATTCTTTGTTTCCAGATGATAACTCATGAAAGGCTTGACAGAATTAAATAATTTTTGGTACACAGGTATATCGTCATAAGATACAGGTCAAGTTCGATTTTGGGGCTGGTGGGATCATTGTCAAGGTCACTGTTACTAAAAATAGAAAAATGGTTTCCGGATGATAACTCATGAAACACTTCACAGATTTAATCCTTGTTTGGTAAATAGATGTAACATCACAAGATACAGGTCAAGTTCGACTTTGGGGCTGGTGGGGTCAATGTCAAGGTCAGTATTACTAAAAATAGAAAAAGGGTTTCCAGATAATAACTCATGAAAAACTTCACAGATTAAATCCTTTTTTGGTACATATATGTTATATCAGAAGATACAGGTCGAGTTCGACTTTGGGGCCTGAGGGGTCAGTGTCAAGGTCACTGTAACTTAAAAAAGAAAAATTGTTTCTGGACTATAACTCATGAAATACTTCATAGATTTAATTATTTTTTGGGACACAGATGTAACATAACAAGATAAAGATTAGGTTTGACTTTGGGGCCTGTGGGTTCAAGGTCAAGGTCACTGTTATTGAAACTTCAAAACTTCGTTTCCACTCAGTAACTATAGCTTGGAATGAGATTCTTAAATGAAATTTGGTGTATTGATGGTTTTTGTGAAGATGACTTTTGGGATTCAAGGCCTGTGGGGTCAAGGTCACTGTTACTAAAAATAGAAAATAAACTGTATGCTCAATAACTTTGGTTCAGAATGAGATATTGTGATGAAAATTGCTATATAGGTAGTGTCTGTGAAGACAAAACTTGGTATTGAAATTGGGCCTGATGGGGTCAAGGTCATTGTTACTAAAAATGGTTTCTGGATGATTTCTCATAAACAATGTTTGGCACACAGTTCTTAGATAAAAGTTAGATAAAGGCCACTGTTACTAACATATTTAAACCATTTCTGCTCAATAAATTTAGAAGGAATGAGATATTGTGAAGAAACTTGCTGAATATGTGGCTACTGTGAAGACGACACTTTGGATTGAAAGTGGGGCACATTATGCCATTGATTCGAAGCATTCCCAGTTCAATTATCAAGCATACATGTGGGGGTATTTAATCACTTTCAGTGATAATTCTAGTTTAGTTTGCCTTACATTAAGTTTGTTGCTTTAACACGTTGGTTTTCAGAAACAGGTTTCAGACACTGCCACAGTGTCATTAAAAATGGGAAAAGATGACAAATCTGTATATATGCAGGTAATCACAGTACCACGCTTGTGCACAACCTATCTCTCTCTGTATGGATAACCTATTGCACTTCTAGACATGTATCCCAAAATAGCTGTGTTTACTGCCTGTTCTACTTTTTCTTTATGATTACTTAGATATATTCTTAAAACTGGGCTGTTTTAACCCTTTACTCCATAGATACACCTTTATTGCATGGGCAAACAGTGTAGATCCAGATCAGCCAGCACATCCATGCAATCTGATCAGGCTCTACACTGTTCACTTTTTGATTCATTAGGTTATTTCTGACCCAAAATGCAACCAGTGCAGATGTTGATCAGACAGATCTAGATCTGCACTGCTTGCACATGCATAAAAATGTGTATACCAGTATATGTTTTTAACGCCTCTAAAAACAGTCAACACAATTATTTTGACATTACATACATATTGTGGTTGTCCTTAGTTTTTGTTAATTTAGCAAGTTTTACTTTGTGTATAATTGATTAGAAATTGAGCGGCTGTCAATCAAGCAGTGTATGTCTTCTGTTTTATCAGGCTCACCATTTTATTTGTCAAGAACATGGGATTGGGACCCAATTAATTACAGCTTTTTCTTTTGTTTTTATTGATTTGCACATATTAATAATGGCTGAAACACACATAGGTAAGAGGCTGTCACACGCTGATGCAATGGTTTTGCAATTTTTGCCACATCCAGCTAGGTCATTGCTTGGAGCTGTATGGTGCTAGTTTAAGGGTCCTGTTTTAGTTCTGTACATAGCAATTTGCTGGAAGAAATCTGTGCCGTCTGATAACGAACTGCTCTGTTTGCTCTTTGATTCATTACTTTATTCATGAACCATACTTGTATTATCAGTGGTCATCTGTATCATTGCTGTCTGAAATATTATAAGATCAGTTCTTAACATTCAATACATATCTCTATATAATCAACACATTCAAATTTAACACACTTTATACACTTTTTTCTCTTATTTATTTAATTTATTTTCAAATCTTTTCGAGGATGATATACTGTCATTGCTGTTGTAAAGGCTGCACTTTCTATCCAAGAATAGGGGTACAGCAAGTACATAGGACTGTTATAAGGGCATGGGATATTTTTTCCTGGACGATTTCCAGGACGATTTTAATGATTTGCAGGCTGAAGTCCGTATACTTTGTGATATGTTTACATCATCTTACATGTAAGATTCATTAACGAGGAATTAGGAATCTCACTGTTTGTTCATGACCTTATTATTGTTCATTGCCAATAATTGAGAGGTTATTCTTACTTTCCACCACATATGACTAAAAATAGCAATGAATAGTGTTATTGGGTATATCATATTCATTTTATCTAAATATGTGTTTTTCAATTAATGGACAGTCAACAATACGACATACATGTACTTGTTTAAATTCACATCCTGAAAGGAATTTGTTACCAAAATGGTTTAAAACAACAGAATATGTTTGTCTGCTTTCTTATATTTTAACACAAAGACAAAATTCCACATTTCTTCATAATCCCACCAGGTTTTAACCCTTTAATCCATTAATACATCTTTATTGTGTGGGCCAACAGTGTAAATCCAGATCAGCCGACACATTCATGCCATCTATTTAGGATCTTTACTGTTTGCCTTTACACTCATTAGGTTATTTCTGACCAAGATGGGACCAATGTAGATCTAGATCAGATGGCACTGATGTGCTGGCTAGTCTTGATCTACACTGGTCACACATGCATTAGAACGCATGAATGGGGTAAATGGTTTAACTAAATTTGATTTTTTTCTTCCTATTTCATGCATTTTGGGGGAGTGCAGCTTTTAAATGAGTGATGATTGTACATACTTATGGTTGCATGAAATAACAGGCATGTGATCACAACTTTGCTAAATGAGTTGCAGGTTGAACATTTATTGTAATATAGTCTTGATTCAGGATCAGTTGTTATGTCTGAAAAATCCTTTTAGTAGGTTAGATATTCATTTGTTAATGTAAAATGTAAATAGATTCTGTATTAGGGGAATGCATAGGAAGTCAGTTTCATGTTCAGTTTGTGTAAGAAAAATGATTATTGACTTGGAATCTAGTCATTGGTGTATCTGCATGGTTGTGAACTTTTGTGTTGCATTATTGAAGAAAGACGATAATTAGGCATTGCATTGTCCGTCTTAGCCATTTCTTAAAATTTCTTCATCAAACTAAAGAGTTAGTCCTGGACAGCAACAGGACAGTGGTCTGTAGGTCAAAGTCCTATTTTGACAAAGTTATGCTCTTTTCATTCCTGATAGATTTGTCACAAAAGCAAAGCTACCAGCTTTAACTTGCTGAATATTAATATTAACTAGCCTAATATTTTTATCCAAATGAATTTTTACTCCTTATGCAAATTGTCAAATTACACTACAATGTTTTTCTCAAATTTTGTTCAAGCAAATAGTCAAATATTCTGTAATTTCCGGCTGACTCTAGCTTTATTTTTTTTTGTTCCACATGTACAGACAAAATGTCAAATGTCTACACAATTATGTTATCTGAAAACCCATCTAGTTTGTTTCATCAGTATGTTGTATAAAACATGCAGTTGCTACTGTCAGAACAGCATGGTGAGTTAAGTAGGTAGATCAATAGTGTTTTAAGTCGTTTAAAGAAGGCTGTGTGTTTCCACTGGTATGTAGTTCAAGAAAACATGTTCAGTTTACTGTCTGATGGCAAAAGGTGGAAGACTGTAACAATATTAACCTTTTAGTGTTGCAGTCACTGTAACCAGTTAGCTGTTCAGTCAATAAATTTCACCTGAATGTCCCTATAAACAGCATACAGACTTGCTTGGCATAAAAAAAGACAACACTGTTACAAAAATTGACCAGTTCATTGCTAATCTTTGTTGTTAATTTCAGCTTCCTTAAGAGGTCATTTTTTGGCCATTTTTTGGAGGAATAGTATTCACCATGTTGTTTCGGCTTACATATCAAATTTATAGTTTAGTAGACATGGTTTCCATGGCTAGTATTTGCTAGTTTTGCCAATCCTTTCCCATGCTAGTTGATGAGTTCATCCTCTTGTTGCCAGCTTTATTAAAGAGCTAAGGAGTTTATCATTCACTTTACTGGGGTATGGTAGCACTTGAGCAGTTTAGAGTTTTTGTGTTTACAGATGAAAGTCAGATCAAAATAAATGTTTCATAAATGTCAACGCAGCCACAAGCAACTTAAATGGTTCTCAATTGAACTTGTAAAGTGTGTCTTCCATTGTATAGATCCTAACATTCCCTTTACATTCTGTTATACATGTATCCCGATATTCAAGATTATTTAATTAACTGAACACATTTTTATTTGTATTCCAGACACTGAAATTCTGAAAATGAACTGAAATAATTTTGAAACTGGTGATATGAGGTTGTATGTTACAGAACAAAGCCAGTGACCCACCCAAGTTTAAGGGAGAAAAGGACCCGATGCCGGCCTCCATGAGGGTGAAGGATGCTGCAGAGGCTGTACTGACCTGTATCATAGACCAAGTGGTGAGTGCTTAAATGTATCATAGACTAAGTGGTGAGTACTTACATGTATCATAGACTAAGTGGTGAGTGCTTACATGTATCATAGATCAAGTGATGAGTGCTTACATGTATCATAGACCAAGTGATGAGTGCTTACATGTATCATAGACTAAGTGGTGAGTGCTTACATGTATCATAGATCAAGTGATGAGTGCTTACATGTATCATAGACCAAGTGATGAGTGCTTACATGTATCATATACCAAGTGGTGAGTACTTACTTGTATCATAGACTAAGTGGTGAATGCTTACTTGTGTCATAGACCAAGTGGTGAGTGCTTACATGTATCATATACCAAGTGGTGAGTGCTTACATATATCATAGACCAAATGGTGAGTGCTTACATGTATCAAAGACCAAGTGATGAGTGCTAACATATATCATAGACCAAGTGGTGAGTGCTTACATGTATCATAGACCAAGTGATGAGTGCTTACATGTATCATATACCAAGTGGTGAGTACTTACATGTATCATAGACTAAGTGGTGAGTGCTTACATGTATCATAGACCAAGTGATGAGTGCTAACATGAATCATAGACCAAGTGATGAGTGCTTACATGTATCATATACCAAGTGGTGAGTACTTACATGTATCATAGACTAAGTGGTGAATGCTTACTTGTGTCATATGCCAAGTGGTGAGTGCTTACATGTATCATAGACTAAGTGGTGAGTGCTTACTTGTGTCATAGACCAAGTGGTGAGTGCTTACATGTATCATAGACCAAGTGGTGAGTGCTTACATGTATCATAGACCAAGTGATGAGTGCTTACATATATCATAGACCAAGTGGTGAGTGCTTACATGTATCAAAGACCAAGTAAGTGATTAGTGCTTACATATATCATAGACCAAGTGATGAGTGCTTACATATATCATTGAACAAGTTGTGAGTGCTTACATGTATCATAGACCAAGTGGTGAGTGCTTACATATATCATTAAACAAGTGGTGAGTACTTACATGTATCATAGACCAAGTGATGAGTGCTAACATATATCATACACCAAGTGGTGAGTGCTTACATGTATCAAAGACCAAGTGGTGAGTGCTTACATGTATCAAAGACCAAGTGGTGAGTGCTTACATATATCATAGACCAAGTGGTGAGTGCTTACATTTTTCATAGCATAGACAAAGTTTTGAGTGCTTACATTTATTGTAAACCAAGTGGTGAGTGCTCACATGTATCATAGACCCAGTGATGATGGTAAATGATTCCATTAAGTGGCAAGTGCTTACATGTATCATAGACCATGTGGTGATTGCTTACATGTACCATAGATCAAGTGGCAAGTGCTTTCCTGTATTATAGACCAAGTGGTGAGTGCTTACATGTTTTATAGACCGAATGGTGAGTACTTACATGTATCATAGACCAAGTGGTGATTGCTCACATATATCATAGACCAAGTGGTGAGTGCTTATATGTTCCATAGACCAAATGGTGAGTGCTTACATGTATCATAGACCAAGTGGTGAGTACTTACATGTATCATAGACCAAGTGGTGAGTTCTTACATGTATCATAGACCAAGTGGTGATAGCTCACATGTATCATAGACCAAGTGATGAGTACTTACATATATCATAGACCAAGTGGTGAGTGCTTACATGTATCATAGACCAAGTGATGAGTACTTACATGTTCCATAGACCAAGTGGTGAGTGCTTACATGTATCATAGACAAAGTGGTGATTGCTCACATGTATCATAGACAAAGTGGTGAGTGCTTACATGTATCATAGACCAAGTGGTGATTGCTCACATGTATCATAGACAAAGTGGTGAGTGCTTACATGTATCATAGACCAAGTGATGAGTACTTACTTGTTCCATAGACCAAGTGGTGAGTGCTCACATGTATCATAGACAAAGTGGTGAGTGCTTACATGTACTATAGACAAAGTGGTGAGTGCTTACAAGTATCATAGACCAAGTGGTGAGTACTTACATATATCCTAGACCAAGAGGTGAGTGCTTACATATATCATAGACCAAATGGTGAGTGCTTATGTGTATCATAGACCAAGTGATGAGTACTTACATGTATCATAGACCAAGTGGTGAGTTCTTACATGTATCATAGACCAAGTGGTGATTGCTCACATGTATCATAGACCAAGTGATGAGTACTTACATAATATCATAGACCAAGTGGTGAGTGCTTACATGTATCATAGACCAAGTGGTGAGTACTTAATGTTTCATAGACCAAGTGGTGATTGCTCACATGTATCATACACCAAGTGTTGAGTGCTTACATGTCTCATAAACTAAGTGGTTTTGGTGAATGATTACATTATCATAGACCAAGTTGTAAGTGCTTACATGTTTCATAGACCAAGTGGTGAGTGCTTACATGTATCATAGAGCATCTGGTTAGTACTTAAATTTATTATAGAGCAGGTGGTAAGTGCTTACATATATCATAGACCAAAATTGGAGTGCTTACATTATCATAGATTAAGTGGTGAGTGCTTACATTGTCATAGACTAAGAAGGCCATGTGGTAAGTGCAGACATGTATTGTAGAACAAGTAATGAATACTGACATGTATAATAGACCAACTGGTGAAAGTTCAAGTCATGTAGGAGCTGCAGTTAGCCTTTGTTGGTTTATCTCTAAACCACTTTGGCTTGTTAGATTTGTTTTAGTGTCTAGAACTTATCACTTGTTAATCAAAACAAATCAGAATAGATACATTGAAGAGAATTGTAGGCAATTAAACTTTTTACAAAAAAAAACAACAACAAGTGCTTAAATGCGTTGAATAAAGCAGTGATACTGCCTTCATGACTGACAATTTCAAAGTAACCTGGGCTTTAAGACACTATGAAGTATAACTCCAGTACAGCTCCTAGATAAGAAGCTGACCATCACCAGTACACATATATGTGATATAGCATGTTTCAAAAGATTGGGTAAACCAGTTAGTTCCTATTTTCATATTATTCTTCTAAATTATATTTAAGGGAGCTTTTCCACCACCATGTGGTCCTGAGTCCCTGTTCTCCCTACTGGATGAGAGATCCCTACTGAAGTATGCAAAGGGGACAGGTCTACCTGAGAAGGGTTCTCCTTTCAGATACTTTGTTCTGGATAACTCAATCATCATTGGTCTTCTTGAACAGCCATTAGGGAATTATGAAGGTAAGTTAAGCCATGCCAAGTGTAGGTTATATTCTGCTGTGGCATTTATATATTTTACTTTATTGTTCACAGTTCATGCTCAAGAAAATTTCACATAACAAACCTTTACTCCATACATGTATGTCTTGGTTTTATCACATGTGTGAACAGTGTAGAACCAGGTCAGCTGGCATATTCATTGGCATTTAATTTCATGGGTTTTGGTTAAACTGCACTTTAAATTTTATACTTAAATTCACGTTTTTCATTTTAATAAAATATTCATAAGTTACATGTATCATAGATCTATCATAAGCGCTTTTGAGCATATTTTTTTAAAAAGAGCGCTATATAAATGCGGTATATATATAAGTTCAATTTCTTTTTTGTGGTGGTCTTAAATTTGTTGATTAATAATTGCACAAAATCCGTGAAAAGAAGTACTCCACAAATATGAATGAATTCACAGTAAATAGTTCTTAGGAGTTGAAATATCCTACTTTTTATTCCTTTTCACCATGTACTTTTATATTCTTAGTAATATAATTTAGAATAAATTCATTATACTTTCCAGAGTCTAAAGAAGAATGAATACTGCTTTGTTTGTCTAGATACTTTGAAGATATTCTTGAACATTAAATAAAAAGTTTCCATTTCCCTGTAGCATTATATCAGACAAAGCCTCAAAGCAGCTGACATCTAACTTTTTAAACAACATGCTAGTGTTTTATAAAGCAGGAAATTTGTTTACAACCTATACTGTTGCCATCTGCCAATAGTTGTTATCCACAACATACGACAATAACATTCTGAAGTTGTGGATGACTTTGAGCTGTAAAAACAGAATGTAAAACATTGTATTTTAGATCCTCTGCCCACTGTAACAGCCTTGATTCGAGGTCCATTCGGAAGACATGCTTGGACCATGCAACTGAGGCATTCTCCTAGAATTAACAAGGTACTACCAAACAGATGATTTTTATAAGCCTGTTTGAAATATGGTAGTGTTATTGCCCATCCATCTTTTGTTTCCATGGTTTAAGTAACAGTCACAAAACTTGGTAGGCAAATTAGTAATAGGGAGTAGATGACCTCTGTTGTTTTTCGGGTCAAAAAGACAAAGGTACTGTATGCTGATGTTTAATAAAATAGTGGTTTTCCATCAATAACTGAAGAAAAGTTTGACCTGCATTCAGCATTTATGTTAGACTATCACACAGTTATGATCAATAAAATGACCTGTCCGCTAGTGAATTGAAATGCAATATGTAGTGAAACAGATATAAATGGCTACTTATATTTATCATACCTTGTAGTTAAACTGAATACTGGTGATCCCTTTCAAAAATTATAAAGATTAATTTTCTTGATTAATCTGTTTATTAAAACAGTTTTAAAAAATATACATTTCTGATATTCTAAAGAAATAGAAGTTTAATAATAAATGTCTTTAAACTATCCTTTCAGATGTCATCTTCAAAGAGTATGTTAGCTGACCCAGGTCGACCAGTACCCATGGAGAATATTGGTACACACCACGTGGTCAAACACAAGTACTTCCCAGATAATGTTGATAAAATACCTCTCACTCTTGCGTAAGTTTTACAGTTGAAATGTAACTTTAGAATTTGTTTCCCTATTTTGGCAGGAGTATTTTTGAAGACTGTCAATGCGTCATACAAAATGGACAAAGTAGAATAAAAAAGAACCTGGCCTGTTTGATAAAAAAAGCAAAATGATTTGACTGATATAGCTGTGCAACATCTGTGATAACCATTATCATTGTATATATGTTCTCCAATATCATGAGAAAAAAATCTAAGATGTACAGCTGTTTGATATTTGTCTCCACTTCACCCTTTTTTCTTTTCCTGAACTAGAACTAGTTTTGTTTATAGAATAGCCATTTGTTGTTTCATTTTATTTTAACCCTTTATTCCATATATAAGCATTTTATCACATGCGCAACCAATGTAGAACCAGATCTGCCAGCACATCTGGTCTGGAGGTTATAAAGCTGAGATTGGAAACCAGTCTCAAATCTCAAGCATCTGATTGGCTGAAATGGCGACCAGTCGCCATTTCAGCCAATCAGATGCTTGAGATTTGAGACTGGTTTCCATGCTCAATTTTATATCCTTGGGCACAGACTGATCTCTTTTTGCTCAGAAATTAACTTATAAATCAAAAGGCAAAATGTGTAGATCCTAATCAGACAGCACAGAAGTGCCAGCTGATCTGGATCTGCTCTGTTCACCAATGCCAAAGGAGGAAAATGTTAAATTAACTGGGAAGATGTTGATGTGTCATAACAGTTTCAGGAATGTTATTATGGATGAATGTTTTTGCTACTTTACAGAGACAAGAGTATTCCCAGCCTGGACTCTCTGGTCACTGATGTCAAGATGAAGTCTGATCTGGAGAAACTGAGACAACAGATTGAGCTGCAGACACAGTTTGAGAACAACATTGGGAGGCGGGGCCAGGTGGAGGCAGCTCGCCGCCAATTTCCCAACCCGGCCACGGAGTGTAAACCTCCCAAACTGTGTGAAGAGTTCCAGACAGCCAGGCTTTTCCTTTCTCATTATGGTTTCCTCTCTCTGGAGGCACTCAAGGTTGTTGTTGTTGTTGGGAATTTATGTTATGTTTTTGTAGTTTTTATGTACATGTAAATATTGAGATATCATAGTTTAGTTTATTTGTGACATTTGTTTACTATTTTACATGGTTTTTATGTTTCACTTGCTAAGATTTTGTTCTTTTGAGGTTTGAATATTTAAATAAGTTTTTCTTAACTCTGCTTCATGGATACACCTATATATCATGTTTGACCAGTGTAGATACATATCAACCGGCATATCTGTGCTAGATCTGGACCTACCCTGTTTGCTTATTGGCCAGAAAAAATTGAATGAATCTAAAAGTGACTAGTGTAGATCCTGATAAGAAAGCTCAGATGAGCAGGCTGATCTGGACCTACACTTTTCATATACGTAGTACAGTAAAACTTCGAAAACTCGAACATCAAAAACTCGAGCACTCGGGAAAATTCGAAGTAGTTTTGCTGGTCCCGGCAATTTTCTTTTATATTCTATATAAAAATACCATGGAAAACTCGAACTTCAAAAACTCGAAATCTCGATGACAGGTGTCGGTCCCTTGAAACATATTTATTTTCTTCTTTGTTTACATTGGAAAACTCGAGTAATAAACGACCGATTAATTTTCACACCTCTCGGGAGCAATTGGTTAACTGTGACACGTAGTTTTCACACCTTGTGATGGTTATATTGCCAGTCCAGTTAATGGTCAATTGCCAGTGTCTATCGTGTTTTAATTGATCCGATTAAAAATCGGGTTCTGATGAAAGAAAATAATTTTATGCTCACTCGTTAGGTGGCTGCGTTGAGACGATAATTATAAGAATTTAATAAGGATTAATTTTATCTCAAATAAAAGAATATGAAACGCGGCAGTTTGTATCTTTGTATTTTGATGGGACCTTGTAATTTTAACATGCGTATGAAAAAAAAATGACGCACCGTTTGTAAAGTATAATAGTTCTCGGACAATTTCATCAAGAAAGATTTAAAAAGCCGTTTTCTTGAAAAAGTATCGATGTACTATAGCGTACTGTATTTACCCAGGGAGTTTATTGTATAGTTGATTTGAACATGGATTATCTGCAGGAACCAACAAACAGCAGCCTGCCACCAGCCCTAGTGATGCTGGACACCAGCTCAGCCAGTCTGTTTGCTGACATTGAGCTTCTGGATAGCATTCCTAGTCGAGACAGTGACACAGTCCATGTGTTCTATGTCAAGACAGGACAGAAAACACCAGCAGAAATAGTTCAGAATGTGGTAAGCCACTTTATTTGTTTATTTAATACTTACTTTATTTTGATCTCTGGATATTTTTACTGAATTTTGCTATTTTTATCAGCCAGATAAGCAAGAGAAAGAATCTTACATGTACTTAAGTTACAGATGAAATTTGAATCCCCTGTAACAACTGTTGCCTATGGCACCTGGTCCCAAGGTTATAAAACTGAGCATGGAAACCAGTCTTAAATATCAAGCATCTGATTGGCTGAAATGGCGACTGGTCACCATTTCAGCCAATCAGATGCTTGAGATTTGAGACTGGTTTCCAATCTCAGTTTTATAACCTTGGACTCTGAGAATTGACCTTTGTATTACATTGTACCGTATATATGTGACATATCCCTTGAGATAAGATTTTTTTCTTTAACTTCAGCACATAAATTAATCTTATACATGTATTGTTTAGATTTTGAGCCATTTGCACACATGTTGTCTTAACCTGCAATTGTTAGTAATGAAAAACATTTGCATTTGTTACCAATGTCAAACAAAATCTCAAAAATGGTTTGAACGATTGATTTAAAAAGAGTGTATTACTCAAGTTTGTTGTCTTATATAGTCTTCACAAGCCAGTGTACAGCCACAGTTTCTAGAGTTCCTGCATTCTCTTGGTTGGCCAGTAGATGTGGGCAAGCATGCAGGATGGACGGGACATGTGGCCACCAGCTGGAAGATCATGGATCAGGATGATGCCACTGGTAAGTCAGCCACATGTTTCCTGACATTTTGTATATTCACTGACTAATTAATTTCAACTGCAATGTTTTGGATGCTTCCTTTATTAAGTAATAGCATTCTACATTAAAGTGAGTTTAAGCTTTTCTGTTAGGTCAGAAAGATAATTGTAGTTTTTGCTATAATCAAGAGTATCTTAATCATTCTTAAGTGGCCTTTTGACACAAAGAGAAATATGTGAGATACATAAGCATCTCTTTGTCCACGAGTCAGTCAGTTCATCTGTCTATGGCTTTTACTTTGCCATTTCCTAACATTTCTTTCTCATTCAAATAACTACTTGTTACAGGGTCATAATGTAGTCAATATGTAAAGGTCAGTGTCACCTTGAAAGAGTTATGTCAATTAAATACTTAAATGAGCATGTTGTCATTTCCAACAGGCTCTTTTTTACCTTGCTTTTAGCTCACCTGTCACATAGTGACAAGGTGAGCTTTTGTGATCGCAATTTGTCCGGCGTCCGTCCAGCGTCCGTCCGTAAACTTTTAATTTAGACAACATCTCCTCTTAAACCCCCTGGGCCAAAGTTGATGAAACTTGCCATGGATGTTCCTTGCATGAAGCTTTTCCAAGTTGTTCAAAGAAATCAATTCCATGCAGAACTCTGGTTGCCATGGCAACCTATAGGAAAAACTTTAAAAATCTTCTTGTCTGAAACCACAAGGCCTAGAGCTTAGATATTTGGCATTTAGCACCCTTTAGTGGAACTCTACAAAGATTGTTCAAATTATTTCCCTGGGGTCAAAATTGGCCCCGCCCCAGGGGTCACTTCATTTTACATAGACTTATATAGGAAATCTTTAAAAATCTTCTCACAAACCACAATGCATACAGCTTAGATATTTGGTAAGTAGCATTGTCTAATGGATGTCTACTAAATTTGTTCAAATTATGTCCCCTGGGCCAAAATCTGCCACGCCCTAGGGTTCTCTTGGTTTACATATAGTTATATAGGAAAAAACATGAAAAATCATTTTTCTCTGAAACTAATAGGACTAGATCTTAGATATTTGGTGCTGAGTATTGTGTAGAGACCCTTTATCAACTTTGTTTAAAAGTTGGCCTTGGGGTCAAAATTGTCCCCGCCCCGGGGGCCCTTAATATGTGAAAAAGGCAAACTTTAAAAATCTTCCTACTGGAAACCTCAATGCCTAAAGCTTAGATATTTGGTATGTAGCATTGTCTAGTGGATGTCTACCAAGTTTGTTCAAATTATGTCCCCTGGGCCAAAATTGGCCACGCCCCAGGGTTCTCTTAGTTTACATTGATTTATATAGGAAAACATGAAAAATCATATTTCTCTGAAACTAATATGACTAGACCTTAGATATTTGGTGTTGAGTATTGTGAAGAGACCCTTTACCAACATTGTTTAAATGTTGGCCCTGCCGTAAAAATTTGCCCCGTCCTGGGGGCCCTTAATATGTAAAAAAAGGAAAACTTTAAAAATCTTCCTACTGGAAACCTCAATGCCTAAAGCTTAGATATTTGGTATGTAGCATAGTCTAGTGGATGTCTACCAAGTTTGTTCAAATTATGTCCCCTGGGCCAAAATTGGCCACGCCCCAGGGTTCTCTTAGTTTACATTGATTTATATAGGAAAACATGAAAAATCATGTTTCTCCGAAACTAATAAGACTAGAGTGAATTTAATAAGACTTGTACAATACTTGAGTTACTATAAGATCTGGGTTCCTTTCTTGAATCAGCTAGACTCCATTATGGGTTCCAGAGTTATGGCCCTTGAAAGAGCCAAAGTTAGCTATTTTGACTTTTTCTCCACAATAGCAGCTTTATGTTTTGACTTGATTTTACCAAACTTGCACACAACTCTTTCAACAATTGAGCAGTTGTTGACAGGTGAGCGACCCAGGGTCCTATGGACCCTCTTGTTTGTCATTCTGACAAAGTAATGAAACTATCTAAGGGAGACACTAATGTTCAACTGTACACCTATTAAGTGTTAAATATGCATACTTTTGTTTCAAGAGACAAGGTGATAAAGAATCATTGACAAGGTAACTTACTGTTAATAGAATGTCGGTTTAAGAGGTGTCTATAGAGTGTTTTAATCATTATACCAGATCCTGACTTACCCCGAGGTACTGGAGGCAGTGTTTATGATGGCAGACAGCAGGTATTGTACTGGGCGGATGTCATGTCAGAAGTGGCTTTTGTTGTTCCTTCATCGGAAACCTACTCCAGGTTCTTAGCTGACCCCACAGGAGGTAAATTTCACTGTTTCATGTATCATCAGCATTGTTGTTAACTGAAATGTGGTTCTATCCATCTGTGGCACATATTGCATTGTTTAAGTTTTCTTCCAGTTAAAATTATATAAATAGTAAAATTAAGAGAAAGTTGTTCAAATTTCATGATACAAATTTTAAGTATTTACAGTTTGGGGAATGGTATATTTAAATTAAAATTCTACATAGTACTGGTATATAAGATTTGATTTGTCTATGGATACCAGCCCATATTTTAGGTGAGGAAATTGTATTTAGAAAACATATTGCCTCTTTTGTTAAAAAAAGTGTAATTCTTAAGAGGATTTTTCAAAAGAGATAATTTAAGCATGTTTTGTTTGTTTAATTATATCACTAATTTCTGAAATCTAAAGCAGTGTATACGTTGGTTTTCTGGCAGGTGTCTGGAGATAGTAGTATTTTAGGATTATAATTAAAAAAAATGTTGACATTGGAGTTCATAACTAGATATCTATTCCAAGAACCAGAAGAAAATTTCAGCATTAATTTTCAGTTTAAACTGTCTTGAAGATAAAAAAAATTAACTACCGGTAATATCATTTTTCTTTTACTGATCTTTAATTATTTTGCTAGGAGGTGGATTTTAAACCCAACCACATGAAAAGTTAGTGGTAAGATTTACACTTGATGCTTAAATGTTTCAGATAAGTCTCCGCAGTTCTCAAAGAAGGGTTCACCAGTAACACTTACAAAGCCACGCTCCCTTACACAAGAGTCCATGGACAAAATACGTTTGGAAAGGGAGACATCACTTCTCTCTCCAGATGGCACTGTATTAAGAACCAAAAGGGGACGCCAGCCCCTCATGATGGGACCTGATACCAAAGTGTTTGTAGTGTGGTTAGAAAATTTTGAAGATCATGAAAACTTCCCAGCAGGTTAGCAGTGTTTATTGTCTTTTCCAATCATTCTATTTGCAGTAGTAATTATGGCAAACATTTTTGTCCCCAATCACAAAGAGTGGTGTACTAAGAACAATCACATTTTCAGGTTATCACAAATCACTTCTCTGGTGCGTATCTTTACATCACCTAATTGTATTTAAACCATGCCTAGCACACATGTTTACTTCAAATTATCACGTGATTGATTACAGGTGATTTACTTGGTGTGACAAGCACTGGATTAGAACACTATCTGACCATCAGTTCTCTGGCATTACCGAGGGCCCCTGAAAAGGATGTGTTTATCATATTTATACATGCTCTGCAGAATGGACTGTTCAGAATACACATGCAGGGACAAACTGGAAAGTATGATGTTTTAAATTCACTTGTATAATTACATGTATCTTGAATATTGCTTACAAGAAAGGTGTGAAACCTACATGTTAAAGTTTTGAGTCAAACATAAAAATTCTTTAGAAAAATGATTATTGAAATTGCAGAGAAGCTTAACAGCTAAAAGGTTTTCCTACTGTCTGCTTTATTGAAGTTATTTATCCATCAAATATGTATTAACTTAAAAAAAATCAAACTGAAAACAGCCTTTAACAAAAGTTGATTAAACATTTCTTTTCTTCACCATTTCAGAGATTAAGTAGAACTTTTATAGTCTTCATACATCATGATTGTGGTATTTATAAACTTTTACATGTATTGTATGCTCTAGGTGTCATTAAATCCTGAAGTGGTAGACATTATTTACAAAACTAATTTATGATAATAAATATCAACTTGTAGTTAAACTTTTTTCAAATATTTAAAATTGTAGTACTGAGAAAATGCTTGTTGCTTTCAGACTGACAATGGCAATACCGCTGGTAGATGGTATGGTGGTCAGTAGACGTTGTCTTGGTAACCTGGTCAGGCAGACAACAATCAACATCTGTAAACGGAAACGTCTAGAAAGTGAACAGTAAGTTGCTTCTATATCAGTCCATTTTGTAAGGGCCAGTATCTAACATTAGCCACAAATATGTGGCCGAAAATTCCTGCAATTTTAAATTCTTAAGAGAAAGTAATGTACTCTTAATGTTTGCTAGCGATTCGAGTGCTTCGGTTGGCCTGAGCTAACATGTGTGAACAGTAATAAAAAATTTCCACAGTAATTTATTCCTTTAATGCTACAGCTTGACAATGCTCAGTTTGGAATATAAATTAATGTCAGTGTTTGTGACTGGGGGCTTATTTTGCTATGTATTGTAAAACACAATAAAACAAGGCAAATGATTTGTTGGGTGTCATTTTGGTTCACAGTGTATATTTGGACTTGACAGATTATTCAGATTTTGTTATTGGCAAGTGCTAAGTAAAGAAAATGATTTCAATATAGTGTTTATCCTCTTATAATGGACATATACATGTATGTGTGTAAAACACTGAATAAAATCATAGAGAGTTGTTTCCCTGCTGGCTAGCTTCATACAGTTAAAAGTAAATAAAGTCTAGTTGTTTGCGACAGATTAAAGACATTGTCAGTAAACTTATTCTTCTGACATCTATTTCAAGTAGCTGTCAACCTATTTGTACCATAAAGAGACAAGTGTCATCTAAAACAACTTTCATTCTAACTGGCTAAGGTTTCAGAGAAAAGCTGTCAGAACAGTAAGTTAAAATGACAGCAAAGAATTTTGTAGAATGATGGTCATTACATAATAAAAAGAATGTGTGGAAATAGCTAAGGCCACTTTAGTTTTAATTATTTCTGTAATTCCCCTTCAGATACCAGCCACCTCATGTAAGAAGAAAGGTGAAGATCCAGGACATGGTGAAGACCTATCAGATGAAAATGGAGGCCCCTGACTTCTATACCGCTCTCTTCCAGGAGGTGGGCAAGGAGTGAAAGGCAGACAGCCTCTTGATGATTGTCAGACACAAACTTCTTAAAGGGAGCCGACTAAGAAATCAAAAATCATGGAAAAATAACTAGTTAAAGGCATCAGTATGGTTTTTCTGGAAGGAAAACTAATACTTTACTGATGTGGAAAAAGAGACTATACAGTTTAGTTCATTTATGATGCAAAACTGGTGTCACCATCTGAGATATACTCATGGCAAAACACTGTAGTGTAGAATTAGCATATATTTTATGGAAGATTTTAATGATTGAAAATTTCTTGCAAGGTATCAATTGTTCACAGAAGGAAATGCAGTTATGTGTTTCAACAAGTAAAAAGTGTAGTTTAAGCCTCGTGTAAAATGCTGGCCAGGTGTTCATGTAATATAATAGTTTTAGAATTATTATGAATACTATTTACCTGTGTTCATGAGATATATGAAAATGTGCAATACTTGTAAATACTTATATTCTGTTATTAGCTGATTGTTTATGAGTATCTATTTGATTGCTTGTTAAGAATTGTTCTGTTTGAATTGTTACTGTGTTAACTGCACTCAAATAAGATGGTATATGGAACATGTAAACTTGGTATACTTGAAACAGTCCATATCTTTCCATGCTTATTAGATTAAATAACAAGAAGATGGAAGATGTGTGAAATATACTGCTAACAGGAACCTGCTACCTGGAACTTTGTTAGGGAAATCATGTTGATGTTTGATTTGTATAAATACAGTTAAATGAACAAAATCATAATTTCTTGTTTAATATAAGATGAATAAAATATGTGGTAAATAATCAGTAAATTAACATGGGAACATTTAAAGGGGCAACATTCGCTGCCTCGGCAGCGAGTATTTTGGGGTGTGGCTTTACATACAAACTATCTGCCAGTTATAATTAACTGTAGTAAAAATACCCTGTACAGAGTGAGTCACTGCATTACAGCAGACGACAGAATGAAGACTCCCTTTGCACTGATTATGAACTTCTATTTTTCCTTTCAGGGTTCCTTTGAATTTCTTTATATCTTGGACTAATTTCTCTCTTTTTTGTTTTTGTGTTCTTTAATTAAAATTCATATTTTCCTATTTGTTGTAAAAGACAAGCAGTCCACTAAATATTTCATTCATAACTTTAGCCAGGAATGTTTCTATTATCACAACATAAAAAGATAATGTCACAAAATTAATTTTGATCCTGTTGTAACCTTTGAAGTAGCAGAAATCTGGTTTATTTACTGATACCAGGCTATTGTTCTATCTTTGAAAAAGGAGAGAAACTTTTAAACTTTTGTAGATTCTTTATAGAAAACTATTATGTGTTGATTTATTTAATATTGAAAGGAAACATTATTATAAATGGCAGTTTCTGATGCAAATGAAATAATTTAGGCAACATAGAGCACAGAGGATAAAAAACCAAACTTTCATTATTCTCTGTGAGATTAAGCTTTAGTCTTATTGTAAATGCTTTCTTGCTGCTGAATGTAAACATTAGCAAGAGCTTGTGTTTACAAACACAGTGTTTTATCAGTTAGACACACCTCCCAGAAATTCAAATTCAAAATTTTCTGTCTGACAGGTTTAAACTTTTTCTGAGAGTCACCTTTATAATTAATATTTCACTTAAATTTTTAGATGAAATGTTTAAAAGGCTTACAATGTACATTTGTGAAAATTTTCAAAATAATTTGTTCAGTAGTTTTTTCAAATTTTGAAAAAAGGGCTCCTTGATGTGTAACGTGCATAAAATTATAGAAAAGCCTGCCCCAGCGCCATCTTGAGGTTTATATAGTCCTGTTGCCCCTTTAAGAATAGATCTGAAACAGAATCCTGTTGAAGAAAATTGGTTGACATGCCAGTGGATCTAACCTTTATAGTACAGATTGCCTTTCTAGTAGATCTAGGCACAATCAGTGATTAGAAGATTTTTTTTTCATTGTGGTCAGGTTTGACCATGATCTGTGGATGCCTCTAGTAGTGGAACTAGTGACCAGAACTTGGTCATTTTTGTTTGGTATCAGATTTGACCTAATAAGTCGATTTTGCATTTTTTCCTCAGCAATCATTACATTACTTTTATACATATTAATTACTTTATGGCATTTAGTAAAGTCATTTAAACAAACACAAATACGGTGTCTTACTTAATATGTAGTGACACATATTTATCTTTCAGTAGAAGTTTTAGAGAAATAATATGTGTAAAATAACTATGAGCATAGAAAGTGTGTCAAATAAAGAAATATCTGAGAAATTGTGTTGTCTCTTTACCTTGACATTCATAAAAGAACTTTGTTTATTGAAGCATACTTGTTTACCATTATATCCCAGTGTCTATGCAAAGAATCTTTGACTATAACCCACTTCCTGGCAATTGTGCACTTTTAAAAATCCATAGGTATAAACAACTGTAGTGAGAGAATTATCGAGCAAAATGGGCATGTAAGCTAGGACATTTCCGAGATCATGGTACCTTGTGTAAAATTAGCAAGATCACATGCCAGAAATAAAAGAAAAGACAACGTTGTACAATGACGCTAACCTTTCTTTTTGAGTTTACCTAAGGTTTTGTAAATAAAACCTCAGAAAACCAGACGGGGGTGGGGGGTGCAATTGCTAAATTATTAAATTACATTTACCCTGATTAAAACAATCATTACATTACAATTACTATAATTTAAAATGTAATGATTAAATAATGATTAGTTAATGTAATTGATTGCATGTGTGCATTGATTCAATACTTCAGTCTATACACACAGTGGAACTTCTAACTTGAAATATCACTGAAATAAATAAATAAATAATCATCTTCGGTTTTTGAAACATTGATACTGATTAATTAAAAAACACAGTTTTACAAGAAGAAATCCAACATATTTATATCCACGTTGAAATGTACACACACAATATGATCTCTAACAGTTTAAAATAGATCTACCAGTTGTCATTTTTGAACCCAACAATTTACTAAAATACTAGATCCCCTGTCACAGGTGCGATGGCAGTAGAATTTTATAGGGCGCCGTGAGATCTCAAAAAAAATCTAATACCTTTCCTGAAGATGGAGCAGTCACGGCGTCCTAACAGCAACAAAGACGTTGCAACGAAGGTCCCATGGATGGCGTTCTATCGCATTTCTACGGAGTTGTTGACGATTGCCTGCGTTCTCACAGCGCTTCCACTGCATGCACTACGCTTTCACGGTGCTCTCGCTGCGTTGACTGCGTGTCTAAGACGTTCGTTTTTACTACGTATAAAGCACAGAATATACACAAATCTTTGTTTCGATCAGTTGAATCAATTCTTTTGGGTACTCCTCCGTCGTCGTCTCAAAATGATAAGCACAGTAACTAAACTATCGTGGATAGTTTATCCATGCATATTGCAAGAGTAGCCCGGTTTGTTGGCGTAGGGCCTACATCAGACATGGTGAAATGAATATGTCCATGATACAAATATTCATTTAAAAGTTTGTGTTCGTATTTTTTTAAATGCAAACGCCGACGACGCGGGAGAACAATGATCGCCGTGTAAGCTCCATACTGTCGTTGTAAAATAAATAATACTCCGTATGAGCGCCGCAGACGCGCTGTACAAGCGCGGTAGTAACGCAGTGACATCTCAAAGAACGCCATACTATCTCCGTGCAAACAACACTGACAACCACAGCTTTTGCAACGCCGCAACCCACTGTGGCGTTGTAAGAGACCTTACTGTGCTACTGTGGCTACTTTATGGCGAACAAACTGCGCGTTTATTAGATCGCCGAGCGACGACGCTTGTTTTGTGCATGCTCAAAGCGAACGCCGTCGCTCGACGTTTCTGTGCCATCCCAATGGTCTACTGGTCATCATAATGCGTTGCTGAGACGATACGTGCGATCGTATTTCGCGTACCTTAGCGTTCTGCATTTTTCTCTTACTTTCAAGATTTTACGTGGGAATGCGGCCCTTTTGTGAGGGGCTTAAATTGCATGTAACACTTTTGCCGAAACAGGCTTCTACAGGAGGAACTCAACTTGCAGAAAATTGCCAGCAATGCTAGATGGTTTATCACTCATTAGGCGTGACACTGTTGAAAGTAATTCTGAAAAAAATGCATAAAAAAAGCTGTTCTAAGATAGTTCTGTAGTTGGGGAAACGTATTGTGATATGGTTTGTAAGTTGACGGTTTATGAAGCCAATCCGGCTTACATAACGTTTCCTTAAAACTACAAAAATTAGTCTTTCAAGAGAAGTTTCTGCACAAATAACATAACTGGGCATTATTAACAATAGACTCTGATACAGATCACTTTTTCAGACAGTTTCAAACAGTTGAGAAGAAACAGAATTACGTATTGACGTGCGGGTGACACATGCGACTCAGAAAACAGAGAGCGTATTATAAAGCGTATGTTTTAAGTTGAACATCGATCTACTAAAACTTTTGCTGGCAAATGGTGTGGAAGGAATAATTTCCACAGTTACTTCCCCTTTTTAGAAAGTTGCCACAAGGTCGCCGCAAAATATGTTGATCCAATTAAACAAAGCGGCGATTTTATGCCGATTTCGTCAAGCTTTGGCAGGATGCTCAGGTTATCATAGTAAAGTTGGAGTGTATGGTCACAGACCTAGACCATCTTCAACACCTTTTCAAGGTAGGTCAATAGTCTAACCTGTGTTGGTGTCATTATGTCGAACGTCATTATTATTACAAATAATATTAGTTATTATGTATGGTCACATTATATGGCTATTTAAAGCATTACGATTATGATTGTAAAGTAAAATTGTATAAATACCATAGTTCTACCATCTGTAGATGTTTTATATTCATTAACTGAGTTGCAAAGAATATAAATGAAAAGGTGTGTCAATTCATTGAATTTTGATTGGTTATTATAAGGAGGTGTGACCAAAACACAAACTTTATTTATTATGGCAAGTTACAGTTATTTAAAGCTATTAAACCTACACAACATAATATATACAAACATTGTTTATGTTGATAATTTAATTAAAATGCCTGATTTGCCAATCAAATTAAAATACCGTATTTACTATTCCCATTTTATTCATCTAACGAATAATAATAACTGATGGAACACATTGTGACATATAAATAAAAGAAGAGTACCTAAAGTAAAAGCTGCTCACAATTAATTGTTCTGTGCACAATAGTTTGTTATATGATGTTGACTAGCACACACATTTTGCAAGAGTTGCTGCGAAAAAGGGTACCATTATTTGCTTTGTCATCAATGTTGTTGTTCCAAGAGCCATTCAAAATAGCTGAGATATCACTAATTCTTCACATAATTTTGGTAAAAATGTGAGTAATTTTGTGTGTAAATATAAGAATTGAATTGATATTTCATCTGGCATGCTCTCTTTAAACTATCCCAATGTTTTTCATACCCTGATGAACACAAGCAAATATCTATTCAATTATTAATTAAATACCAGATATTAAATCCCTAACGGATGTTTTACAAACTTCATTCTTAACACAAAATGAAAATGATTCAAAGGACAGATCAATCTAAAAAAACAACTAGATTAGTTCCAGGAATAGCTGAATATTGGACAGTTTTGTTTAATAATTTGAAGAAATGCAGTAGACTCTTACCTTTCAAAGAAGAAGGGGCTTTCCTGAAAGTAGATGGGGGATTCTGGGCTCAAAACATACAAAACAGCAGCTGTTCAACTAAAATTGCTAAGTCGTAACTATGGTGATGATTGCCAGAGGTAATCCCCACCCCTACTTACACCTCTCCTCTTTTTGAGACCACATTTAATGTAAAATTAGAAATCATCATTGTTGAAAAGTTAGTTTTATTAGTTATCTACCTTTCATTTTTAATGTTTAATTATGAAAGTAAATTTGGGTGAGATTTGTGTTGTTATGTAAACCTGGTTGAAATCTTCATTTGTCTGGGAAACTGGTATGAGTACATTTACTTGTATGTCAGAGTTGTTTGGATAGAGCTTGATCATAACTCATTCATATTGTTGAACAAAAGAATTTTCTGTTATTAATGGAGATTGTTTACTGAGTGCAACAACATTTCTCTTTATTATTTTATTACATGATACCTACAGCAGCTGATTATTTTAAACAAAATATTTGGTGTGAATATTAGATATTCAATTTGCTACAATAGTGAGTACTTGCAAAACATTAATTTTACAGTTAAGAAACTGTAGGTTGAGTTTCAAAAGTTGAATTTCCCACAATGCATAAAATATATATTAATGCTGTTGTGTTGCTTCAGCTATCGTAGCAAGGTAAGTCAAGCACCAAAACTGGAGAAAATAAAGATGATAGCATTTAAGAATATTGATATTTGGAATAATTTTCTAGAAACAACCAGTTAACAGGGAAGATGAAAGAAGAAAATCTGCATGAAAAGTAAATTCCACTTTGTGTATTGATATTGCATATTTGCAGAATGCACCTATTAATAAATACTTATACAAAATATACACGCTATCAGTTTATTGTAGATATCTAACTTAAAGCCACTCAGTATGCACTTCCATAAACCCACAAAGTCACCTGTTTGCCCAAGCACACCCATAGACCCTTTTCCAAATGTAGCATATTCTTTATGACCAAGCCCTCATACTATCACACTTATATGCACTTCTACATAACTGAAGTTCTTTTGTAGATTACATGTACAGTAAATGCATAGATTATTATATAGATATATGTATCTTCTTAAGTATGCAGTGTGCTGATGATGATTATGAAGAAGATAATACTTATGATGATGAAAATGTTTTAATATTTCATTGCAATGACTGTATAAAACCCCACTTATTGCTTTAGACAAAAAATCCATGTTCTGTCATCTCCTCGGATAAAATATATAAGTCAGAAGATTCCCATTATCAGCATATGATACAGAATGATTTATTTTGTTCTGCCTGCCGTGTCTTGTACCCTTCGGGTAGTGTGCTGCAAAACCACTACTGTGAATAGCTCCACTATTAGCTGAAAATTGTTGCTCTTTTTGTAAACAGCACTACTGCAAGACCATGCATATGAAATAATATTGGAACTAGAGTATACATCCTTCTGGAGGTTTGTGGAAAAGAGTAATAATTAAAATTGATATCGAAAATATTAGAAAAATGTCACAAATAATAAAACTTAGTGCTATAGAAAAACAACCTCACGCAGTACATCAATATCCTGATATATCAGAATTTGATTTTATTCAGATTACAGCTGGAGATGTCTACAGACCATTATCAAAACTTGGGATCCCAGGTTCAAGCTGAGGGTTTGCTTCACACTTTTCTTTAAATTTGTTTGGTTGGTTTAAAATCTAAAATTGCTTCCTTAAAGCTTCATTAACTAAAAGTATGACTTTCTCTTGCAGTTGATAGTGGGAGTATTCAGAACCGTATAGAGCGCAGCAATGTGTACAGATTGGTTGAGGCCTACAGGACACATGGTCATAAGAAAGCTGTGCTCGATCCACTTGGCTTACAGCCAGAGGTGTAAGTTAACCAAGGATTGAAACAGTATTTTATGGCCTTCATCAGGGTATGGATAACATTTGGGTTGATTAAAGTGTTTACTTTAAACAACCTAAATGTTTATCATATCAAGATAAACACCATAAAATATTGATTACATTCTTATATTTAGTCTCCCTAAATTTTCCCAGTTCTTACACAAATATTGAGGAGGATTCATGAGAACAGCATCGTTGATGACAAAGTGAATAACAACACGCTTTTCTGCTGCAGCTCGCTTGAAAACATGCATGCTCGTCAATGTCATGAGACGTATAATTGAACACAGTCTGACAGTTTGTGCACGGACTATGTTGAAGCCATGCCTGGACCAAAATGTAGTTAATTTTCATCATGGACAAGGCAACACTTTTCTGTTATAAGCTTATATCATTACCATTGCTTCACCTGAGTTTACTCACAAAGAATTGATTTTTGCTCATAAAATATGATTTGTTGCATTATTGTAAATAACTTAAATATTGTAAAATAGATAGACAGAAAGATTGGTACCAGATAGATATGGACAGGTTCAAGATACATGTAGTAGCAGCATGGCTTAATCCTGCAAGCAGTCATACAGACAGGAACAATATAATTTATTAAAGTAAGGAGATATTTTTTCTAATGCTAGAGGAAAACTGAGCAACATGAGACTGAATTTCATGTTGATGCTATTTTCAGCAATCCACACGAGTTGGTTCCCGAAGTTTATGGAATATCAGCTGGTACCCAGGTGATAGATGTGACAGGACTGTTCCATGGTGGGGCTGGTACAGCATGTATGACGGTCTCTGATTTAATTGGTCACCTCGAGAAAGAGTACTGTGATACTATTGGAGTCGAGTTTCAGCATCTGAGGGTAAATTTCAAATTCAAGTAATCATATTGGTACATTTACAAATGGAGTGCAATTAGTTTACTAGACAGCATCAGAACAAGTCCTTATTTTTTTGTTTATAATTGTATTTAGAATTGAATGCCTATGTTGGATTTATAATACTATGGTTAGCTAACCTAAGCCGGATGGTTATCTAAGCACAATTCTAAGAGTGAATATGTTTATTTTGTTGTTAAATACTGGTCTGTGGTCATAGCTTAGTTAAAATTAAATAGAGGTATATTGTCTAGCTAACGTTTTGAGCAAACAAGCACTGCAGTTGTTGATGATTCTTTGTCTCCGTGAAATGTGACAGCCCTACAGAACAGCAGTATGAGATACAAATACAATAACATTTCAAACTAGTGTTAACCCTTTCCTCCATAGATACACCTTTATTGCGAGGGCTAACAGTTTAGATCCAGATCAGCCAGCACATCTGTGCCATCTGATCAGGATCTAAACAGTTCGCTATTTGATTTATTAGCCTATTTCTGACCAAAAAGCGACCAGTGCAGATCCTGATCAGATGGCACAGATGTGCCAGTTGATCTGGATCTGCACTGGTCGCGCACATGTAAAAATGTGTATTTTTCGAGGAAAGGGTTAATTGTTTGTTATATTGCAGACTGAAGAAGAGAGGGAATGGTTTTCAAAGGCATTTGAAACCAAACACAATTTTAATATCACTAACAATAGAAGAGTGGATATTGCCAATGTCATGCTCAAATCACAGGTATTGTAGTGCTTAAATTAAGTAAAGTAATCCTTTAGTCAATATATTTGCATTTAATCGCATATGTGACATTGTTTACTAAAGTCATGCTCAGATCACAAGTATTGTAATGTTGATATTGTCATAATGGGAATGCATCCTCATTATATGTGACAAATTGCTATAGCTACAGCTTTCAAACTGGGTACACTTGTTCACCATAATATCTTGAGTCTGTTTGCCAAGAACCATAAATTCAACCTTCATTTTGATAAAGTTATGGCCCTTTAACAACTTAGAATTCAAGGCAACCAGCTGTACAAGCTCATATTGTCTATACAACTTCTACAGCTTTGAAATTTTGTTCACTTCTTTACCAACATATCTTGGACTAATGCACCAAGTTAGTGCCATAATTCTATCTTGCATTTGGATCACGTCGATCAAATTACAGCTCTTTTTCATGTTTTAGATTTAGAATTCAAGGTTTAAGTTTGCATGCAATCTCATAACTATATAGGACCTGAAATTTGTAACATATACAAATACATGTATAAAACAAGTTCAGGAAAAATGTTTTGAAGGGGGCCTCGGGCATTACAATACTGCAGCCTTAGTCAGTTTAACATTACATTTTTGAACTGGAATGTTTTTTTGATGGTTGCATATTTCCAAACAAAAATATTTTGTTCAAATTGGTAAAAACTAAATTTCATTCAGGTGGCAAGGCATTTGAGATTAATAACTTGTTGCTGTAAAGGAAAAACAATAAAATGTTTCCAATGAAAGCCCTTGGTTTTTTGCCTATGTGGTTTTGAAAAACTTAATAACTTGACAAAAAGATAATAGGAAAGAATAATAATGAATATGGGTATGTATATGTTTGTTTATTTTGCCAAAAAAATGGTTGATTTTAAGGAATTGACAAGATCTAATAATGATACTTGATAAAAGGTTATCGTTTTTCTGTTAATTTTACTGTTCTTATTATTTGTTGATATGTCGTGCTAAGTTGTTTATGATCATGTTACAGGCATTTGATCATTTCCTGGCTCAGAAGTTCACTACCTTGAAGAGATATGGTGGGGAGGGTGGAGAGAGCATGATGGTCGTGTTTGATGAAATCTTCAGGAAAGCTGCCCAAGGTGAGACACTCTAAGTGTTACAGTTGTTCAGGTAGTAGCGGATTACCACTCTACGGCTCTTTAAAAGTAGAAATTCTACAAACTTATCAATATCATTCAACAGACAAAAGTGTTTTCTCTTTAAAACATCATTCATTTCAAACTTTTATGATAACTTCCCTGCTCGAGGTTTTGTATATGATATACATGGATTGAGGCAGTAGCAGATAGCTTCTGGGAGTATGGGATAGTTAGTGTAAGGCACTGACGGGGCTTCTCAAACCAATCCAAAAATTGTATTTTTATTATGACATGTACTTAAACATGTGCAGGGGTTTTTAAAATAAAAATCAATACCATTTGAACTGAATTAAACCTGGATATTGCTGCAAACTATAACGGAAGAAAATCATAATACAATAGGTCATAAGAAAGTAACATAGATAATTGAAATGCATTTTAAAATAATACTGATCACAAACTGGGTTTTGGTAATACTAGAAGCCAATCACAGAGAAATCAAATGGAGTATAGTTACAGTATTATCATATAAAAAAGCATAAATGCTTAGTAAAAATATCTTTATTTACTGGCGATAACTAAACTTGGTGGCCAGAAAAAAACTATGATTTGTTTCTTACACAGTTCATCCATTACGTACATGTATGCGAGTTCTCATACAAACAAAAACAGTACAACGAAATGAAAGACTTCTCCAAAATGGAAGGCTGTGGAAACGTATTCTATTCGAAAAATGGCCAAATTGAAAAAAGGAATGAAGAAGTCAATGAATAACCATCAGCACACCTGACTCAGGTGTTCTTATAAGGTTTCCGCTTAAAGCACTGTCAGAATTTCCTCAGGCTCGCCAATTCATTGATACATAAATATTTACAGTTAATACAGTATATTCACTAAATTGCGTTATATTAGTTCAATTGTTAATCTTCACAACACATCATACCTAACTTTCAACTCGCCTCTGATACAGATTTTACAGATCAAGTTGATTTGGAGACGATCCCCTTGAGTAGCATACATATGCAATCCGTTACTGACTGAAGCGCATGGTAGTTATTTATATCTCTGTTTGGTGACAATTTGCAGGTTTATTAGAACATTTTTTTATGAGTGATATAAGGTTAATTTATACACCAAACCAAACAATATTCTTTGAAAGTTTACAGACTTTTGATATAAAACTTTATGTTTATTGTTCTTTTCAAGAGTTAAATCACGGTGTAGGTATCGACTTCCGATTGCCTCGTTCTACTTATAAATAAGATAAACTCTCATAGCAGAATTTGAAATCAAAACAAAATACATTAAAGTGAAGGGGAGAATTCACTCTTTCTCTTGGTATAAAGGTTCATTATTCTAAATGTATAAATAAAGAAAATGCCCAAGAAAAGAAACGGGCTATCCGCTATACCCCCAGATCCGCTACTACCTTAACAACTGTTTATCAGTTTTCATGTCATATCACATTTTTTGTGTCCAAAATGTGGATTACAGCCATTTTACCAAATAGTCTTTTTCATTGATTAATGTGGTTACTGTGAATGCATTTATAGTCATGGCAACAAAATTTCATGTTTTTCTATAATATGTGTTTTCTGAGGGCTCTTAATTTGTGGATTTCCATTTCCTAAAATACATTTGGTATAATTCTATATATTTCATATAAGTTTAAAATTTGTTGACTTCTCTATCTGTGAAATTGACAAAAATTGGAACTGCACAAATTAATATAAATGATTTTAAAGTATTTTTTTGTAATAGCTAAGCTTTTGTAATAGCCTAGGAATTAATGTTCAATCTTGAAATGGACACAAACCTGCAATCTATCTGGTTTAAAGTGCAATCTCTCTGCTATCGAGCTGCTGCAGTTGACTGATAAGAGAACTGCAACTGCAACTGATAAAGGGACCTCACAGACATTTGTTTGTTCACCTTACTAAGATAAGGTGTGTCACATCCCAGTACAGTGTCATGCAGTCAAGGTGAAACATTATTTTTAAACCTTTACTCCATATATGCAGGTTTTATTGCATGTGCAGTGTAGACCCACTTCCACATCTGATCAGGATCTACACTGTTAACTTCTTGGTCAGAAATAACCTCATGAAAAAAAGCAAACAGTGTAGATTTTGATCAGAAGGCATGAGTATGTCGGCTGATTTAGATCTACACTGTTTGCCCATAGATAATAACCATATGCCAAGGAGGAAAGGTTGTAAAGGTTGTATAATTGGAGCATCATTTTACAACTTCTTAAAGGACCATAATCACTCACACAAAATAAATAAAACAAAAAACAACAACATTTAAAGAAATCACAATGAATGTTGGGTCTTGAATGGTGTCTCCCTTCTTCTTTTTAATTTTGTTTTCAAATCATATACTGGTATCAAATAAAAAAGAAAAAAGTTTAGGTAGATGTAATTGTTATGAAATTATCCCTACCTTCCAGCTGGACTTGAGGAAATAGTGATCTGTATGCCGCATAGAGGGCGCCTCAACTTCCTCACTTGTCTTCTCAAATTTCCTCCAATCAGAATATTTCAGAAGGTAATTACAGTTTATTGTGTTTCATATTGTGATAAAGAGAGCAAACTCACCCTGACACCAGTGGATGAAAATAAGAACTGCAAATATTATTATTGTTTAGGGTATTTATGATATCATACAACCAAATAAATAGAATAAACCAACAGACTACATATTGATAATTGACGGTACTGGGATCCTATGTATTTACCGGACAATCAATTTACCTGACAAAATTTATATCAGACGAATACACACTCAATTTTTGATTGAATTCAGGAAAAATTATGTAAGAATCATGTAGACACCTTTTGCTTCCATGCAAATAACAACAGCGTTGCAGTCGGTTAATTTTCATGATTTTAATGATATTTTTACTACATGCCCTATTGTTTACAATGAGAGTTCATGATTGCGTCACACGGGGAATTTATCGTAACCACGCATGCGCCAATCTAGAGGCGCCCAAAGGGTGTTGGAAGATGTCTCATCAAATCACAAAACAAGTACATAGAATTTTTTTGTGCAAGTATATAGGAAATTATAAGCAGCAGACGGACAGACAATCATGAATTAATGACGTAATTATTTTACGTTTTATCCCTTTATATATAACTACCTAAATTTTCACCTATGTAGGACCTCACTATAGCTTGCGTACTTCTAATTATTTATAGAAACAGTGAAGGGTTTCCCAGATGTAAATGATGACGCTTAATGGGAAAAGGCCGCTTAGTGAATGTTTTTGGAAAATACTCAAAAAATAGAAAGAAGACTTAAAAAATATACATTGAAACTCTTTGTCCGGTAAATTGAGCTTCCGTTATAATTTTATCTGCTGCCATACTGCCTTCCTTTGGAGCCTCTATATAAAATAAAACAGTGCTTAGTATCAAATAATCACGCTTATGTAATAGAAGAACCAACGATTACTCCTTGCAAGTTTTTCATGATTATGATGCAAAATACAAAAGTTAGAAAGAAAAATTATCAATTTTGTCCGGTAATATGAATGATCCCAGTTTATATTACCTCTTATATTTCAAGAATACACAGGATAAATGCATACTCTTTAGATTTCATCACTTTTTGTGTTCCTATTGTCCAGCAGCAGCAGCAGCAGCAGCAGCAGCAGCAGCAGCAGCAGCAGCCAGAAGTCCCCCAACTTAATCTTAATGCTGCCTATAACCCTACTTGTCCTATTCACCTAATACTTGGAATAAAAATACATGTACCATCTGCATGAACAAAGCCACTTGTGACAAGAACTCCTGTTTCACTATTTTTTGTATTATGTCTCTTTCAAATGCAACTTTACGCGACACATGTGCCTCTTGGAAAACCAAATTCTAGTGAAGATTTAACTTGTTGGTACAGGACAATAATATACAAACAGCTTGATAGTTTGATTCTTGATTGATGGCTACTTGATTTATCAGTAAACCTTAACAATGACAGAGATAGAATACCAGCAAAAGGTGGAGCTGTGAGGAGCATCGGTGCCATATTAGGAAGGGCTAGCATTAAGTGTGACATACACAACATTACTTGTTTCATTTGTTTTTCTCTTCATTTTCATACAAAGTGATGTCATTATGTTTTCTGTAGGTGTCTGGTATATCAGAGATCCCAGCTGGATCCAAAGGGACGGGAGATGTTGTCTCACATTTATGTAAGTGTTCCTGTAAGGGCAGTCTTAATCTTGGGATAATCTTGATAAGGAGTCTTACTGTGTTGAAAATCTTTTAAAAACATTTTGTGTGCTATTGAATGTCTGGATATTTTTGCATTGTATAGAAGAAATCATATTTTCAACATTATTAAATTTGGTTTCATACAATTTATGACTGAATAAAGATTTTTTATTGCAGTTTTAATGTTATATTTCCAGACACTTCTGTGGACTTGGAATATGAAGGCAAAAAGATTCATGTGTCTTTCCTACCAAACCCTTCACATCTTGAAGTAAGAGTCTATTAACTATATTTTCTTAATACCCAGTCATTACAATTCTTCTGCACTAAAGTGGGAATCTCTGGAATTCGGAACTTGTGACATTCGTGTTTTCCCCACAAGATTTTTATGTGACACTCAAAAAGTTCTATGGTTTTCTGTAATTGTTTGCAGTTACCTATTTGTATTTTATTGAATTTATCATTGTTAAATCCATATTAGCAATGCCTTGGTCATTTTAGATTTTGGAGGTTAGTGCAAGAAACAAAGGGCTCTTCAATTTCAGAGTTGTCCCGGTGTAGTACACCTTCAAAATGCCTTGGTTTAAAAACTCAGAAGAAAAACTGTTTAATTACGGAGATTTCTGAAGCAATCACAATTAGAATTGGTTCTATATATGCTGTATATGCAAATACTGAGTCAATGACCAGAAAACATTATTGTTTTGGTTCCTATTCAAGTAAATAAGCAAATAACAACATCAACAACACCAAAATGCAACTAAGAGGATCAAAGCGATGGTCAAATTTTTGCAATTTGATTAACTCTACAAGAAATGCTACCCTGAAATGAAATTTATTTTAGGACAAAAGAGGATAGGGAGTTGTTTACAATTATAGTTTGTTGCAGAGCATAACAACAGTTAAAAATACCTGTTAATGCATTTATTCCTTTGATCGGATGATGAATACTAGTTTTTTCTTTGATTTTACCATCATAAAAATGTTTGTTTCAGGCAAACAATCCTGTAGCAGTGGGTAAATGTCGGTCTAAGCAGCAGACGCTACAGGAAGGAGACTACAGTAAGAGTGGAGAGTCACTGCAAGGGGACAGAACTCTGTGTCTTCAAGTTCATGGAGATGCTTCATTTGCTGGTCAGGTGGGGAAAGCTCATTGTTGAGTGCTTCATACTTCTAATAAGTGAATAATGACAGAGGAAACTGATTTCAAATAACAGAAAACAATTCCTCAATATTTCATGAATATTTAACTGGAAAGGGGAATAACTATAACATGTAGAAAACTTTGAAAACTTGTTAGTTATTTATGAAATAAACTATTGTTAATATATAAACTGTTGGTTTATACCTGTAGCAGTTATCTAACCTTCATTCTTCAATCGTGAACATGTCATTGCACAGCATGAGCTAATAGCAGTAATATTCTGTTTTATTGTTTGTAGGGAATAGTTGCTGAAACATTCTGTATTGCTGAATGCCCACACTATAATGTGGGAGGGAGTGTACACTTTATTGTCAACAATCAGATAGGATTTACAACAGAGGCTAACAGAGCAAGGTAACTACCATAGTTATTGTCTTAATATCATAATTTTTCATTGCTGGTGAACATTGATTTGCAGATCATTTTTAGCAGATAAGCTGGGTAATGGCATAACTGATTGTCTCTATTGTGAACATTTTTGAAAAAAGTAAAAGACAGCAAAATAATACCACCTGGTGGCATTGGGAGACATATTAGACGACTGTTAAGCCTAAAGAACAAGGATATCTCTTTCTTGGAAATTCCTTTATTGATTATTAAAATGGCATTCATTAAAAACTTAGGTCTTCAAAGTAAAATATTATAACCTTTTTTGAGACATATAGCAAGAGACTTGTAGCTGGAAATTTGCAGCAGAAAGAGTGATAATCAGGAGCTTGTAAAAACTGATATGCTACAGGAAAAACATAATTGATATCTAGACAAATGTTGCTGTGAATACCCCTGATATTGGCAGAAATATATCCAACATTTAATTTGTAGGTCTTCTCAGTACAGCAGTGATTTAGCAAAGATCAATGGTTATCCCGTCCTCCATGTCAATGCTGACTTCCCTGAGGTGAGATCAATTGTCTCCAAAGTAGAATAAAATATATAGGTAAAATATATGGTAAAAATATACTTGTAACTCCATACAAGTTCCAGAGAGTATCCTGGTCCCAAGATTGTATAACTGAGATTGGAGACCAGTCTCAAATCTCAATCATCTGATTGGCAGAAATTGAAACTTGTGTCAATCAGATGCTTGTGATTTGAGACTGGTTTCCAATCTCAGTTTTATAATCTTCAACCCTGAATGATTAACATAATGATTTTTTGTGTGTATAAACTATACCCAATGAGCTGTAGTATCACAATCTACAAAAGCTATATTTGGATAGCATAAATAGAATAAAATTCATATGTGACAAAAATGCAAATGGGGCTTCAGTGTCATGAGGTTATATAATTGAATAATTGGTAAAACTGCCAAAAATTTATTTGGTGGTCACAGTTTCTTAATATAAAGAACTTAGCTCTATTAATAACACCCAGCTAGTTTGTAACTTTATTATATGCTGTTGTTGTATTTGAAGGATGTGCTAAGAGCCACAGCAATAGCTATGGATTACCGACAGAAGTTTAGAAAAGATGTCATTATAGACTTCATCTGTTTCCGGAAATATGGTCACAATGAGTTAGACGACCCTTCATTCACCCAACCAATCATGTACAGTGTGATAAAAAATAGGAAAAGCATTCCTGACTCATACTCAGACCAGATAGTGGTAACTTTTTCTTAACCCTTTACTTCATATATATCCATTTTATGGTGTGTGAGACCAGTGTAGATCCTGATCAGCCAGCACATCTGTGCTATCTGTTCATGATCTGGATTGTTAAAGTTTTGGTCATAAAAAACCTAAGGAATTAAAAAGCGAACAGTGTAGATCCTGATTTGATGACACTGATGTGCTTGCTGATCTGTATCAAAACTGTTAGTTCATGTCATTAAGGTGTATATATGGAGCAAAGAGTTAAGTTTATATTCAGACAAATTATTATTGTATAAGGGAGGAATATTGTTTGGTAAGTAAGAAGATATGTATATAAAAGTGAAGTTTTTCCCTTTTCTTCTATTTTAACATTATAATGAAATCGACACTTCTCTAAAATCAAGTTTGTTGTAGTTTCCCAATAAAATAATGTTTATAGTTTTATCTATTGCTCCATGAGAGAATCAAACCCACAATTTCTTAACAAAAGCCATCTGAGATAGCCAGAAGCAAAGAATATTTCCAATAGGTAGTTGAATACAGAGCAACTTTTTTGGAGGAGGGTAATAGGTAAGGTGTATTGGGGGGTTAGTTCTATACAATTCGATTGTTTTAACTGATTATGTTTGGTTTTAGCATAATTGCAAATTTTGATGTTTTTTTACAGTTCTACATGTATTTGTTTTCTGTTGTAATGCATTTTTTTGCTTTTCTATGTGTATTTATTCTTTACCCAGTCCAGTGGTGACTGCCGTGCAGTAGACTTGAGTTCTGTACAGCAGGAATGGTCCAAGCATCTTCAAGAGGAGTTTGCTGCCATCAACTCCAAACCTGTACAGGTAGGAGTTACAAGGTTCTCTACAGTCATTGTTCGGTCAGTGATTTGTAGTTAATATCCCCAGTTTCCTTGCTTGTCCTTCATTTTAATAATAGGAGGTTTTATGCTAAAAAATTGAATTTTACAGGAATTACTCTCCGACGTTGCCAGGTCATGTGACTTCAGAAGACCACAATTTGTTTCCTTTGATACTGAACATCTAAAATCATGACTGAGAGAGGTGCACAATATAGATACATGCATAAAACATGTCAGTTAAATATGAATTTCAGATGCATTCCATAAGTGCTCATTGCTGGTGTAAATTGAGGAAAGTATTGAGTATCTTCCAAATTTAAAACACAAATTAAGCCATAGAGCAAGGGGTCACATTGGGACACCTGCCTTTGGTTAGCTTGCCAATTAGCGTCTGTGTCAAGAACTTTATAGTTTCATTAAATGTCTAATTACAGCCATATGACCTTAGGCGACAGTGGAGTGGATATCGTCAGGCTCCAGGGGAGATAACCACTTGGGATACTGGTGTCCCGATAGACACGCTGAAATTTGTTGGTGCTCAATCTGTCAAACTTCCAATTGACTTTGTAAGGCTCTTATATTTATTCAAGTTAATATTAGGACTTTTTCGTTATGTTAGCAATATTACCATGCCCTTCATGTGTGCTAAAAGATACAATCTACTTAAATCTGTCATCCGAAATTGAAGCCTTTTCCATCACACCTCTTGAATAGATCCAAACCTATCTGCTATTCTCATTCCTTGGCTCAAAATGCTTCTTTACTTGCATTATTAATATATTTCATTTATTGCCTTTTTCCTTTATCCATGCATGAAAGAATTAATTTACTGTTTCATGTTTTATTTTTTTTAACAGAATGTTCATCCAACCATAGGAAAGAACCACTGTGAACGTCGTGTGCAGCGTATGCAGGAGGGAACCAGTCTGGACTGGGCAGCAGCTGAAGCTTTAGCTTTTGGCTCTTTAATGCTACAAGGTAAAACAGCGGAAGTAATGTTACATAATTTCATACTGTTCTTCATAATTCTACATGTGAAAGGTACCAACTGTCAGCATATTTGTTTGGTCACATGTGCAACAGTGTAGATCCAGATCAGAAAGGACATCTGTGCCATCTGATCAAGATCTACACTGTTTGCTTTTTGGTCAGAAATAACATTATAAATGAAAAAGCAAACAGTGTAGATCCTGATCAGATGGCACATGCGGTAAAATGCGTATATATATGGAAGAAAAGGTTGAATAGCTTTATTCCACAATATGACATTTTTAAAAGGAATTTTATCATTTTATTAACAAATTTAACTATACAGAACACCTCTGCACCAACCTCACCCCACACCTGGCCCTAAATATCTCACATTATTTGCTTCTAATTGGTGTTGGCTGAAGGTTTTTGAATATGTATTAGTAGAACATGTTAATTTTTACAGGTTTTAATGTTCGTATCAGTGGACAGGATGTTGGCAGGGGTACATTCAGTCATAGACATGCTATGTTGGTAGATCAAGTCACAGATGAAATCTGTGTTCCTTTAAACCACATGCCTGTAGACAAGCAGGGCTACCTCGAGGTAAGATATGGATCTGTTTGGCACTAGCATTCTTGCTTCTATATTGTCAAAGTATCAATATTTAAGAATAACTTACTATAAAAAATCAAGTTTTTCAGATATTGCCTTAAATTTAACATTAGACAGATGACAGATAAGTTCATATTTTGATGATATTTTGGTGTCTTATAATATTTTGGTGTTTTCCTTAGTGTATTAAGAACTGTAATAATATTATGTCATGTTTGGTTTAAAAAAGTTACGAACAACAAAAACTAATGCCTGTCTGAATGCTCATTAAAGACTTAAATCCACTTTTTCAAGTACCAATATACATGTGTCTTGTTTCCTTCAGGTTGCAAACAGTGCACTTACCGAGGAGGCCGTGCTGGGGTATGAATATGGAATCAGCATTGATAATCCCAAATCCCTGGTTATCTGGGAGGCTCAGTTTGGGGACTTTTTCAATGGTGCTCAACCTATCATAGATACCTATATAACCAGTGGGGAAAGTATGTACAGATACTATTCTTATTCTGTTATGTTGAATAATACATCTGATTATTTGATATCTAGAGTACATGTGTATTATGAAAAAGAATAATTTCTTTAAAACAAGTATGTATATTGGTATTTAATAGAGTCAGCTTTCAAAGAATTTGGTGTTTTTATTGAAAGTTTTTCAGGATTTTGTGCAGGAATTAGACTTACTAGCAAGCTGTGCAGAAGGAACACTTTCTGACAATGTAAGCAAATTTTGCTATTTCAGACAAGTGGTTGTTGCAGACGGGCTTGGTGATGCTGTTACCTCACGGTATGGACGGTGCGGGACCAGAACACTCGTCATGTCGTATAGAGAGGTTCCTGCAGGGTTGTGACAGCAGCGAGACGAGGGTGGATGGTGACGATATCAACATTCAGATCCTCAATCCCACAACACCAGCTCAGTATTTCCATCTTCTCAGGAGACAAGTATGCAGTTTTATTTCGACGGTAGATTTTACTCCATGGGATATGGCGGTTATCCATAAGCAACAGTGTAGATGTGCACAATCTGATCAGTATCTACACTGTTGGCTTTATTAGGTTATTTCTGAACAGTGCAGATCCAGATCAGATGCCACAGATGTCCATGCTTATCTGGATCTACCATGGTTATGCATGTGATATACCAATATATGTGGAGAAGAGGGTTAATGGTTTAAGATGTTATCTTAATTTTTTTTTTGTGCTCAATTAAAACATTTCATAATATTTCATGTTTAGATGGACAAAATGTTAAAAACCTTCTGTCTTCATCAAAGCATGCATTTGACGAACAGTACTTCTGGAGAATTACAATTGTATTTTAAGTTATTCATGCAAATCAACTGTGAAACAAACTAGATTTAAGTATTTTTATGCTATTAATGTCATATTATTGGCTTGAACCCCGATTTTGTTTTGCAGAAATACATGTATTTGTAAGTAATATCTTCACAGTAGCTTGAGAAATATCACTAAGCAGAATTTAGATGCATAGGGATAAATCTCAAGGAGGGTAGCCCTGAGTGATATATATCAGTTTTTCTTGCTCAATGGTATATTTGAAGACATATCTCTATTTCAGTTCTAACACATTTGCATAATACAGCATTAAAAATGATGGCTCTTCTGCCCATTGCTAATGATCTTATGCAAGGGATATGGGCACATAGCAGTTATATATCCAGGATTTAATCATGGTTGCTTCAGTGTACTGCCTATGGGGAAATCTTGAAGGTCATATTAGAATAGTTGTCAAAGTTGGCAGTGACAAATAAATCTACCACAGCCCTTTCCTGACATTTAGTTGAAATTTGATTCTTGGGTACAAGATTGATATTTCTCATGTTTTCACCTGTGCTTGAAATAGTCATGTAAGATGAGTCAGACACTGTGAACATTTTGCATTATTTTGAATGAGGAAATAAAAACATCTTAAAACACACTTCTGCTGTAACAAAGTAGTTCGGAAAAATAATTGAATGCATATATGATATCTTTCGCATAAACCAAGTTCGGATGGAAATCTAGCCCATGGTAGAGTCTGTTTTTGTCTTAATCCTTTCCTCCATTTACGCATGTGCGACCAGTGTATCATCCATGCCATCTGATCAGGATCTGCACTGGTCGCTTTTTGGTCAGAAATAACCTAATAAATCAAATAGGATGTGCCGGCTGATCTGGATCTACACTGTTCGCCCATGCAATAAAGGTGTGTCTATGGAGGAAAGGGTTAAGCTGTATTATCTCATCTGAACCTCACACAAGTGAAAGATATTTTATCTTGTCACATCAGCTATAATTATAAATGTTGTTCATTTTAATGCCACCAGATTTTACCTCCACAAAATAAAATCAGTACAGAATAATTAGCATAAATATACTTTTATTTTGCAGATGATACGAAACTACCGCAAGCCTGTTGTTGTTGTTGCACCTAAAGTATTATTACGCCTTCCAGCAGCCACATCTAGCCTGTCTGAAATGGCTCCAGGAACTACTTTCCTACCAGTGATAGGTGATGTACATGCCAAGCCAGACAAGGTCAAGAAGCTGGTCTTCTGTTCTGGCAAACATTACTATACCATGCTGAAGGAACGGGAAACAAGAAATGTAGATAATATGGCCTTTATAAGGCTGGAAGTAAGTAATTGTCAGATGCACTCAAAATGTACTTTCAAACTATAGTAAGATAAGCTCATATAATTCAAAAACTAGATTTATTTACATTACATTCATGATCTGATAGGGCAGTTTTTGAATTGAGTAGAAACACTGTAAATTATAACAATAATAAAAATTATATAAAATTTAAAGACAGTGATGCTTTTATCAATATCATTAACCGTGAAAATAAATTAAATGAACTGAGGTTTGTCATTTGAAGTCACATTGTATTTAAAATGAGATTTGTTGTGGAAGTTAGTTTTGAAATATAAGATATTTTTATACTTGATCCCTTAACAGCGCCCCTTGTAAAGGGAGCAGAAAGCAATATATTTTTACCGAACAAATTAAACTGAAGAATTATGTTTTAATTTTGAAATGTAGCTGAATATTTTGTGCCAAAAAATCTGAGATATTTGATTGAGTTAAATTTAAGCTCACCTACTTCCCAAACACCCAGTGATTATATACAGTATTAAAACAGCACTTTTACTTTTAAAAATAATTTAAATCCATCTTGTACAGAATTCCATAGATTTCAGTTTTGAGATACAGCAGACAGGCCAACTTTTTTTTGTGTAAGCTTCTACCATGTTCTAAGCTTGTGTATTGTAATAACCCACCTATAGACAACTCCAGTCTCGGGCTTCAGTCTGGGGAGACAAATACTTTGACATATGGCTGAATATTATATTATACTACAAAGTATCCCATTTAATCTTTCAGAGTCTATGTCCCTTCCCAACAGCAGAATTGCAGATTGAATTAAAGAAGTATCCACATGTTAAAGGTATGTTTGAGAATTTTATGGTCATTACTCTTTAATCCTTTCCTTCATATATACAGATTTTTATGCATGCACATCTGTGCCGTCTGATCAGGATCTGCACTGGTCGCATTTTGGTCAGAAAAAAACCTAACGAATGAAAAAGCAAACAGTTTAGATCCTGATCAGACGGCACGGATTTGACAGCTGATCTGGATCTAAACTGTTTTTGTCTTAACCCTTTCCTCCATTTACGCATTTGCGACCAGTGTATCATCCATGCCGTCTGATCAGGATCTGCACTGGTCGCTTTTTGGTCAGAAATAACCTAATAAATCAAATAGGATGTGCCGGCTGATCTGGATCTAAACTGTTCGCCCATGCAATAAAGGTGTATCTATGGAGGAAAGGGTTAAAATAGGTCTGTATGTTTAAGTGTGGTAAATGGCATCTCATAGTAACGTGTAAATAACATATTATGGTCAGCTGACAAAGCAAGTGTTTGTATCACTTTTTCAGAGAAAAGGCGATACTTAGGGACCCCTTTGTACATCCATCTGTCAGGAAAACTAACTTTGGCTATTACTTTGCCATTTCTTAATATTTTTCTTCAAACTTCCAAATTATATTGCTTATGACAACATGGTTGTGATGATGTCAAAATCTTTCAGTCAAGGTAACTTTTGACAGAGTTACACCCCTTTTTATTATTAGATTACGTGACAGAAACTTTATGCTGCCTATAATTTTGCCATTTCTTCATATTTCTTCATCATACTTTCAAATTATGTTGCTAGTGACAACAGGGTCTTTATGATGTGAGGTCAGGGTCACATTTGATGGAGTTATGCCTCTTTGTGTACTTGGATTTTTTATTCTGACAAATTACCCAAGGGCTACACAAGTGTTCATCTGAACACAAATCTTGTGTTTCTAACTAGTTGAAATACTCACTAGATCTTCTATAGTAAGTGGCAGATATAGCTCTATGAAGTTTTGATATTAAAGTTCAGATTGAGAATGTATTCCCTTTCCCTTCATTAAGACCAGCTTTTCAGGCTATATCTGATTTACTTTCTATCATGGTTCTGTGATAGAATGGTAGATATAAAGCGATCTCTTTGTCCATGAATGTTAGAACAGCCCTTGTCCGTATGGTGGCATCACTTTAAGCAGAACTTAGTTTTGCTCCAACTTTACTGTTGCTGGGAAACTTCGAATATTTCATCACAATTGTAATTAACCAGGCTACTGCTAGCAACACCATTCCCAATCACATAGCTATGCCTCGTTTAGAAATGTATAGCAGCTTTCAACATCCTATTAACAAATCTGAAACTTGACTCACAATGTGGTTTTGAAGTTGACAAGTATTTGTACCACTGCTTTTAAACTTAGAATATTTACAGAGTTTATATGGGCCCAAGAAGAACACAGAAATATGGGAGCCTGGTCATTTGTTTCACCGAGATTTGAAAATCTGGTGGGATGTAAGGTAAGAAAGAAATAAGCTCAATGTACTTTTTTTATTAATTTTCCAGTCAGCATTTTAATGGTCTGTGCAAAAACATTCAATCACATAAAGAATTATAAGGGTAATTTGGCAAAATACTGTACCATAATGATAAGAACTGTTGCCAACAACACCAAGTAGCCTAAGGTTTATAACCCCATTTTTAATGCATTGTGTGAATTTTAGTAATTTAGCAAACAACTGCACAAAACAAGCAATGCAACATGCAGTACATATTCCCAAATACCTGAAGGTCAAGGTCACAGGTTAAAGGTCATTATCCAGTGTGTGTCTGGAAATGAAGCAGGAATGCAGCTTCTACATCAAGGTCACTTTTATTTACAGTTATCCTCCAATTCACACTTTCGACTGTTACCCAAATAACCAAGAAATAACCATATTAAAGCTGATGTAAACTCTTGTTTGCTTCTGTAATGATAATAACTTTCTGCTTTCTAATAATATTATCATGACTGGAAATTTCTACAAAATCATAAATTGAAATCGGAAACAGCTAAATGTTTGTGAAGTGCCGTCATGAAAATTCTAATGATGTTGGAGGCGGCAAAGGGCAACAGTGAGCAATACAATGTATACTGCTGACTAGGCAGTAGTTCAATCCGAGACAAATAGAACAATTTCATCTTACCTTATTAGTTTTTTTTTCCACCTCAGTCAAAAATTATGTTTGTTTTTTGTACATTTGAACCAGCTAATATTTTTATGCCCCCACACAGTGGGAGGCATATAGAGTTGCACTTGTCCGAACGTCCATCTGTCAGTCCTTACGTACGCCCCTAAATCTTTTGGCATCATCTCCTCATTAACTATCCAGTGGATTTCTTTCAAACTTGCACAGATGATCAAGCAGGCTGTGCAGATGATTGTAATGAAAAGATTTTTTTCCTGTGACCATTTTTACCAGAGTTATGTATAGCCCTTTGTTACAAATGTTGTTGCAGCATTGGGGGCATCAGTGTCAAAGACACATTCTAGTTAACTGCTTGTTTCTTTCAGTTGAGATATGTAGGCCGGGATGTTTTAGGACTACCAGCAGTGGGTATTGGACACATTCACAAGGCCGAGGCAGAGAAACTGATATCAGATCTCTTTGCATGAAACAATGCTGCCATACAAAACATTAACTAGTGGTGATGTGTATAGAGAATGATGTATGCTGTATATGTTGACAGAATCAAAATATGTTTATGTTTGGTGTATAAATTCACATATTGAGGGTCAGAGACCAGTATTGTGCCCCAAAGATATTTTTAATCTTGAATTGGTTTAAAAGACAGACCTACCCGGGAATTCTCATTTTGAAGAATCATGCTTTATTTGTAAGATCTGTGAACAGTTTGGTTAATTTATTTTACTTTAATAGCTTTTTGCTAGGGTCACTAAGGCTGTTAATACAAAAAGACTTATTTAGCTATAACCAAACTTGTTCATTATGTAGATATATCGTTTAAGTTTGAAATTTGCTCCACTTGCATGCAGGATATTGCTGCCAGTCTGTGGAAGCTCATTATTTTGCAGTTAATAAATACATGTAAACCCTCAGAAAAAAGTGAACATATACTGACACCAAATAGAAACTGTGCACTGGGGTTTTTCAATATTTGTTATGTATATCGTTTACAAAATAAAGATGCCTATGGTATCAAAATTTAGGATTTTTAGTGCCTTCAAGATGAACATGATTAAAAAAAAATTATTTCTTTGCACTGAGGAAATTTTTAGCTCAAATGACATAGGGGTCAAAAGTAAAATTGACAATTGTGTTATTTTTGAGATTTGTTATTGTTTAGCTGTAAATTTAGTTGTAAATTATGCTGCACAGGACGCACATGCAAAATGTTGCATAACACCATTTGGTTAATATGAAGGACATGTGAAGGGTAAAATATCAGACAGATTCGTGCAATGCACTCCTGAGTGTAAGTGTACTAAGATGTGTAAGTTTTAAAGACCTAGCTTGAGTACATACAGAAATATTACAGTATAAAAAATACACAGTTTCCTTTTGGTGTCAGTATATATGGTAAGGTCATATAAATGTTTGAAACAGAAATTCGTATTTGTGGTTTGTTTGTAAACATTAGTTCAAACATAATTTACCCCTTTATTCTATATAATATATGCCTTTTATTGCATAGGTGAACAGAGTAGGTCCGGATTAGCCGAAGAAAAAACTTTGGTATTGAGATAGACACATTCTTCAGTTGAGCAAATTATTCGTATTTCTTCCATATTTATATTAAAAACAAAAAATCATCATATTAAACAGAGGAAAAACTGACTTTAAATATATTTCTGTGTCCCTTTTATTTTTAGGTGCTGTGATCAAAAAAATGAAAAAAGTATTTTAAATTGTTTCTAGTTCCACAAACAGTATCAATAAATGTGTTTCGTGCAATGAAATGTTGACAAGTTTACAGTTACTAGTAGCATTAAGCTCCAAACCCATTCATTGCTAAAACTGTGGGACTGAGTTACATGACCTATATTCTAATAGTCCCTTACTCCATGAATATGCTTTTCATCTGGTGGGTGACCAGAGTCGATCCAGGTCATTCTGCACATCTGTGCCGACTGATCTGAATCTACACTGTTTACTTCTTGGTTAATAATAATCTAATGAATCTAAACGTGAACATTTTAGATTCTGATCAGAATGTGCCAGCTGATCAGATCTGCTCTGGCCACCCATGGAATAAAAGCCATATCCCATGGAGTAAAGGGTTAAGATTTAATAATAGCGCCTGACTGCATGTTTACTTCCAGATAATCATTTTTATCACGAAAATTTTGTAAGCTGAAAAATTGTTTACTCGATAATATTTTGTGACAGTATTTCTAGGTTTACATGGATTCCAAAGTTAGTCATTATTGTTTTTGATATCAGTGTGTTCATGTTGGGTCTATAACAGACTGTTCTGTGATATTGTTTGAATTTTAATAACTAAATGATTTGTCTTTTGACTAATAAAGGATACATTTTGGAATATTTTCAGTTGTAAATGTTGCAAAACATGCAATAGGACTATTTTTATCTCCTGTTGGAAAACTCCAAAAATGTTTCATACCATTGAACCTTTAGCATAATTCTGTCAGTTGCTATTTAACACAAAGCATCCATTTCAAAAATGCAAAAGGAATCATTAAAAAAACCTGATTCAGTTATAATGGTGATATAGCCATGAAGACACTTAGTGGCTGCCTTCTAAATGCAACAGTTTTAATTTTGACCCTCCACTCCATATTAACACATTTATGACCAGTGTAGTTCCAGATCAGCCAGGATATAATTGCCATCTAATCTGGATCTACATTGGTTGCATCTTGGTCAGAAATAACCCTAAAGTGAATAGTGTCGATCCTGATCAGACTTCATGGATGTGCCAGCTGATCTGGATCTACATTGTTTGCCCATGCAATAAAGGTGTGTCTATGGAGTAAAGGGTTAAATACCACATTGCAGAAGATAGTTGCTTACAGCAACAGTAACTGTTAAAGAATGTTGGTACTTTAAATCTGTTTCATCTTATGTACAAGTTTTACCGCATGTGTGACCAGTGTAGATCCAGATCAGCTGACACATCCATGAAGTCTGATCTGGATCTTCACTGTTCATCATTGGGATAACAGCCTTCCAATGGAGTAGAGTGTTAAAACACACACACACCATAGCTGTTCTTAATTTTCTCCTGAAAAATGTATCAGATAACTAAAATGAAATTCTACAAAATATATATTTCACATGTCCATTGCAGTACATAACTGGTTCAGTATTTATTTTGCTGTATTCTTTGCCTAAAATTACCTTGAATTACACCAGTGTTTCGTTTTTAGCATCTAGCAAAAATAACAGAAGAAAAACAACAAAAAGATATTCTAATGAAGTTTTTAGTTGAAATAATTATGATTGTCTATATTAACTCTTCTGGCAGTATCTCAGGCCCGCTTAGAACCAATTATATAGGCAGGAAACTAGCAAACTCGTATCCTGTCTTTGTGTCAAAACTTGTGCCATGTTGCTGATGATGTGTCACAATGTAATGTATAGTAGAATGGCTAGTTTTTGAGAAACCACAATTGGTGGGAACCCTGTCTTGGAACACAATGCCTGTGTGTCCATCTGTTATCAAAGTCTGTATATCGATATGACCCTTATTTCTTTGGAGTCAAAAAGTTCAGGTGAGAGTAATCAAACTTAGTAAATTGTTTAAGATTGTTATGTAAATCTATTGTTTTAAGGACAAAACCATTAAAGTTGAAGGGACATTAATCTTCAAATGAAAAATGGTTCAAATCAAAACTGAAGAATGGATAAACCTAGAGTGTGGTAGGTCAATGCAAATATGACTTTCAAATGAAAACCAGTTTCTGCGAGTAACTGAAGAATTGTCTTGGACTTTTAGGAGCATAGCTCATGGTCAGATAATAAAAATTTTGATTTGAATTAGATATTGACCCATCGAGCAACCTCTGTAAACATCTTTAGCACTGCAACACATCACAAGATGCTGATCATGTTTTTTTTGTAATGCAATGACTGTTAGAACTGCCACTATAATCACAAGACACAGTGTTCTACTTCCAAACAAGGTGTTGCTGTCAATTTTTTGTCGCCGGGGGTTAAAAACGGAAAATTTGGCTTTCTAAAGATATGAATGATAAGTGCAATAACAAAAGTGTGGCTTAAAGTAAAGCAACCTGAAGGTGTAATTAACTGTTAATTGCATTCTGTATTTTAAATCTTCCCGCTACTTCTTAATGGAAATATCAGTCGCTGTGCCATGCGTTTGATGTTTTAGCTGCCAACTAAAACCAAAATGAAATTAATATTTGCAGTAATTTCATTTTCGGGACCAAATGGTTGAGGCCACCTTATCCACAGAATGAAAATTGATTTTCAGTTATTAAAGAACTTTTTGACCTAATCATCAAACTTTATTGGTAGATTATGGTCAGTCGATGCCCCCTGAATTTGGGATACGGTTTATGTTTTTTAACAAGTTTATTTGTGATTGTAACATTAAGTATTGGACCCAACACAGTCCTATAACTTGTAATTGCAATGAAATAATGTTCAGGCCTGTTTGACAAGATCAAACTCTATGGTCCTTATGTTTCTGATCATCACAAACACAATGATGCATTCAATAAGTAATTCAGAACTTTCTGGTACTTTGTTGCTGCTAATCATTTCCTCCAAGTGGTGGATGGCACAAATAACATGTTCGTGCAGGCATGAAATCTGGCATTTGTATTAATCTGATCAATGATGTTTTTGATTTCACACACTTTGCTAAGAGCAAAATACAAGAAAATTAAACCCATGTGAAATGCAATGATAAAACCGGAGATGATTAGTTTTCCTCAAGTAATACAACACTCCTACAAAATGGGTGTTCAGTTAAGGGATTGCCACACTCCTCCCAACTTTGTTCATCGATAAAAGGAAAATTATCAAAATCTCAATATCGGCAAAATACCGTTAAACGAAACTTTGCACAAATGTATGTTATTAATGTATCTTTATTTTGCAGATGGTAAGACACGTTAGAAGAGTAAAGAAAAATAGCGAGATCTAAAAATTCCCAAAACTTCTATTTACATAAATTCACAAAAACTAAACAACACAAAACATCATTTTAAATGCCCACATATAATATGATACTGACAACAATTTATTGTGTCCTCGTGACTTACATATGTAAACTTTACGAGATATTAGTAAAAGTGTGTTTGACCTTCAATTTTCTGGATGCTTCCTGGTCGCGTAAACGGATGACAATCACTGATTTCTCTTTTAGTAGTTGACAATTTTTTACAATGTACACAACATTTTCTTGTCAGTATCATTGCGCTCACGTGGGAATTTAAAATTATGTTTTGTATCGCTTAGTTTTTGTGAATTTATGTAAATAGAATTTTAAGGGATTTTTAGGTCTAGCTTTTTTTCTTTACTTTTCTAACGTTGTCTTCCTGTATGCAAAATAAAGATACATTAGTAACATTCATTTGTGCAAAGTTTCATTAAACGACATTTTGCCATTATTGAGATTTTGATAATTTTCTTTTTATCGATGAACAAAGTTGGGAGGAGTGTGGCAATCCCTTAACTACTTGTGAGGAAATTTTAAACAATGGCAAAGTTATAGCCATCATTTAGTGTTGGCAATGGTCGAAGCAATCCATTTGTATCGCCTTTTCTTTGAAATGGCTACACAAAAATATATGCAATGGTTGAGCTAAAAAACATGTAAAGCAGCAAGAACAACACTAATACAGATTTTGTAGTTTAATTTGCAATAGTAATAGTTATATGATAACAGTATGAGATCTATAAATACAATACATGGGTGATAGATGTCGGCAGAGGGCAAAAACAACATAATACACAAAGCATTGATAGTAGCCTTTGTGGGGAAAAATGATCAACGGGTATTCGGAAATCTTTGGAAGCTGTTGCTGGGAGACGAGGATGTTTATTGCTCTATCATCTATGGTATCGTATAACATCACTGGAACTACAATTGGCACAAAAAAAACCCAGAAAACCGCTCTTTTTTTCCAAAATAATTTCAATCAATTGATATCTGTTGTATATATTTTAAATGTAATTTCAGGTGTTGAATTTGCATATTTACTGGAGTGTGAAAAAAAATCCTGCAAGAAAAATGGAAATGCACAGAAGCCAAAACCTTGAAATCTGGTCATCGGTGATATTTACAGGCCAGCTAGTTCTATAACCACTTCAATCTTCATTAACAAATGAACAAGCTGTAACTCTGTAATTAATTATCTGCTCCTTGACAATTACTTTAACCCTATCCTCCATATACATGCCTTTATGGCATGGATCAACATTGTAGATCCAGACCAGCTGTCACATCAATGCCGTCTGATCAGGATTTACACTGTTTGCTTTTTAATTTATTTGGGTATTTCTGACTGAAAAGCAAATGATCAGATGGCGCAGATGTGCCAGCTGATCTGTATCTACACTGGTTGCACATGTGTAAAAATATGTATATATGGAGGAAAGGGTTAAAATGATCCTATGAGTAGCAAAGTACTATTTGACATAACAGTTAACAGAATGAAGTACAGGGTGATAGATTTGCTTTTCCTGAAAAACATACTTTTCCCCTAAACATTAAAAATCTGTGTATAATGAATCTCAAAATGAGTAAAATCAAAAGCAATAGCTTACAGGAAAAATAGAAAAAGATCAATCAATCAGAATTACAATACATACAACTGAATATAAAGGTTTTGTAGGGGAGATAACTTACGAACAACATAAAAACAAGGCACAATATAATTAATACGCAGGCACTTAATAATTCTGTAATAAATATAACAAGAGTAAATAATCATACATTTCATTGGTAACAAAACTTTCAGCAGTAATATGGCAAATCTATTGGAAAATTATTAGTTTATAAGGAAACATATTTGAATGAATAAACCTGCGAGTCACATGCAAAACTTAATAAATCGACTTCTTTTACATTTTTCCACCAAGTCAATTACTCTGTTACTGTCTTCCAGTATTAACCCTTAGTCTATATATACAGGTTTCATCACATAAACACACAGTGTAGATCCAGATCAGCTGACACATCTGTACCATCTGATCAGGATGTACACTGTTCACTTCATATAAAAGCAAACAATGTAAATTCTGATCAGACGGCACTGATGTGCTGACTTATCTGGTCTACACTGTTATCCCATTCAATGATGTTGTATAGAGGAAAGGGCGAAAACAATGAACCCCCTTGTTAGCTTTCAGAGTTGACAAAATTTAGGATATGGAAAATTAACTGAAAGTAGTAAATGCACACATGCAAATCTTGATTTAAATCTCACATAGAACCTGTTACATACTATTTTAATAATACCCAGGTAACAGTAAAAGCAATTGTACAGCTAAAAAAAAACTTCATGCATGTAAAACCTGTGGCGACCTGCACAGCAACAATAATCCAACAATCCAGCCCTTGCGTCGTCATAATTTCATGCTGTGCACAAACAATAAATGTACAACTTTTTCTATACATATCTACACATTTTAAAGTTGCTCTATCAATTCTAGAAGCATAAATAGTTTTCCTAACAACAACATTTAAACTTATGAGAATAATTAAAAACAAGCCACTGGCTCTTTACCGAAAGTTCATCTCACAGGAATTTGAATAAATCAACCTCCATATAGAAGAGCCTGTATGGTGATTCTTACTTAACACATTTTTACTATTTCATGAGGTATTTCAGACTTTGTTGTGAAGCATGGACATGATACCTTACAAATCTTGCTGTATATATGTACAAATGGGTATCCTAGATGCAGTTATTCTTTCAAATTCCTTCATCACTTAAAGTTGCATTTTTCTGTTATAATACAAAATTATGTGGTTAATATTAATAATAAACCTTGTATCACAGGTTTTCAATCTTCCAGAATATTTCACTAAACACAATATTGAAGCACAATCCAAGCACAGATGCAGGGGTTCTCTTTCAGGCACTATAAATGCTATTTGAAAAATTGTCCAACGCATGCACATTATTATGTTCTCCCACCCATTCAGTAGTTTATGTTCGCCCACCAGTGAGCTTGTGGAACAGTTCTACATCTAGAGTCTGGTTTTTATCCTGTGACCTCATGGACAGGAAGATGTAACCCCCAATGAATTCATGAACAACTTTACAGTCTGCACTAAGAGATGAAAAGACCACTTTTCCTTCTTCAAAGTCCAGGATGACATTTTTCACTTCCCAGTTGACATGCCATGACCGCAAGCTGTCATATCTCCAGGTTTTTAGTGAGTCACCAGAGTTCAAGTCCATTTTAATCACTTTATTTGGGTGTATACCTAAGATCTCCTGAAACATAAGCCAAGAAATTGTTTTGTAAACTGGATGAAATTTAAGATTGTTAACATTTATAATCTCCATCATAATAAATAATAAGATATGTGCTACAAATAAAGACTTTGCTGATGCAATATTGTAATTCAAATTGTCTAATTTCACTTTCCAGTCATGTACACCAAAACCTTGAAAATAAGTTGCTTTTTTGTTTGTGGTGTATTATGGTGTTAATAATTTATCTTAAATGTTTCCTGTGTTTTAAAACAGCAGACAACCTGCTAAAAACAACAGTTCTTCAGGACTAGCACAGAGGCTGCTGAAGCAACACTTTTAGTACTAGCACAATCTGCTACATGCTAAAATTCCACAATACAAGCCCACACCCAGCTGCAAGCTGCTTCCCTATTAGTAGCACTGTAAGGAATACTTCCCTAGTGCAGACCGCACAAAATGCTTGAAATAGTTAAAAATTTACAGAACGGTAGAACCCTTCAAGCACTAAGCACAGAGTATCATTTTGACCAGTGTGGACCAGATCAGCCTGTTTGATCAGGCTTTCTGCTAACCAGTCAATTTTATGCAAAAAACCCATCTGATAAACACCAGCCTATACTGGAAATATAGGATTCCATTACAGATATGTATCAGCAGACAAATGAGTTAGCAAAAACTGAAAAGGTAAACAAATAAAATAGTTGCTCAGACAAAGCTCAATTTAAACATCTACCTCTTTCTTTGAGTTATTCATCTTGATGACAAAGTATGATATTCCATACTCTGGTAGTGCCTGCCAGGCTCGGATGTAGGCCAGCTTGGCTTCTATCAGACCCATGTCTCGGACATTCGAGTGTGCTTCCATTATCCTATGTACAGTCTGGAAAATCAAAATGTTATGATTCAATCAGTGCAGATAAATTTATAGGTTTCCGTTATTAAGTGTGCAGTGGTATCAATTTATCTTGCATTTCATCCTATTTTCATGTATTTCATGCTTAAAAAATCCTTTAACAAGATTAAACAATGCATTATTTTGTCGTATTAATTTCTAAACATCTTGTCTAGAAAATGGCCATGTTAATGGTTTACGCTAAATCACCATTGGAAAAATAAATTGTATAGCAGAATTAAATATGACTGAATGCAGTTCACAGAGACAGTAAGATCAGTGGAAACAGATGCCATGAGCTAGTCAAAAATTTGGAAGAGGAGAGTGGTAAGCAAGCCCAAATTCATGGGCTACACAAACACAGCAAATTAAATCAAACAAATTTCATGGAACATTTTTTAAACATCCATTTAGTTCTTCCAAGGACAGTTTTTATATATTTAACAAAAGAAAAATTCTATGATTCTTGCCATTAAAACCCGGTACTCATTATTTTCTGTTTGTGAGATGTCACTTAAGTATGTTATCTGGCACCATCAACTGGCAGTTGATAGCAATGCTTACTCATCAATAACATACAATGCACAATTTAACAATCTAATATGTCTGTATGGTGTGCAGCGAAAACAATATTATATTACAAGTATCGAGTTCTGGCAACAGATTTGAAGTGAAAGGATCAAAACAGATGAAGAACAATGATTATTTGTCATTGCCATTGTGATTATATTGGGTCGGCCACATGTGCCACCTAGCCTCAGTATTAATGTGTAATAAACAACACTGCAGGTCTCATCTTCTGACATTAAACCATTAAAATCCTGAACAAAGTAAGATATGTTCCATGTGGATATTGTTATGCTTCATGAATTTTATAGACAAAATATTGCATCAATAACGATATATGACAAACAGATGATTAGTCAAAGTAACGCCATCATTGATCAATTTAACCCTTCACTCATTGTATATGCCTTTTATTGCATGGGCAAACAGTGTAGATGCAGATCAGCAGACACATCCATACTCTCCTATCAGGATCTGCACTGTTTGCATTTTAGTCATAACCCAATAAATCAAATAGCAAACAGTGTATATCCTGATTAGACAGTGAAGATGTGCCAGCTGATCTGGATCTACACTTTTCATCCATGCCATAAAGGCATACATATATGGAGGAAAGGGTTAAAACAGTCCATGTAAAACAATTGAAAAAGGTGATGTCAGCAATTTGACCTGCGAGAAATGTCACAGTTTTTTTTGTCACTCATTTGTAAAATGTGTCAGTAATACATTAAAATCTTATGTTTCATGCCATAATAAGTAAGTTCTCCTAAAGTAACCGACAATAATGATTTCTATCCAATGAACATGACATATAATATTTAATATCAAAACACAAGCAAGCACATGGGTGGACCTAGTCATGACTTAGGTCACATTTGCAACCTGTGGAAACCAAGGCCAGCAAGCACAACTACAAGGTCTGATCTGGTCTAAAGTTTGCTATTCAGTCATAACATTTTTACAAAACACCATATTAATGGTGAATGGACTGGCACAAATCCAAAGAAAGCAAAGTCCATTAAACAAATTCACAGGAATTGCAATGATGACTCAGCTAAATTCAATACAATGTCTACTACATACATGGTCAACTTTGACAAGATATCTCTCAGATCCTTCATGGTTCAAATATCTTAATACAGCCAGCCAACTCGTATTTTATTTATTTATGTGCCTTTAATGTTCCATCGGATGCAGGTATGATTTATGCAAGATTTAATGTTTTCATTGAAGATTATTTCAATTTTATTTAGAAGCCAGGTGATCAATAAAATGTGAAGCATATTTATAACAAATCATCAAGTATCATAAAAGTATAAGCAGAAAGATATAAAACTTGTCAGTACCAGCAACACAAGTATTAGATCAAGATTTTGGATACAGATATATCTCAGATCACTTAAAGTGAAACAGGTATGAAACAAGTGTCCATGGGTGATCAGGAAGTTTGAAGGAAGAAAAACAACAAGAAAAACCAAAACAATCACACTATAAATGTAAATATTTCAACTCAATGTCAGTTAGTGCACTATGATAGGAATATATACCTTGGTATTCATTAAAGGTGAAATATAATTATGTATAACTTACATATGCAATTAAAGTTGACTGGTAACTTATCAATGTCTAATTCCAGTGTTTACACAATTCTACATATTTGAAAGTTTAATCATCCGTGTTGTCTGATCAGGATCTACACTGTTCACTTTTAGATTTATTAGGTTATTTCTGACCAAGATGCAACCAGTGTAGATCCAAATCAGATGGCATGGATGTGCTAGCCGATCTAGTTGTGCACAGGTAGCACATTTGTACCAACATGTAAATAAAGGGTTAATCTCTTAGAGAAAACTAACTGTATATGCACTGTACCTGTTTTGCCTTGACTTTCTTGAAGTGCCTTGGAGGTACAAAATCTTCTGGATTAATATCAAGCTGGTTTGGTGTGATTATCTTCGAATCTGGAGCGTTGGTTGTCTTCTGCATGCTCAGTAATTTCTGTAAGGACTGCACCTCTGTGTCGAAGGAACTGTCAGCCATTGTCTTGCCCTTAGATGCCAACTTACAGGCAGCCATCCATTTACAGTACATCTCCTCCTGAACAAAGTAAATTCTGTAGTAAGTATTTGGAAAGCAAATTTTCTCTAAGCCTCCCATTGGGTTCATTTTCCATACATGTAAGACACAGTGGCTTATAAAGCAATTGTAGATTATAAATCAAAATTAAAGAAGACAGTTTCATACCAATATTTGGATTATTCCACATTAAAACAAATGTGTACAATACTTTATTTTTACATTACATGGTACTTACAGATTCAAACCTGAGCCATATTTCCTCCATGCCTTCTGGACCAGGTATGTACAATTTGATTCCATACTTCCGGTTTTGTAGATTTACATCTGGGTGTGCTTCACATCCTGTCAGAAAATAATATTTTGCAAGATGATAAAAGTTATGAGCCAGGTAAGTCAATGTTATGTATATTGGGTAGTTTCAGGTATCAAGAAGTTCAGGGTAAAATATTTTGGACCAGGTTTGAAGGTTATAAAGCTGAGACTGGAAACCAGTCTCAAATCTCAAGCTTGAGATTTGAGACTGGTTTCTATGCTCAGTTTTATAACCTTGGGCACAGTCTGAAATCTCTGTCACATGATGGGTCAGTTCAGAAACTGAGCTCCGTTGCAGCCATTAGATGTTTGGAATTAAGGAATCACATGTCTGACCAGCTTGCACTTTCAGCTACCTTTGCTGGCCCAACAACTGGCAATACTGGTGGGAAACCATATCATTTGACCACTGTTGGGAAAAACATGTTTCAGCTCCATACATATTCTAGGGTTCAAGTATTATCATAAGTTTGGCAGTAAATGAGATGGAACTACCATTAACCCTTCACTCAATATATACAATTTTTTATGTATGTTGGACCAGTGTAGATCCAGAGAAGTCGTCACATCCATGCCATCTGTACTGGTCCCATGTTGGTCAGATAAAAAACAACTGAATCTAAAAGTGTAGATCCTACTATGGTGTAAGTGGTTAAATGAAATTTCTTTCTGTTTTTATTTTAAAACAAGAAAACATATTTGTAAAACCACAGGAAATGAAATGTAAGCAATACTCTGTTTGTCTCTTGTTTTAATCTAAACTTAATGGTAAAAGTACAACTGTGACTCAGCTATGTACACAGAATGTTTGTATTAACAAAGCCTGTGAAGGGCATAACAGCTGCTTTGACGTAAGAGATCTATGCAAATTTTTGTCCAACAAAAACTGATTAATAGTTCAATTTTTGTCCAGGATTTTTTCTTTGAAGTTGTGAGCGTAATGTTCATCAATAGAGTGTCAACAAAATTAAATTGATGATTCGCTTCATTGCGTGTTGTGAAATATATCCTGAAGCTAAAAAATTATCTGAATTTAATCAAAATGGTTCTGTATCGGTCTCAGCCTGCATCAACAGAATATTTCCCGTCTACATCATCTCATCAATAGTTTAGTGTTGGGATCAATTTAATACGAGGATTTGAAATTTTAAATATCTGTGACAGTCCTATTCAGTATGGTTGTACCAGCTACTTGTTAGTTTTTCTATCTAATTTTGTTTATCTATTCCATGTTTACAAAGTTTTTATTTAATCTATAATAAGAATACGCACATTGCAAGAGGATGTTATGTTGGCTAGTGAATGATTCAGCCCATTGCATGTTGTAAAAGTTTATTTCATGATGATGCTCTCCCGTCTCTGAGCTTTATTTGATATCGTCGTAATGACTTTTTTTTTTACAATTTGATCTAATATGATTAGTTGAAGCAAAAGTAACCATGAAGTATTTATAGCTTGTCTGTCATACAGTATGCACCATATAAGGTAATAAATTTTCGTGACATTTTTAACAAATTTGCACACAGAATTACAAATACAGTTAAACCTGTCTTCAAGGATGATTCAGAGGAAAACCCAGACAGGTGGTCTTGTCCTCAGGTAAATTTGTCCCTAAAATCAGTCGATGGCACAAATAAACTCTAGTCTTTATACACAGGACCTGGTGTTCTTTGTTTACGGGTGGTCTTTAGCACAGGTGTGACTGTAACTTCAAATTTGAAAAGCAGCTCAAGTGAAGACAAGTCCAAACTCTGAAAATGTGAACAACTGAAACACTGTAGAATACCTTTAAAGTTGATTCTATTTATAGGAGTACCAGATGCATCTTCTCTCGACCTGTAGAAAGCCACATGCGTGTCTCGAAATGAGCACCAGTACCTCTTGTAGCTTTTCAATGTAAACTTCTTTGGTCTGAAAACAGATGAAAATCTTGTATATTCACGTATATATAATATGAATTTTAAGTACAATATCTCCCTAAGAACAGCCATATCATTCAAGATGATTTTGCATATTTTGGCATCATTTTACAATTGCCTGCAAAGAATACCTCTTCTACAAATTGTGCAAACTTTTTTGTTCATTTGCATACATTACATAATGAAATAAGAGTATAAGTCTTCATTCTGTAAAATTACGATTTTTCTGTGACCTAAATATCATAAATCCATTTGTAATTCAGCATTTTTGACCAAATTTACAATGTAAGACACTTTAACAATATACATGTGTATTTAACACTTTAAAGTTCTGTACTATTATGACTATTTTCTCATGTCTACAAACTGCTTGACTGTCATTATTGTGAAAACTCACTTTAAAAACTTGACATAGTCTGCCAGTTCTGGTATATGAGTGATGTCCCCTGGGGCAGACAGACTGCTGCCCTCTAGTGACTCTTGAAGGTCAGATAGCGCAGCATCAATATCATCGCCCCCTTCCTGTGTCATCGAGCTGTCGACCATATCATTACCAGTGCTGGATCCTGACTGGAGTTGTACCTGAACCTGCAGGGCTCCAAACATCATGGCTTCCTCCTCCGTACAGTCCAGCTCCTCCGAGATGAGCGCCCACTTAGCCTGCTCATAAATCTGGTTGATACGTACTGCATCATACTGAAATACAGACAAATACATTAATGTTTATTTGTTTTCATTACCAAAAACATTGAAGGGTAAACACTGCATTACTTTCGAGACACTTCTCCTATAGTGTGAAAGAATCCATCTGTCAAGGACATAATGTCCTGTTTATGGTGCTACACTGCCAAAATTCAGGCAAAAAACATCCAACACAATTTTTTCTACTCTTTTAACCCTTTACTCAATGTAAACACATATTATCATGTGTGACCAGTGTAGATTCAGATCAGGCGGCTCATCTTTGCCATCTGATCAGGATCTGCACTGTTTGCTTTTAAGTGAGAAATAACCAAATATATCAAAAAGCGAAGGCTGATCTGGATTCACACTGTTTGCCTACACCATAAAGGCATATATTTGGAGGAAATGGTTCAGAACGAAACTATCTGTAATAATACAATATCAACTTTTCAAACAGCACATAGATATGCAGTTTAAATGTCAAGTCATTACCACATTTTATGGTCTACCAAACTACAGCCTGATTATTGACCATGAATCCGTTTTTGAAGAGAAATTGGAATCCATTTAGAAATTTGATACTGCTGATGCGCTCATTTTTTTTTCAATTTGTGAATTCATTATCAGATGGTATCTCCATTAAGCCACAAGTGTTTTGAACAGTAATCTTAACTCTAGTGTGTTTGTACTTCTACAGATAACCATTAGCCCATTCTTTATTGTTTTAAATGATCAAACTACTTGTATCTTCAATAGTGCAGCATTTCCTTTCATCATACAGGAAGCTTCAGAAAACAGGACCCAAAATAGTTATATCAATGAGATTGGAGACCAGTCTGAAATCTGAAGCATCTGATTGGCTGAAATGGTGACCAGTCGCCATTACAGCCAATCAGATGCTTGAGATTTTAGACTGGTCTCCAGTTTTAGTTTTTTTAATGATCTAACTACTTGTGTACCTTAATAGTGCAGCATTTCTTTTGACCATAAAGGAAGCTTGAGAACACAGGAGATACAATCAGATCCATTTCTCTTTGCCCAAATATCATTTCATATCATCATACATTTCATCCCAGATGTAATTAATAAATCATAAGACTTTCAATAGAGCCGCCTGACAAAAATGTTGTGCAATATGAATCCTGATCAATATGAAGTAATAAAGCAATTCTCCCCAAACAGTTAACAAACATTTCATCTCCCTACAAACTACCATACATCATGCTGATCAAATACATGAAGCGGCTTCATGTTCGGAAATGATCAGGAAATGAACAACAAACTACCGATCACTGTATTCTGTGTCTGTGCATAATATATTCTCAGGGTTTATACCTTTAGACACAAGCTTGATGTAAACATTCTCTTAACCCTTTACTCCATCGGATATTGCTGTTAGCCATCAGTGAACAATGTGGATCCAGATAAACTGGCACATGTCTGCCATTTGATCAGGATCTACACTGTTCGCTTTTAGATTCATTAGGTTACCAGATCTGATGGCACATATGTGCTGGCTGATCTGGATCTATGCTGGTGGCACAGGTGATAAAACATGTATGTGGTTTAGGGTTAAAGAGAGAGGTCTTGGTAACTCAATCAATATGGCATGGTAAGCTACATGTAGAGATCCAATGTTTGAATCTTGGTGAAAGCCTACACACAATCATCCTTTCTATGGGACTATGTGTTGTCAATACATCTGAGCTATAGTGAACACCAGAATATCTGGTGAAGCTAAACATTACAAATTATTCATGAATATGAATTGCATGAGAAGCTGTCCAATTATGTCACAAATGAGCATCTTTAATAATACTGTGGTAAGAAAATTTAGATCTGCTTGCAAATTGAACAAGGCAGTCGGAACAACAGCAATATCCGCCGCATGCTTGGAAATTGTTGGAAAGGTTATGGATGCTTAATTGCAAATTAACAAATATATCTGTGCAACGATCATGAGGTTTAACAAGTATGTACATTATTGGATGTGAAACCAGTTTAGATCCATATTAGTTGGCTCAAATGTGCTATCTGAAGAGAATTTGATTGTTTGTGTTTTGGTCAGGAAAGAAATTGAAATAAGCAAATGAAGCAATATGTGAACAGTTTAGATCCTGATCAGACGGCAAAGATGAGCAGGAAGATCTGTGGGTATACTGTTCACCCATGTGATCCAGATGCATAAATGGCAGAAAGAGTTAAGTGAAGTTGTTCAATTTGGCACTCAGTAACCAATGCCACTCGTTACAACCACATGTTATGGGTTAAAATACAAAATGCTATTAAAGTAATTAATAGACGAATCATGTAATGTCAATTGCACAAATTATGACCATCTGTGAATATGGTAAAAAATTAGAGAAATTTAGATAAAAGCCATTAGATAATATCTTCTACATTAGGCAGGTTCAATTTCATAAATGAGGTGGTCATAAACACCTCTCACTTACCAACTGAAACTTAATTCAAACCTTAATCAGCCATAAAATATTGTATCTTTAGGCTTAGACACCCATTTACAATATTCAAAATACTGTTTACCATGCACCCCTATCTCCAGATTAAACACCTACTGACATTCTTTTTTTGGTAAAAATAAAATATTTTTGAAAAAAAGTAAGTTATTTTTTGGGATATTTGCAAAATAGTTTCTGGTCCACAGAGTTTACTTTGATAAACAATTTAATTCATTTTCTTTCATATTTTATTCTTATTCCCACTGAAAAAAATCAACCTTGAATATTGATCACAGCATGTACTTTGAAACACTTTTCATATTTTTGTTTCAAATGATTTATTTTTTAAAAAGAATGTACTTTTAAGCTCTGAAGTCAACAGCCGCCTGGTTTAGTACCTTTTATTGACCAGCAGAATGATGATGATGATATTTTTTTACATTTGACATTTTGATTGATTATGACCTGAACTCTTGGTTTCATGCTGGGTCCAAAATCAAGACCAGTCTCCGATACTGAGCAAACTGACCAAGCACAAGCTAGAGTTTCACACTGGTTTTAACAATTTAGGGAATGATGCCTGCAAAACAGGATCCAAGATCATAAAACTAAGATTGGAGCCCAGTCTCAAATCTCAAACATCTGATTGGCTGACCAGTCGCCATTTCAGCCAATCAGATGCCTGAGATTTGAGACTGGTCTTCAATCTTAGTTTTATGATCTTGGGAAAAGTATTACCTGACAGAAGATATATTGTTCTGACATTATATTCTGATAAAACATCTAAATGACAGCAGAACAACCAGAACACAACATGGAACTCCTGAGATATTTCTGTCATAATCAGATTTAACAACAGCAGAAGATCTTGTCAGGGCAATGACCTAACACTAGGTATTATATTTAATAACTTATTAATAGGATTAACTTCCCTCCTATTCTTGACATGCAAACCATCTCCAACAAGACTGTCTGTCTGCCTGTCAGGTCTAAAAATGTTATGTTAACAAGTTAACAATAATAAGCCCTAAATTCATAAAGAATTTAACACATTACTCCACAGAAAGGACTTTTTTGCATGGCTGATCGGATTCTAAACCGTTTGCTTTTAGATCAATTAGGTTTGATTCTAACTAATTAGCTAACTGTTTAGATCCTGATCAGAGAGGCTAACTGTGCCAGCTGATCTGGATCTACACTGTTAGCGTAAGCAATAAAACCTGTATTTGCGGTGTAAAGGGATATTTTGTCGTGATTGGACTTAGAGGCTACTGGTGGCTCTGGGGCCACAGGATCATAAGCCTGTTTTGTATCTAAATGTGCTTTTAAGCAATGAAAAGGGATCAAAACTTGAGGTAATAAACTTGAGACAAGTTCCTAAACTGACTAATCACCAGCCATGGTTCTGAGAGGTTATTTTTGCTCCAGACGTACGGTTTTAGTAGAGTTTAGGAAAATGTTATTTTACTTAGTTTTTTTTTCCATTAAGTCTGGAAGCAACAACCTTTAACAATGGAAGGCATGTCTGATGATTTTTCTCATTATTAGTTTTGGTTGAACAACATTTTTAGGACAATTAGTACTAAAAATATTCATAAGTTCAAGCTCTGATTTTGCCACAACAACAGGGGTTTGACCTTTTGTACCATCTATGAATATTTATGTCTTACAGTTTTTTTAAAACTCCTAAGCCACAGCATGCATGAAGTTGCAAAGTTGTAAGTTCTGTAGAAAGAGCAAAAATGTACCAGAGGATAATATGCAAGAATGTGGAGAAAAAACTTCCAGTAAGAATACAGGACGCTTGTAGAGTGGCTGTATCAGTGCAGACATTAAATCAGCAGAGAGAACACTGGCTGCAAGTCAAGTCGTTGCTTCTGGCTGCCTGCCATCTTAGATGCAATACTCAAGTGAAACATTCACACTGATGCCAACATAAAAACCTTTATGTCTATATATCAATATAATTTGCTGGCAGAAGCAGATATATAATAACCATTATGTTTTTTCCAGAATTGTTTACCCAGCTTAAATAAAATAACAACATGAGAACTGCAAGGGTGTGATAGGTCTAGTACGGGTAAGGGTGTGACTAGGCATAGCATGGGTAAGGGTGTAACTAGGTCTAGTAAGAGTGTGACTAGGCATAGTAAGGGTAAGGGTGTGACTCGGTCTAGAAAGGGTAAGGGTCTAACTAGGTCTAGTAAGAGTGTGACTAGGCACAACAAGGGTAAGGGTGTGACTAGGTTGAGTAAGGGAATGGGTGTGATAGGCCTAGTAGGGGTATGAGTGTGACTATGGCTAGTTAGGGTAAGGGTGTTACTCGGCCTAGTAAGGGTAAGGGTGTGATAGACCTAGTAAAAGTAAGGGTGTGACTAGGTCTAGTAAGGGTTAGGGTGTTATAAGCCTAGTAAGGTTAAGGGTGTGACTTGGCCTAGTAAGGGTAACATGTGACTAGGCCAAGTAAGGGTTAGGGTGTGACTAGGCCTAGTAAGAATAAGAGTATATCTAGGTGAAGCAAGGTTAAGGGTGTGACTAGGTCTTGTAAGGGTGTTACTAGGTCTAGTAAAATGTAAGGCTGTAACTAGATTGCAATATTTGGTTAAGATTCTAAAATTATTCACAATGACAGAGGTAATCTACTGGTGAGCTCAATGCTACACAAGATGTTTTCATGCTCCCGCAATTAAATTAATCGGCATGCAAAACTGATACGCAATAGTCATGACTGAACATATTAAGTTTCATAAGTGTTTAATATAAAGAAAACTCATGCAGACTGAATAATTATACTATATTTGGACAACATTGTTAATGATTTTATCAGTTCTACATTATTTAGACAATTGGTCACACACTTGTGTATCAAACTTTATCAGTAAGATTGGGTGTAACTTCATTAATTAATACAATCAACACTGAACTGACTGTCCCTGTCTTGTGACTAAATCTGCTAATCATAGTGTCTTGATTGGCCAGTGTGAAGTCTATCCCAAACAAGATTTGTTAAGGTCTAGGTTATTCATCAAAAAAGCTAAGTTTGTTGGGGTGGGGTAAACTAAACTGCACATTATCTGGAATGTTGCAGAAAGATAAACAGTTTTCTTCAGAATTTCTTGTTTATGCATCTGACTTCTAAGTATCATCTGTTCTAAGCTCAGTATGCACAATAAACAGCATTAATTTTTCTCTTCAAGTCAGAGCAAAATTAAACAGAATTCTTGCAGGTAAGCTAGCAAGGTGTCACCAAAATGTCTGAGCAACTTTTTCTGTTTCTTCAAGCCTCTATTGGTCACTTTCTAGAATTTGCAGTTACAGTGAAATCCCGCTATTAAGACCACATGATTGGGACTGGGAAAAAGTGGTCTGAATAGTCGGGTGGTCTTTATATAGGGGTAGAAAATAGTGCGAAACTGTAAAATGAGACATTGGAATAGTGGTCTTATTAGCAAGGTGGTCTTAATTTCAGGGTGGTCTCAATGAGGGGTTTTACTGTATAACTCCTGATGGTACCCTCACAGCATTATTTCAGACACTGGTTAGAAGCAACTACCTTTAACAAGCTTTCTTGAAACATGGTCAGATGCAAGACTTTCAGAAAGGGTGTTTTTTGGGCAGTCTTAGGCTACCTACATGATAACTTCCAACTTTCAGGCTAAAATTTCCACAAAAATTAAATATTTCTGCCCAAGAAAGAGGGTTAGAGCAACCCCACTAAACTTCCCCTTGGATCCACTCCTAAGGACAGATTTCCTCACAAAAAATTTCAACAGTGGATTCTGGTAAAGGGTCCAACTGATCGTCAAAGACCTTAAACACTACCAAGGAGGCCCCTGTTCCAATTACTGCCAACCATACTGTCATTCTACATTATGTATTCCAGAACATTCCAGTGTAGCACGTCCACCAGTTCTTATCAACACAACATCTGCTACATAACATTCTATCTCATGCATTTATGTGCACCTCATTTGCATTCCACTGATATCTTTATTGGATTTAACATTTACAGTGTATAAAGTTTAGCAAATAGTCAGGTTGAATAAATTCTGAATCTTGAAAATATGTTTCTAATTTTCATACCATAGTTCCCAAGAATTATTGTGTATTCTTGCTGATTCATTTAAACAACATGAAAATCAATAGTTTTACGGGGTTGCACTTTTAGTAATTAAACATGTTTGATTTTTTGCTACCTGGATCGTTAAAGTTTTGCATGACTTTAAAAAGACAAATTATCTTTAGTGTAATTCTTCAGACCCCACTGAAATCCCAGAAAGAATCTTGCGAGGCATGTGTCACCAACCAGTAGAACTACTGATGAACTGCCAGCTTCAAATCAAGGCCTGTTACCTTTGATCTGCTTCTCAATATATCAAATCTATGGACATTATAATTTGTAAGCACCACAAGGACCTTAAATATCATAAAGTTTTATTTGGTCAGTTTGGATTCTGCATGCAGTTTCTAAAAAATCAGTGGCAGATTGAGACTGAGAGACTGGTTTCAGTTGTATGATGTTATTTGGACTAAATACTACCCTTCTATATCACGGAACATTCTGAACTAGACATATCAACTTTCCTTGACCCTGCCTAGCTTCAAACAATGATTAAATTAAGCCCAAGAAAAACTATGGTAATTAATTCAGATGATAAACCAATTCCTGACAATCGAATTAAGTTGTACATTATGTCTGGAAACCAATTAGCGATTGTTTTTAGACAAGACAGTGGTCTCTACTCTCCACTCATCTAAATAGAAAAAAAACAGTCTGCAATCCTCGAGAGAGATGCCAATGTTGTCTAGGAAATTCTTGCTGCTTCATCACATTTTCTACAATCTACTAAATTCTTCTGTAAATTCAAAAAAAAACATAAACAACATGCCAAACTGAGATACTGGTTTCACTGAGACTGAAAATGCGCAAACTGATAGCAAACAATACTGCTCATCTGACCATCCTGTCTAAAAGTCCTTGGAAGCCTGTAAAAGGACCAAACCTGTGTTGCAGGTCAAACTGTTTGTAAACTGGGAAACAATCGGGGCCCTAGATCATAAAACTAAAACAGAGGACCAGTCACAAATCTCAAGCATCATTGGCTGAAATGATGACAGGTCACCATTTAAGCCAATCAGATGCTTGAGATTTGAGACTGGTCTCCAATCTCATGTTATGATCTTGGGCCCAGTTCTAACTAAAATTCATTATATCCATGATTTAAAATTCTCAATGAGAAGCTCAAAAAATTCTTTAGCAGGAGGAAAGGACTTGGGAAAGGGTTCATGCAACCAAACTTTTGAATACATCTAATGCAGACTAGCAGGCCATCACAGCAAGTCATCCAAAAGTGGTCTTGCACACTGATCAAACAAGCCCAGATTATTTTCTGGTCAAAATTCAAATACTGGTTCTTCATGTTTGGGTGAGGTGAGCTTGAAACAAGTGTCACCAAAGAATATGCAAATCTACCACATTTTAAGGCTGTATATGCAGTCCTTGGGAGGTCCCCTGATAATTCCTTATAAAATCATTCATCCCCTCTCCTTATAATCCTTTATTAAACTATTATCAATATAAAAGCAAATGAGAACAGCGTGACAGATATTAACCTATCAGTGAAAAATTACTGTCATCCTTATCTGAAATATTCATTTTATCAAAACTTTGAAGTGCAGTCCAAATATTTGTAATTCATCTTTGATTCAATTTGAATAACATCATTTCTCTCCTTTGAAAAGAACGCCTACAACTTGTATGATGTAGAGCCAATATGTTTTTTATGCGTACATAATTAAAGCATTTAATGGGCAAAGAATCAACAGAAGTTGTTTACTGTATGCAGAATTTAACAAATTGCAACAACATAAGCTTGAGATAATAAAGCAAAAGCCGCAAACTTGAAACTTTAACTTGCAACTTAATTTGATAGTTTTTGGGGGTCCTTGTGTTGTTTAGAAATTATACTGTTTGGAGAATTGATATACTATTTGACAAGTCACTGTTTTAGCCTCTATTCTGATGTGTTCAGTGTTAGTACAATATTCCATTCAACTGTTACACTCATGCCAACTTTTATGCTGTTGTTAATTACTAATGACAGGGAAAAATCCCACAATTACTACAATGTTGTTTATGCTATTTCTCTGTACTGCGCATATTTCTGGAGCTTAAATAGGACAAATGACACTAAATCTCAAGTTCTCAACTACGCAAAAAGTGAAGCTTCAGACAATTGACTTCAACCACTTCCGAAAACCTCTTGTAGTCATCCTATTAACTGTCTAATTTTAGACCCCCAAAATCTAAAAATTTAAAAACAAATTTTAATATTTAACTTCATTTTTACATTTTCCTTGTTTCTTATTTTCCAGTTTCAATAGTGGGTATTAATAAGATGGCACACAGTAGGTATTTTTATTTTTGAAATTACATAACTATCCATAGACTGTAGCCAGTGGCCAGGCTAATTGGATAATTATTGGGCATACATGAAAAGCTTATTAAATTTACATGAAAAACACTAATAATACAGAAGGCTGGCTCACTGCCATACATGTTCACATATAGGAAAGATGACTAGTATTATAGTATTAAGAGTCCCGGCTTTAGTTGCTGACGACCCTAGTCCTTGAGTTCAGGAAATAAACAGTCAAGATGTTTTAAATGGATCATTTAGATAAACAAAGTACTACTTGAGCTAAAATATTTGTTATAGCAAAATATTTCAGTGGGATTTATGACCCATACATTATCTTCAACCATTCTTTTATGGTAAAGCTTAGAGATTATCAAAGCATTTCGTAAAGTAATGTTCAGTTTTATATAGTCATGCAAGTTGGACTTTTACATTTAAAATCACAGGTGCAGATGGGGTGAACCTGGGCCCAAATTCATAAACTAAGATTGTAGACCAGTCTGAAATCTCAAGCATCTGATTGGCTAAAAAGGTGACCAGTCGCCATTTCAGCCAATCAGATGCTCGAGATTTCAGACTGGTCGCCTGATTTAGTTTTATGATATTGGGCACAGGATATGCCAGTAAAATTCAGGGTCCACTGTTTGCTTTACATTATCAACCCTTGTACCCTTAACCAAAGTATACTACACACAAAGAACTGTGACAGTATCGTATTCAGTTTACATATTAGTCATTGTGCAAGGCTGAATGAAGTGCAAAATTTCAAGTATGCAATAAGTAAGTCAATCCTAAAGTCCATTAACAAGGGGTCTAACCTAAAGTAAGAAGATCGATGCTTTAAGACGGCCATTTCATGGAGAGTGGTGTCAATTGGTGATAAAACAGCATTGTTTTGTTTACATCGACCACTAATTCAGTAAAGTAAGTACATTTTCTTGTATTATAGGTATTGTGTATGAGATAACCACCTAGCCGCTTGTTTCAGACATCTGCTTCTGGTCCGTTTTTGTCTGTCCATGCAGTGGTTGAAGCGTGAAAGAAGGGATAGTGGCATAGGGGTCCAAACTCTGCAATGTCTGCAGACTGATTTTGGGAGCTTTAGAGAATTAGATTTCGCCTTGCTGTGTTTGCGGGCTGCGGCATACATTATTTAACACTTTAGAACGTTTTTCTGTTCAAATAGGAGCCTCTGTGTTCATTTTTTATACATTTAAGACGATTTCATGGAGAACTGTCTCACTTTAGGACAATTTCATGGAGAACCGCCTTACTTTAGGACAATTTCATGGAGACTTACATAAGAAAGCCATTGTTAATGGATTTAACACCAACTCTTGTTTTCATTTTTTAGGTCTAGTTCCAAACATGAGAAAAAGAAAACCCGTGTCGAATCTAAGAAGAAAATGGAAGGAAACCGAAAGAAAAAGAAAATTATCCCATATCTCCTCACCACTGAAGACGACAAAGAAAAAAATACGTCTTACGTCTCCATCACCGCTGAAATTATTATCACCTAGATCAACATCTGTGAAACGAGACATTCTAATACTTTTAAGTGTTCGAATATTAATTTTTGTTAAACGAAATACAAAGAAAAGCGAATAAATGTAAATTATTTCTGGTCAGGACATTTAATTTTCCACTAAATTCGATGTACAATGAACAGAAACACCTGGTGTTATTATAAGAAGTGTCATAGTCAATATACTTCCACCAATTAACAGTGATTGGCAGTTTGAGTGACCATTAATATCAATTATCAGGGCTTCTTGATAACAATACGGACCGGTGTTCAATAAAGAGTTTTGCCATGAGGTGTGAATTCACTAATGCCGGTGTATGTTTTAATTCAAAACTTTACCATTGGGTAAAGCTAAAAAGGTAAAAAGCCCTATCAAATGATTGTCATAATAAAGATAATTTGCATAATCAGTATCACGCGCATCCAATCCCGATCGGTATTGCAGTCACGTGCAAACTCAAACAAGTGAAATGCTAAATATGCTAACAACACTTGGATTTCATTCTGCTTCCTCCAATAGTTAGAAACTTAAAAGTTTAATGCAGTTATCGTCTCAATTCAACATGCGTAACTGCCGTGACGACAACGGTATCACCATAAAATTACTATGTCCCGTAAATGCACGTACAAAAGACGACGAAAGTACACTGACTTCTTTTATAGTAACTTAATGTTATTTATCAGTAAGCGGACAGCACATGATCATTAAATGTTAGAAATCGAGATTTGATCTTACTTTAGCATGACCTGAAACGTTATTATAATTGGAAAGTCGTTATTAAGCCGGAAGTGTTGTTTGACCGACACATACGGCATACTCCAGCAAAGAGATCGCAAATACAAATAACTATCGAATATTACAATACTTGTACATCAAAATATTCTAATGACAATTTTGCTATTCGTTGCCATCCCTAATAGAATACATCCACATAAAAATAAAAAAGGTGAGGAGAACAAATGCGTGTACTAAAATCATCATAATAAATATGTTTTGCATGTAGTCAATTTAACACAATGTCGAAATACTGGTCGATTGGAAATTATATAAACTTTGAAAGTTTCAGCAAAAACGCCAATAACACTGGGAACAGTAGGGATTAAGTGCACCTACTAAAAATATCTGATTAAATTGATTTTAATCAGAACTTGATTATATCTGAAGATGGTATTAAAGGCAGGGGATCGTAACCCTGCAGACTAGCAGACACTTTGCTTTTGGCCCAAGCAGATACCTTGTAAAATACCCACCATGTGGGAACAGCCTGATGGTAAAATTACCGCTAAATACACTGGTTAAAAGTTCTAAGTGCACACTTTTCAATTTTTAATATCTTAAAGTAAACTTATTCAAATTGAATGAAAGTTTGACTTAATGTTAATAATGATCAAACAACAATAATTTTTTGAAAACTGTGCATATGTTTTACGTTTTACGTCATCCACGTCGGCATACGCTTTTTATGCATTATCCCCGTGCGGCAAGCGAAATTAATTTTTTTACAATCGTTTTTGTTTTTCACATGTTCACCCACTCAAGACAAACACGAAAAACACACCAACAAATTGTAACCATGAAACGGTTGACATCAGCAGACAACGACATTGCCGTCAAAATTCTTTTCACAGGCACAACTTCAAATTTGTTGTAAACAAATATTGACGGTTTTCGTAAATGCAAAAGAAATACCTTATTTTTGCATATTTTATTAATTTAAGAAGAAAATCAAACGATATTATTTTCTAGATTGATTACGTTGCTTACGTTGAACGCTGATGTTACTCAATTACGTCATTAAATATTTACGTAAAACAACGTAAACTCGAAAAAATTAGTGTAACATTTGTTGGATAAGTGTCCAATAAATAAAATTTAAAACTAAAATTTATAGAAATTCAATAAACTTCAAAATCGAATTATTCGAAAATGACGCTTATTCGGTCAAAAGGCGTATCCGAAAACTGGTCAATTTTATCGAAATGAATACATTTTTTTCGTTTGGAAAGGCTGTTACACATCTATAATAGAAAATTGTATCATCCCAAACTGCTAGACAATTCAAAAACTTTTGGCACAAAACATTGTGTGAAAAATGGAATTTTCTCCTTGAAATCCTGTAAAAACGTTATGGATAAAATAAAGTTGAGTGTGTTGGCTCATCGTGCCCAGCAGACCATTACAAAGCTACAGAAAGCTTTTTCAGTGCAATGGAATGGCAAACTACAGTATTTCCTTTAAATCTGCATGAAATTTAAATTATACAGAGATGAGAAAACGATCACAAATGATAGCCGATGCAATGATAATTAACTTGAGAATTGCTTTCTGAGAACAAGTGAGCTAAAATATTATTATTTTTTAATCTGGTTAAGCAGACTTAAAATCTTCTTCATTGTAATTTACACTATTTTGAAAGATTCAATCAAATTATTGGAAAAATTAACATTTATCAAGTGTGCACTTAGAACTTTTGACTAGTGTAAATAATAAAAATCAAGGACACTTTGGCGCTAAATCAAAACCATCACACTTGCCTCGCAGTGCCGAGACATCCGAATGGTTAAACATGGCTTTTCCCGCCCGTACTTCCGGCAAGGGGGTGCGGGTGGGAGAGTGGATTCATATGACTTTTCGACTGGTGCATACGTTAAAATGGGATGTCTTAAGGTGAAATTGTGTCGCGTAATCCGTTTTAAGCACTAAAGTATAGTACAGTCATGGGTACCTAACAAGCAATGATATACTGGTCTTAATTGTGCTCATTGCATTTAATGGGTGCAGTTCTTGACTTGCCAATATAATCATGTTCAATACATGGTACAATTACAATAAAAATTACAGATATACTTCTGTTCATTATAAACTAATCAGTGTCTAACCTCTCCAAAATTTATAGCTCTCCATGAAATTGTCCTAAAGTGAGACAGTTCTCCATGAAATCGTCTTAAATGTAAAAAAAAATGAACACAGAGGCTCCTATTAGCACAGGAAACGTTCTAAAGTGTTAAATAATGTATGCCGCACCCCGCAAACACAGCAAGGCGAAATCTAATTCTCTAAAGCTCCCAAAATCAGTCTGCAGACATTGCAGAGTTTGGACCCCTATGTCGCTATCCCTTCTTTCACGCTTCAACCACTGCATGGACAGACAAAAACGGACCAAAAGCAGATGTCTGAAACAAGCGGCTAGGTGGTTATCTCATACACAATACCTATAATACAAGAAAATGTACTTACTTTACTGAATTAGTGGTTGATGTAAACAAAACAATGCTGTTTTATCACCAATTGACACCACTCTCCATGAAATGGCCGTCTTAAAGCATCGATCTTCTTACTTTAGGTTAGACCCCTTGATTAAATGCTTTTAAAACTATTTCATTCATGTTATACTGAATGTACATGTTTCTACAATGTTGTACAAACCATATGACCATCACCTGGTTATTTACTAGAAAAGCAGTCATTGTGTTTGATGTTTGAGCCCACAATCCCTCTACTATTTTCAATAACCCCCCTTCTGCTCAATATACACTCCTTAATCATGTGGGCAAACAGTGTAGATCAAGATCAGCCAGCACAGCTGTGACATCTGATCAGGATCTACACTGTTCACTTTTTGATTTATTATGTTATTTCTAACCAAAACATGAACAGTGAAAATCCTGGCTGATCAGTTAGCATGAATGTGCCAGCTGATCTAGATCTACAATGGTTGCAATTGCAATAAAATGCATATCATTATAAGGAGTAAAGGGTTAACAATAAATGTTCATGCTCAGTTTCAAAGAAACTGCCAGTTTCAGCTTATTAATCTATGAAATTTCAGTTATATCTCTGTCACTATTCATGTCTTTAATAATAATGTCTCTAAAATATGCAAGGAAATGATAGCACGTTTTCTTTTAGAAAGAGGAAGCTCTCTGCAGGTAAACACAATAAACATGTTTATACTATTAACATAGCTTTTGTGACAGAATATTAATCTTTACAGTCATCTATCAAACCACTTTTTTACACTCACCTATCTAGATACTTTGTGTTACTTGTTAATAAAAAGTATGTTAATCATCAGCAGCTACTCATAAAATAACAGTTTCTCAAGTATGATAACAATGAATGTTCTTGTTTTCCTCATCAACAAATACGCAATACAGTTTGGAAGGAAGGTGACTGAACAATGCAGACATTTTCAAAATAGCTCAGGATTATACACTGTACATCCTTCACATACCATAGTGTATTACAGTATGGAACAGTTTGTTTACAATTTGTTCACAGTGATAATAGGGGAACATCCTAATAAACAATGGCTTGTTAAAAGACAAGAATCAGGTGTGAGTATACAAATCAGTGAGGTATAAAGGATTACTTCAGATGCTTCTGTTGCAAATAGTATCCAACTTATCCAGTGTTTCCAGATTTACAGAAAGGGGGTTTAATTTGGAGAAATATTGGGGTAGTTACATGATAATTTCCAACTTTCTGGACAAAAGCCCTAAATAAACAAAAATTGAATATTGTTGCCCAAAATGCGGCTTCAATCAACCCCATCAAACCCGCTCTGGAGCCGCTCCTGAAGTATACAATCCAATATTACTAAGCCATGAAGGACAAAACAATGCCAATGGGTCATCATGAAAGATCCATACACTGCCAGGATCCAACATCCAAACCTCTGTCAGATTAAAAGCTATTCCAGACCTTTCCTAAAATATTCATTGCAACATACAAGTCCTGTTCATTACAACACAGAATCATGCTACTGATGTTACTTCCATCACACAGAACCATACAGCTCTCACATAATGGAACCTATCAAATGCAAACCCTTCTCTCAAAACTTTCAAATGTTCGTACAAATAAGAAACCATTCTTTAACTAGCTGGGGGGCTCACCTATCAGCCATATCAATAGAAGTCCCTGAGGGGACTCAAACCTATGACCTCTCCTGCCATGGAGGTGGCAATAATTTACCATAAATCCTCATCTTTGAGCTTACTGAACGCCCATTTTCAAATGTACATTCGATTCATAAGACATTTCTATCATATCTTTGTAAAACTGCACAGTTAGCATTTATATCAATATCTATATTTAACGTTATATTTATAGTTGATGTTTACTTTATACTTCAGGTATGTATAAACATTATAAACAATAGCTCCTATTCCAATCCTCCAGAGAAAGTAATCTACTTTCAATTACTGCTCCACTATATTGAACATACCTAATATCAAGAAAACTGACTTTAATGTGCAATTTATTTCAGATATGTATCTTCTAGCAATGTTACTTCACTATCAATTTGGTGAAACTGCCAAACAATTTCAAACCAGAGGAGTGTGTGGGGAAAAATTCACTTTCCCAAGCATATACTGTCTAACTATATTGTGCATTACAATGATATACAGCAAACATATTTTCTCAATTTTCCCACAAGTTGTTGCACCCAGGGACTATCTGTTGCCTAACAGTGGCGGATTTTTGACAGCTTGCCTTCAAATATAACTGTACTCATGAGATACTATACAGGATATCCAGAAATATCTGAAAACTTCCCAAAGGTAACATCTTCTTGTCTATACCCTGCTATAAACATTATTCTGTCTCTCAACTTCTATGATGCATTATAAGAACTGACATGTTTTCTACATATTTTAATGAATCATCTACATGAACTACATTTAATGTGGTGCGCTTGCTAAGTCATGAAGGGCTAATGTACTGATAGGCTGGCAAGGTATCAAGCCCTTGCTTGGCTTACCTTGGGGTTGAGGTCGTAGAAGTTGTAGTATTTAAACTTAATCAGCGTGAAGTCATTGTCTCGTACACCTTGCTCCATCAGTGACCGAGAAGAGTCTAACCAACTGAAATGGAATAAAAATAATGATAATCATAATAATAATAATGAGATTGGATCTTGGGTCCTGAACTGAGTGGTTGACACAGTGAGAAGGCTGAAGAGGTGATAAGGGTTTGTAATGTCATTGCTACATATATGCCCCATATCGAGGACTTTAGTAACACTAGTTCTTCCTAACTCACAAATCTTTCACACAATCATTATTTGATGTTTTTGAAAGCTGCACTTCTTACACTGCTGAACAGCATCCTTTCTGATTTTCTTTCAATGCACAGGAACAGTAAGTAGCATTTTCACAGAACAGATAAGGACGTTTGCTTGTTGTTGATGAATGGCATTCCATGGAACAGGTTGCTATGACCATATACCTGAAATCTGTGCCACATCAAACTCCTCTTATCTGATAACATGCAATACACAAGTTAACCTGTTCTCTGGTGCCTTCACATCTATAATCTTGGTGAGTAGATTTCCGGCAGATCTGCAGGATATAGGTCTGCTAGTCCGTATCTGACAACAATCATTTGTCAAAACACCTGTATCTTAAACATGTTATTTTGTATTTGTTTGTAAGCCACATTTAACCCAAAAAATATTTTATAACGACAACAATTCTCAGCCATTAACTGACAACATCCACATTATAAACTGAGGTTGATGACACATGCACAAGGTCATAAAACTAAATCAGGAGACCAGTCTCAAATCTTTAGCATCTGATTGGCTGAAATGTTGATCAGTTGCCAATCAGATGCTTGAGATTTGAGACTGGTCTCCAGATTTCGTTTTATGATCTTGGGCACAGATGACCTCTGGTTGAAGTTGGATCCCAATGGATTGGTTGTCTAAAGCTCTCCAACATAAGCCTCAGGGACAAGTTCTTCCTATGACACATGATGGGAAGGTATTTTATTCACAGTAGGCAAGGATGGATGAAACAATAATGTCTGACAACACTCATTTATCAACTGACTGATTGTGACTGAGATGTATCAAAGCACAGCCTCCAGGACGATGCCAATCATGTCCCTAATGCTGTTCGGTAGTTTCTACAAATTTATTGCTAGATTTAACCCTTTCCTCTGTAGCTATGACTATAATTGCATGGGCAAACAGTGTAGATCCAGATCAGCCAGCACATCTGTGTTGTTGGGATCTACAGTGTTTGCTTTTAGATTCATTAGGTTATTTCTGACCAAGAAGCAATACAATCAAACCAGTATCATCAACAGACATCAAATGTACATGTTTAAGTGTTCAGTTGTTTGACCATAACTTGGTAGTTCTTCAAAGTGTTTGTGACAATGGTTGCACAAAAATGCCCTGTATTATGCAGCCACTGAACAATCTGTCACACATTTAAATAGTTAAATGTCCAGGTGTCCAATTTTGTTGTAATTACTTGCAGGCTTTGAACTTAAAATGGTTACCACATTTTAACTAGTTGAAACTGTTTAGACTTAATGGCTTCCACACTAAAACTGAAAGTGCTATAAAAATTTTATTGGTATCTAAGTTTTGAAATATAATGTTGACACTGAGATTTATTAAAGGCGTGCAAAGTTGAGAGGTAGACTATTATATGACATAAATGTATACAGACACTGCATTGGTATAATGTAGGTTACGTGACCCATTTATAGTGATAAACAGATATGACCTGGTTTTGCAAAAACTGCAGTGTAATAGCTATTAAGATTTGTTTTGTCCTCTTTTGTCATAAAAGAACAGTTATCAAGGTCTGATCTTAAAAATGGAGGGCAGGAGGTATATATGCAAAGAACAAAACTGAAGTTTGCCAGATTTTAAAATAGCCAATTGGAAACCACTCACAAATTGGCTAATAATACTTACGCATAATTAACTCGTGCTTTTTCCAGGAGGTTTTTCGGCCTATTCAACAGCTGGAAGGCTTCCTTTGTGGTGACAGGTGGACTGTTGGCAAGCGCTGACTCCATGGCACTTTCGAAGGACAGACTGTACATAGAGCCCGGTGACATGGTGCCGTTCATCATACTAAGATTGCCATTTGGTGAAAGGGTGTTGTAGGGGCTACCTGGCGTGCCTGGTGTGCCAGGCATGTGCTGTAATGTATTCTGTAAACACAAGAACATAATTATGCGAGAGAAAACAATATAATGCTAGGTTATAATGTAGAAATATTAAAAAACTTTATTAGAAACAAATTTTCCAGCACAGCTTCAACTATATATATGAAAACTTTGCTGGTTATTATTTTCAGAACATATGTCTGAAACATCAGGTTACCAAACAGACTGATGAAAGTATTTCATGAACACAGCTAGCCTTTTGAGAACAGTTCCAACGACTGTATACACTGACCCTTTCATCAATGGATACAGCTTTTTTAATACCATTCAGTCTAATCGGGATGTACAGTATTGCTCTTTATTCAGAAATAATTTGCATTGAGATTCATTGGAGAAGTCAGTGTAGCGCAGATGTTAGGTCATATCGTGTTCTACATGGGATATAAGCAAATAATGTATTTTGTACATTTTTGATTCAGTTAATAGTTTTCCACAACAAATCATTAATTATAATGACATGAGAACACAATGTTCTTGGCAGTTTTTCTGTTCTAACATAATTCTGAATGAAAGGAAATGAATGGCATTCTAATGTGGCAAGTTAACAGTTTACTGCCTTTGATTTAAGAGAACAAGCATTCATATGGTGTTAAATTTCATGTAAATTACAATAATTTATCTTCATCAAAAACACATATTGAATTTAGAGACTTTGATTAAGAAATAATGAGTGTAAACCAGAGCTATATAATCTGTGTTGGATTACAGGTGATTCTGGCAAATCAGACAGATTAGCATCATGAGATGTTTGGATAATATTGTTTTATCTGTACAAACAACTGTTACAGACATGAGCTACTATGATAATACAGCACAAACTTGAAACCAGTCTAATCTCAAAAAGCTGATTGGCTGAAATCGAGACAAGTATCCATGCTGACCAATCACAAGCCTGAGTTTTGAGACTGGTTTCCAATCCAGTTTAATGACATCTGGGCTGGCAAAATGTGAAGTCAAGGTAACAAGATACTAAAAACTGAGTATTATTAGTCAAAATGAGGGTAAAACTTGATTTTTTCTTTAAAAATGTCATTGAATTTAACCCTTTCCTCCACAGAAACACCTTTATTGCTTGGACGAACAGTGTAGATCCAGATCAGCCGGCACATCCTTGCTGTCTGATCAGGATCTGCACTGTTTTCTTTTTTATTCATTAGGTTATTTCTGAGCAAAATGCGACCAGGCAGATCCTGATCAGACGGCACAGATGTGCCGGCTGATCTGGATCTACACTGGTCACACATGCGTAAAAATGCGTATGTATGGAGGAAAGGGGTAATATTATTTCCCTTGTCTTGTCCTTGAAAGTACATCAACAATGCCTTGCAAATACACTGCACAATTGGGCACCTCAATTTTAGTTTATATCCTTAATAATTCTTGCAAAATACTCTCAACTTGCAGTTAATGTTCTCAGCTGGCATATTGTAAGTTTCAGGTTCTCTGGAAATTGTTGTCTGATGCCACAATGTGATACATTAGACAGGTGTAAGTGTGTGTTACCTCAGAGATTAGACAACAATAAGTGCTTATACCTGCCAAACTGAAGCAGACATCACATTGACTTCCTCTACCTTATCATAGTCATAGGGTTTATGCATGATATTATTACATAATTAGGCAACAGTGTAGACCCTTAAGTGTGGGCTGACCTGGTTCTACACAGACAGGTAACTAACTACCCATGTTAGGTATTTTGAGGGTAAACACATCTGACACATACAATATTTCTCTAGTGCTCACATATAACAACATAATTACAACATTAATTGTCCTGTATTGCAGTGAAAAATGAAATGTTCCAAAATTTCTTGGCAACAATCTCAAACTGCATTTTTATGAACTTGAGATTAATTGCAATGCTCCTACCTGCACTCAACACCGATTGTTCACGTTGTTTGCACTATCTTAAGAATTTTGTTTTGTAAGTTATAGTGGGTTGATTTTTTGCAAAATGAATGCGGTAGGCACCAAAACTTGACAAAACAATGGCCTGCTGTCTGCAAAATAATCACTGTGACATTTACTCAGTAATCATGTCTCTACATAATCTTTTTTAAAAAAAAGAAGATAATTTTTGGAAGAAATATTTCCAGGGAAAATACTTGCTATAATAGCTTTGTTTTCTACAAATATTTGTTAGACTTTTGTAGTAAAGGATAATGAAAGATCCTTCATATCCTTGAGTAACTTGAGATTGACTTTATGGTTCTGGATCCCATCAAAATTCATATGTGAAGAAATAATTAACCCTTTCATCCTTATATATGCTTTTATGGCATGGTCAAACAGTGTAGATCCAGATCAGCGGGCACATCTGTGCCGTCTTATCAGGATCTGCACTGTATGTTTTTTATTTATTAGGTTATTTCTGATCAAAAAAGTGAACAGTGCAGATCCAGATCATCAGCATGTATGTACTGGCTATCTGATTCAACACTGCTTGCCCATGCAATAAAAGGCATATAATATGGAGTAACGGGTTAATTACTAACTTCAATAAAAAATCAAGTGTGCAGCTGTAAGGATAATACAAGGTGAAGAACAAAAACAACAACTTGAAACAGTGCAATAAACAAAACATTTAGTACAGAACCACAACAAAATACTCACATAATCAAACAATTGTCCCAAAGATTTTATCTAGTTTAAAAATTAGATTTTATTAGAAGTCTACCAAACGGAAAAAAGTAGTATAATATTTCCTTAAACTAAGACTGGTCGAGAAAACAGTATATTAAGAATTAAAACTAAAATAGAAAACAGCAAAACTAGAAACATTTTAAACTGAAACCCCACATCTCACAGTCATAATGCTATCTTTTATATGTTCTTCAGTAAGGAAATAAAAATACACAAACTTCCTATGTTTTAAATTCTTTTTTATGATGCCTGTGATAACCATTACTCTTTAATTTATAAAAGTTTTGTGAATATTAAATGTAAACAGCTCATAGTTCATATCCAATTTATCTTTCATGTTTCAGGAACCTATCTAGCAGACTTCTAAATTCACTGAACAAGTAGAATACTTACTGAAGGTGAAGGTCCCATGGGACTTCTGTTATAAGGACTTAATCTATCCAAACTGTTTTGTGAATTGTGATGTAATGACCCATTGCCATTCACAGTTAAACTGTCATCCAATTTATCCTTTTTCTTCTTCTTTTCTTTCTGATTTAAATTTTCTTTTATGTTCTTTTTTAAGTCATCTTTATCAAACTTTTTCATCAGAGATAATTCTTCTGGATGTCTAATTCCTACAAGAGAAAGGCATAAAATTAGCTGCAAGAATCTTCAAGGTTTGAGTTAGAGTATCCGATCGGGAACAGTACCATGTTACATTAATCTAGTACCCCCTTATATTAATCTAATCTACAAGGACACTGTAACAGTAACAGTAAAAACATCATACTTTTTATTAATTTTAAGATTTTTTGTAGTTTTGTGTCTACTTTTAAGAACAGATGGATTGAACACTTACTAGTTTAATGTGTTAAAAGTAAGGTCATGACTGCAGCATTTTTTTTGTGGCATTAGAGAGAGATGCAAGCATGTCCGTAGAATCTTCTGCAGGTGGGTAGTTTGCTTAACAAATGATGAGGCTAAACTGTTACTGGATAGGTATTCAATGTTGCCCTGGGGTACTTTGCCAGAATAAAAAAAACAAACTTAGTTTTAAGAAGAAATATGAAGAAATGGCAAAGTTTAAGCCGACATTAAGTTATGCACTCGATCAAATGTGACCTTGACCAATAGATTTTGGCTTCATCACCTGTTGTCATAGGCAATATTAACAGCCATCATTAATTAAGTGACAGACCAAAAGACTAAAGCAATGCTATGTATTGCCTTTTCAACACAAAAAGTAAAGAGGCTAATATACAAGTTTTGTGGGAATGTTCAGTCTGCTGCTAAACGATGATGCTACTGTCAAACAGGAATTAATGACTGACTGAGAAAGGGACATATCCTGTGTTAGGTCTGCATCTGAGTACAACCTTTTATTAAAAAATATGAAATGCTATTATTAAACAATTTCTTGGAAAAAGCTGGATAGATACAGCAACTGGTGTATCAGCAGCGATGGAGCGTTGGTGAGTCAGACAGTGGTAGTATCATGATGTAAATATGATTCATATATCAAAATATCATCTGCAGCATTCATCTCTTGTAGATCTTGCAGATATCAAATTCTCAGCATCTTCATTCATATCTCTTGAAAAATGATGATTCATAACTCCTCTGTATTAAAGCCATAGAAAAGACCAGACTTGCGGTTTCCACACAACTATGGCTTGCAGGGCTCTTCATTATAGGGTAAAAACAAATATATTGAAACCTTAAAAGTCCCATTAATTTGCTGAAGAAAATCTGGATGATATTTCTAAGAGTTTCAAGATGAACATGTGTTGAAACATTCTTGATAGAAGAGACCTAAATTATAAGTTTTGCTTACAACAATCTGTACATGTAAGCAGTGCCTTTAAACATGAATAGGTCACTGACTTTGTTGCACTGCTGGCCATCATCTGATGACCTGCTGATGATACTCACTGATAATGCTAAGTTAATTATTAGTTTTCAGGAATTTATCTGGAGGGCCTTCCAATTTTTGTCAAACCACTAGAGTGTAGGTGTATCTTATGATCAGCTTGGCATTCATCATGGACATTTTCTAGTAACATCAGTGTTGGCCACATCACACACAGAGTAGTTTATAGGTGGGAGGAACTGAGAATTAAAATAAACAATAACATTCTATGAACCTTGTTCAGAGAAGGGAGAGGGGCAACTAAATGAAAATTTACAAGACGATTCTAAGGTCAGAGCCTTGCTGATTGTTCGTTACATCCTGATAAAAAAACAAAAAAAAAACAACCTGGGCTTCTTCCCAATTTTAGGACATAAAGAAGCTCTAAGGTCCTTAGGAGGTGTCAGGTGCAATATATATTGAGAACCAACAAGAACAAATGTCTTCAGAGGTGGGAGGGGCAACAACTTTCGAAGGACTTTAACAACAACATTCTAAGGACCTCATTCAAGTCTCTGATGGAAAAAAAAACTAAGAATAAACAAGAACAACAGCATTCTAAGGTGTGAGAAGCAATGAACTGGGAATATACAAGACCAATAACATTCTAAAGCCTGTATTTGCTCAAAAACCTTTTCCGATATTTCATGAACTTTGGGTTACTTTATAATAATTACTTTTTGCAGGAGCAACACCTTTTTTTTAAGGTATCACATTGACATTGTACTTCATTCTGTAATAAATTTTACTACTTACAGCACTATTTATTTTACTTATTCATACCAACTTGCAGAGGTTTTAGAAAGCAAATAGAAGTTGAGTTTTAGGTTGTGTACCAAGTTATCACTACAGAAAATGTAAATATGTTATAAAAGCTGACACAAAAATAAGATCAATGGGTCCATTCACACAAGTAAAGAAAGCGGATATTGCATGGATAAAAGGGTTTGAGAGAAACTTGGTAGTCCATTAATGGAATAAAGTAAATTAGTTTTAACCAAATTCATTCTGGATTCAATTAACGCAATCAGTTTGCTGACAATGCAGTTTGTTTTATTATTTTCACACTAATAACACTTTCTATTAACTTTTGTCCCCCTGCTAATGTGATTGAGAGGCTTCTAATTTCTTTTCACCATTATCCTTCAATGGGTTATTATATTCTGGGATAGCCTGAATTTTGATATTCAAATCAGCTTCTGGATCAATATGCCTCGTTAGCAATATTTACAATTCCTTTGGTAAAGTGTTCTAGCAGGGTAATTTAAAGCACTGTAACTTTAATAATAGGAGCAATAAATTGTTGTGTAATTTCCATGCTGTAAATATTTGCCTACCGAGTGTTGGGCATAATTCTTGTTCTTTTGCATTTATGGCATTATAAATTTAATTGAACATTTTCCTTATATTCTTTTTGCTGATTAATGTATCATCATACAAAGTAACATTCAACCTCTTAGCTTTTTTCACCACCAGGGGAAAGGGCCCAGGCGCTATCATTTGGGAGCAAAAAGCACACTTTCACCTCTGATGGGGAATGAAAAAACCTATGTAAGGTAAGTTTTTGGGGAAAGCTGCATAATTTTAAAGAAATTTGATAGAGGGGAAGGCGCCTGAAAATGGCCCCTATTGCAGAAGGAAAAAAGCTCTTTAATGAAAACTCACCTAATTCTTTACAGAGATGTTGAACAGAATGAAACACATCCGAACTGAAATCCACTCTCAGATCAAGAATTTGTAAGTCCGGTAATTGAACACGAAGGTTTTTATGCATTGGAGTAAAGTGAAGTTTAGCGTCTGCTTGAACACCATATTGGTCTAATGTTGACCTTGACCTTTTAAGCCATCGGTTTTTCTCTGGCCACCAAAGAGCATGATCTGACCAGTCCATAGCAATATCTGTAAAGAAAAAAAGAGAGATTATATATACAAGGTCTAACAATATTCTCAAGTTTTCGGATACAGCTTTGGTACAGTAGACTTGTGTTGGTACAAAAACAAACCTGGCTTGTCAAAATCAACTTAATATGTCAATTTGGAGACTTTTATAGAAAGGTACATTGTATAGCTTAACCCTTTACTCCATATATATGCCCTAAATCACATGGGCGAACAGTGTAGATCCAGATCAGCCGGCACCTTCTGATCAGGATCTACAATGTTTGCTTCTTGGTCAGAAATAACCTAATGAATCGAAAAGTGAACAATGCAGATGCTGATGGCCAATCTGGATCTATACTGTTGGCCCATGCAATAAAAGGTGTATATATGGAGTAAAAGATTTAATCTGCTTCATTTGCTGCTTTCCTGCTTGCATTACAATGCATGGAGGCAGTCAACCAGCGGCCTGTATTTAAAGCTTATCCTGAATATGACCCAAAGATGAAACTATCATAATATACATTTTCTAGATGTAACTGAAAGCTAAAATATAGTAATTAAAGTCTTAAATTAGCTGGAGAAGGTCGTAACACTGTCATAATACTATCTACACTTTATTATTGACAGAATTTTCTTAAAAGGACTTGGTAATGGATTAACATTGTCTGTCATGCACTTTGAATGTAATCTATCTTATATGCTTAAGCACTCAAGGTAAAACTGAACAAAATGCACTTATATAATGTAAACAAGTTTTCAATTTAAGTGTTAATATGACATGAAATTATTACAATTTCTTCTGTAAGAAAAATAACCAACAAATATGAACTTAATTGTCTGTGGTACTTTTGCAAAGGTAGATTGCAACAAGACGGATGACGGATCACGGCTTCAAAATGGTTTCAAAATCTATGTCCACATAAAAAAGGTGGTCATTCATCATGAATCTTAAGTCAAAATTCAGTTTTCTCCAGACAATTTTTGAGATACTGTTGATAAAAAATGAAGATGTTGTTTGGTTTACGTAATGCATCTTATTTTATGCAAGGCTTTGCACGAGATATAAGTAATCATTCAAAAGTAGCAAATCTGTGCTCAAGATCACAAAAACAAAAATAAATCTGGAGACCTTTATCAAAATTCAAGCATCAGATGCTTGAGATTTGAGACTGGTATCCAATCTTAGTTTTATGATCTTGTGACCTGAATCACTTCCAATGAAAGTCCTCGTGCCTGGCTCACAATAACAATTTTAGCTATCATTTCTTATTACAAATTGAAAGCAAATTCTTTCTATTAAAGTCTGCCATTATTTAATCTACCCATGAAATCTATTATTTATCCGTGGGATAAACCACAAACATTTTTGTGGTTAAAGAGTGACATCAATGAAATCGCTTTTGAAATCCTACTTACTGTATTAACGTAAATATGTTTACAAAATAATTTCTGGGAATATAAACAAGAGCTGGTTCCAATATTCCCATCATAATGGAAATAATATGTTTTTTTAATGTATAAATAATTATCTTTTGATATAATTTATTTTAAGATTTAAAGTGCAACATCTATGGACAAACATTCATGGATACACCTGGATCTCCACTGTTTACTTCTTGGTCACAAGAAATAACAAAATGAATCTCATAGCAATGTAGATCCTGATCAAACTGCATGGATTTGGGGGCTGATTTAAATCTACACTGGTTGCCCATGGAATATGAGCCATATCCCATGGCGTAAAGGGTTCAAGTTGACCATGAATCCATAATACCATAATATTAAAAGTAAACAAGTTAAACTGAGCAGCTTTTTACTACATCAAAAACTGATTAAGGTCAGGTTTAAATACTTGCTCAACGTCTTCTGTCAAATGTGTTTGCTAATTTCACAGCTAGAATAAAATGGCTGTCATATTAAAGTATCATATGACAATAATATAGTGATTTTTAGATTTCAATTAACTGATGCCTAACTGATAATATATTTCCCATAATACACCTGAGACAGTAAGAGGTTGCCCTGATCAATAACATTACCTAGATTATTATCAATCAATTCTTCGACACTTTTATTGCTTATAGCAGGGTTTACCTAAACATGACCTAAAGTACAATGTACTACTTAATGTTAGGTTTACTAAAGAAAAATTCATCAGTGTCATGATCCTGTCTGGTAGATTTATCAAAAGGATTGTTTGGGATGTTCTAAACATTTGACTGAATGAAGAAGATTCACCATTAAGTGCTCCACCCCCTTTGCTCATTAATGATTCAACTGTCACTTGCCAAGTTCATTGCTCCCATAAATATCTGCTTCAACAATCAAGTCAATTTCTTACATTGATCACGCAAGAACATGTTTTTTTTTCATCAAGGCCAGATTCTGATAACCCTTTCCTTTATAGATACAACTATCCCTAAATGCAACCGCTGTAGTTTCAGATCATCCTGCACGACCATGCAGTCTGATCTGCATCCGCACTAGTCACTTTCAGATTCTTTAGAAGCAACTAGTGTTGATCCTGATCTTACTGCACAGATGTGCAGATGATCAAGATTTAAACTGTTTGCACATGGGGGTATAAGCCAAATCTAAAGAGATAAACACTAAAATATTTGATCAGAAGTCATTGCTTACCTTATTAACACTAAGTATACAAAACATTAACTTAAAATCAATAAAGAACAATTAAAACCATAACATGCATGTGAAGCCAAGCATGAGATACACTTGTGATGCACAACTTACAGTTGTAAATAAGTTATCTTTACGTTTTAATCATCCATTTGAAAAGAATGAACTTTTTTTAAACCAATTATTTATTTTGTTACCCATCACCTTATTATCATGAAAAAAATCAGAATATCTGGAAACTAAATACCTTGTCAGTATTCAAATACCAAATACCAGATCCCAATATCTGTAAATATGTGTTTTAATACTGGACTTGAAAACACTATGCACTCATACTGAAGATTATGGCTGGATTATGCAACAGATAAATGTTTACAAAAAATGATTTAGGTGCTTTTGCATGCAACATTGTTAAGCTGATGGGTGAGTTGGAGTTATTTCACCAAGACAACTTGTACTTGTTTGTTGATATGAGAACATGTTGGGGCAAGTGTGAGGTTGGTGCACCATAGAACCTGGTTACAACCCCCAGTGGCAATTTGTTTTCCCACTGACAGTTCCAAGTCGGTAACCCCAAGGGTTCTCTTTTTGGTTGATTGTTTGTGGCATCTTATATGAATTGACATACTAATAACAAACATGCTCTTTCTTCCTCTCTTTTTTTTCTCTTTGTGGGGAGGCTGTGTATTGTGAGTGTGGCGATTCCAGGCTCAGTTTTGTGTGGCGATTCCTGATATCTATCAGTAACAGAATTGTCTATTTACTGTTTTTTTTGGTTGTTCATGTAGCCAAAAATAAACAACTTGATGGTGTCACAACCTCACTGTTTATACAACAAGCCAGTAATTTATGAGGTCAGACACATTACTCTAAAACATTACTTGAAGTTAAGGCAATGTTAACCAGGTGTGGGCAAAGGTGTCAACTTTTCACCTTTGATTACTGTCTTCTGTCATACAGGGTGGCACCCTGGAGTACTTTACTGTTGGGAAACATATATCATTCTGTTATCCCAGATAAACAACTGCTGTTTGTCAGTTACAATTTCATTTTTTGGGGGTATATTTTTCTGAGTTTAAAGGTATGCACATCCTATGTTAGAGTTTATAGAAACACATACGATTTTCCACGGAAGCCGCTAAATCGGCTAGTCCCATTTGGCAAAGAAATGCTTTATACACAATTCTGCATCAAAATACAGCAATGGCTTGGGTGTCATTTATGAATCAAACATTTTGTGGTGTTTTCTGCCTTTCATTACTTCTGTAATGTCAATCTCAACATTCATGTCAGTGTTTGTATGAAGACAAATTGTCCAATTTCATGCCCATTAGGATAACTTTTATTATACCATTACAGATAAAGATTTGAAGAGGAATTCAGAACCTAACAATCTTTGCTGTATATATACTTGCATCATTCTGCAACCAGTGTAGACGCAGATAAGCAAGTAAATAAACCCATTAGGATCAGGATCTACAATGTTCACTATTCTGCATGTTAACTAAATCGCTCTGAAAATTAATAGTAAAAACACCCCTATGTATGACAAATGAGCAGACCGATATTCAAAGTCTGAGCAATATTTTTTATTGATATCATAATGATAATGTGGTTTTATATTTCTACCTCATAACACTTCTGAATTATTCATTTTGTAGAGGTTTAATCAAGGAGATATGCTCATTCCTTGGCAAAGATGGTATCGGCAGTTTTTGTTATACTATCAAAGAATGTATGTAACACACAAGGACTGGTTGAAAGATCTGATGAATTCTGATGATCTTTGAACAGAGATCTTCTGTGCTATACAGACATGCAAAATGGTCATTATCCTTATGTAAATATTTGTCATTTCTTTTGGGGGGTTAATATGCCCTCCATGTTTGAATAAGGTACAAGCTTTTATCATAAAACACTTCCCTGGTTATCAGAGGGGGAGAACACGTGATGGTCATATTGGGTAATAACAATGGCGGCGACCGTGTCAGACCAGGTATTTTGTTTATTTCTTCTAATTATGATATTACTTTTTGGTTTTATTGTTGCCACTTTCCAGCCATCAACTATTTGGATCATCTTGCCAAAAATATTGCTTGAATTCATTGTATTTAAAAAACTGACTCGGTGCAAAGTTTTGAAGCGGTGACGTTTCGGCATGAAATTTTAGGCCACATTGGGTCCTAGCTAATCAAAACATGAATTTATAAGCCTCTCCTCAAAGTTTGAACATAAGAGAGACTGCAAATAACACAATTCTGGTATAATAAGCGATCTTGTTTAAAATGACACGATTACCAGATTACGGAATCTTGTTGCTCTTTCTTAGCTTATTTTCAAAATTGGTCAAATTGGGTCTCGATATTTGTATTGGTCACATTGGGTCCCGATATCAAGTGGTGAAAGTGATATCGAATTTATGGGATATTTTATCGAATAATTAAGAAAGCTTTTTACTTTGTACTTTTTGTATTTGCAGGACAATATTTGCATGGTTTGTGGCAGCATTTGCAAAAGCAAAAGTGGGTTAAATAGACATTTACGTCGCCATAACAACGCCGCCCCATATAGATGCTGCGGCAAGATGTTTTTCGACAGAACAAAGATCATAATGCACAGGTAGGTAATTTGCGTTTGAACTGTTCTTATCTACTACAATGTTGCATTTTTTGTCATTTAAATGGATGGTTGATGCCCTATAATTAAAACTTACTTTTGAAAATGTCTTGTATACGTTATACCATTTGTTATCGGTTATCAATCAAGATTAATCATGATTTACATAAAAAGATATTCAGATTGTTTGATAAATTCTGAACAACATTTCATGAGGATCATAACAGGAAATATTTTACTGTGTCCTTAATAAGCCGCTGTCAGATGATTAAACTTTTCTGTATTTTCGTTTCATTATAGATGCAGTGTCCGCGGTGGGGAAAAGCAAAAAGCCTGCAACATCTGCCACAAGAAGTTCGCTACGGAACAGCAGGTCCGCCAGCACCGTGGCTTAACACACGGAGAAAAGGGGACCTTTCGCTGCGATATTTGCGGTGTTGAATTTAAGTCCAAGACAAGTTTAACGGACCATCAACATTGGCACACTGGGGAAACTGCACACAAGTGTCAGTGTGGCAAAACATACAAATATGCAAGTGGCCTGTATCGCCATAAACGAGACAAAAAACACTAGGTTTGTTGTATCATGTGACATGTTATTACGCTGTTCTAGTTGTTCCGTTTGTCTTTAGTTTTCATGATGTGGTGCTTTTATTTGTAATGATTGTTCAAAGGTGCCCGAGGTCAGAAATTCCTTAAAATTTATTTTGTTGGAATTCATTTATATTTGGTCTACTGACAATTGATTGATGATGTTGCGTTGTTGTAACGCAAATTCTCTTCTCAAAATGTGCTCACAATTATTTGATAAGAAGTCACATAAATTAGGTTAAAAATTTATGTTTATACTATAAAATATGTGAAAATTCTGACCTCGGGCAAATTGTGTTGTTTCATGTGATTATTTTTTTTTATTAATCTACGTTGTTAATGTTAATGATTTTATGATTATTACATGATCTCTTTTCATTCAACTCATTCATATATTTCTAATATCTTTACCGTCTTACTTTTTTTTCAAATTTGGCCTTTGTTTAGTCACATTTTGAGAAGAGAATTTGCGTTACAACAACGCAACATCATCAATCAATTGTCAGTAGACCAATTATAAATGAATTCCAACAAAATAAATTTTAAGGAATTTCTGACCTCGGGCACCTTTGAACAATCATTACAAATAAAAGCACCACATCATGAAAACTAAAGACAAACGGAACAACTAGAACAGCGTAATAACATGTCACATGATACAACAAACCTAGTGTTATTTGTCTCGTTTATGGCGATACAGGCCACTTGCATATTTGTATGTTTTGCCACACTGACACTTGTGTGCAGTTTCCCCAGTGTGCCAATGTTGATGGTCCGTTAAACTTGTCTTGGACTTAAATTCAACACCGCAAATATCGCAGCGAAAGGTCCCCTTTTCTCCGTGTGTTAAGCCACGGTGCTGGCGGACCTGCTGTTCCGTAGCGAACTTCTTGTGGCAGATGTTGCAGGCTTTTTGCTTTTCCCCACCGTGGACACTGCATCTATAATGAAACGAAAATACAGAAAAGTTTAATCATCTGACAGCGGCTTATTAAGGACACAGTAAAATATTTCCTGTTATGATCCTCATGAAATGTTGTTCAGAATTTATCAAACAATCTGAATATCTTTTTATGTAAATCATGATTAATCTTGATTGATAACCGATAACAAATGGTATAACGTATACAAGACATTTTCAAAAGTAAGTTTTAATTATAGGGCATCAACCATCCATTTAAATGACAAAAAATGCAATATTGTAGTAGATAAGAACAGTTCAAACGCAAATTACCTACCTGTGCATTATGATCTTTGTTCTGTCGAAAAACATCTTGCCGCAGCATCTATATGGGGCGGCGTTGTTATGGCGACGTAAATGTCTATTTAACCCACTTTTGCTTTTGCAAATGCTGCCACAAACCATGCAAATATTGTCCTGCAAATACAAAAAGTACAAAGTAAAAAGCTTTCTTAATTATTCGATAAAATATCCCATAAATTCGATATCACTTTCACCACTTGATATCGGGACCCAATGTGACCAATACAAATATCGAGACCCAATTTGACCAATTTTGAAAATAAGCTAAGAAAGAGCAACAAGATTCCGTAATCGTGTCATTTTAAACAAGATCGCTTATTATACCAGAATTGTGTTATTTGCAGTCTCTCTTATGTTCAAACTTTGAGGAGAGGCTTATAAATTCATGTTTTGATTAGCTAGGACCCAATGTGGCCTAAAATTTCATGCCGAAACGTCACCGCTTCAAAACTTTGCACCGAGTCAGTTTTTTAAATACAATGAATTCAAGCAATATTTTTGGCAAGATGATCCAAATAGTTGATGGCTGGAAAGTGGCAACAATAAAACCAAAAAGTAATATCATAATTAGAAGAAATAAACAAAATACCTGGTCTGACACGGTCGCCGCCATTGTTATTACCCAATATGACCATCACGTGTTCTCCCCCTCTGGGTTATCAAGTTTTGTGGAACTTGAAGCTTATCAAAAAGTGCTCAACTTTAACCCTTTACTCCATATCTACACATTTAACGGTATGTGTGACCAGTGTACATTCAGATCTGCAGGCACATTCTGTATCAATATTTACACTGTTCACTTTTGGTTAGAAATAATATAATAAATCATAACAAGAACAGAGTAGATCCTGATAATATGGCACAGATGTGCTGGCTGTTCCTGATCTACACTGTTGTCCAGGCCATAAAGGCATATCAAGGTTCAAATCATGGTCTGGGCTTAAAGGGGTACACTCTTCCCTCATAGCATAAATGCCACATCTGCATGGTCTGCAGCGCAAATCACCCTTTGAGTTCTACTAGATGAAGCACTGGCTACAGTAGTTATCACAATCCAGTCTCTTGTGGAAATATGCCAAGAAAAATGGAAATGTCTCCTATAAGTGGTGACAAATGTACTTGCATTTTAAGTAATATTTGAAACAGGTGGCTTCAGTAACTCAGATCCTTAGTTAGTGGAGTAAGCCTCGAGTCCTGGTCCAGGCTACACTCTTTTCCCAACACTTCCACAAAGTTTTGAGGTATTTGGACATAAAAAATCCCACAACCTCAAGAAGGAGTGAGTCAAGATACAAAGCGTTTAAACCATATTACATGATATCTGGCAGCTAGCCTTCTGTGGTAGGTAAAATAAACTGGTGTCAAACACTGCTTAAATGGTAAGTAAGAATTAATTGACAAGGAACATGAAACTCAAGTTAAAGTATTTGTAAATTATACAAACTGCTACAATCAATTGAAGACAAGTTAAATAGATGTCTTTAACTAGTTACTGAATATAATTAGTATAACGAGGGTGAACAAAAGATGGTTTCCTGATGTGAAAGGAAATTTCTCTTTGACCTCCTTTTGTTAAGTGGAGATTTAAACTTTAACAAATAAATTGTTAGTGTCAAAGTAATTTATGAAAATTGTCCTTTATTGTATGACAATTTATCCCAGTATGTGGTGAGAAACACACAGTCCTTGTGAAATACTTTATTTGATTCATTAAGTCACTTTGACTTCAAGTACATGATGTTTTTTATTCAGATGTGCAATAGCTGACCTTCATAACTAATGCCAGGGTTGAAACCAGAAAATAAAGCTGACAAATCATGTCTGGTCTGGGAAAGGATTTGAACCCTCAACCTCAAACCTGTTAATCGTAAGTCTGATAATCTTTCATAAGCAGACCATGTCTTTCCCAAAACAGCACATAACTTATCTAACTGCACTGAAAACATTTTATATTTGACTGCAACAGATCTTGCTATTAAAACCCTTTTCTCCATGAATATGCCTTTTATCGCATTATGGCATGTGCGAACAGTGTAGATCCAGATCAGCCATCACATTTGTGCCATTTGATCAGGAATTACACTGTTCACTTTTTGGTCAGAAATAACCTAATTAATCAAAAAGTGAACAGAGTAGATCCTGATCAGACGACATTGTTTGTTTATATGGAGAAAAGGGTTAAGTTATAAATTGACAACACTTGAAGGTGTCAGCACTAAAAAGGTGATGTAACATAACACAATTTCCACAAAAGCCAAGTGCCTAAAGTCAGATAATTCTCAGTGTGAAGTGTGTAGGACAGAATAGATATAATGCCACTTTAAAAGATTTAGAATTTCAATACCTAAGAAGATTATAAATCTTAGAATCCTTTAAATCTTCACATTCTATCATTACCCAAGTAACACTTTAACAGGTGGCAGAACCTTATCCCTTTCCTTGATATATACGCATTTTTACGGATGTGCGACCAGTGTAGGTCCAGATCAGCCGGCACATCCATGCCATGTGATCAGGATCTGCACTGGTCGCATTTTGGTCAGAAATAACCTAATGAATCAAAAAATGAACAATTTAGATCCTGATCAGATGACACGGATGTGCCGGCTGATCTAGATTTAAACTGCTTGCCCTAGCAATAAAGGTGTATCTATACAGGAAAGGGTAATTCAATCCCAGGTTAAAGCACATTAATTTATCAAAAATTTTATTAATTTGCATCATTTGAATAGGCAAGAAAATACCATGCTGGAGTTACATGTACAAATAAAATGCCCGTCCCTCAGCACAACTGCTGCAATGATATTTCGGAAGAGCCTTAGTACGAAGTACAACAGTTGTCCTTCAGGATGAAATTTTCCAATCTATACCTGAAGCAGGTGTACGATGTTAGATTCTTATATTCTAGCTCTTGAGCTCTACCAGAAATCCTAACAGAATCTGTTCAGATATTGATCTATCCAAATAATTAACTTGGTATTTGCATAGTTGGAAAATTGTTTGATCAAAATGTTTGGTTCCAGATTAGATGGCCTAAATCTCAATTGGATAATGGAAATAAAATTGTTCAATATGATTACTTCTGTCAAACACTTACCATGAACCTGTGAAAATGTCTTTGCTACTAATAGAATGAACAGATAGTTTATGGTAGTTTATGGATTTGATAAGCAAAATTTCTTTACATTCTCGGTATTTTGCAAAACAAAATTTAATTGTTAACATATTCTAAGTTTTTTGCTAAACTAACTAGAAAATTATTGTATAATTTTATGATGCAAAAACCATAAAATAATGAATAATTTAAATGCAACAAAGCCATTTAAGAGCTGAGTAAATATCTCATGTTAATATTATTATCACTCGCAAGATCTTTAAATTATGCTTTTGTTAATAATTTCAATATAATTTTGTGTGTGTGTTCGAGTGGGTGGGAGGGGTAGTCCTTAAGACAGTGGTAGCCCAAGAATGAGTCAAGAACTGCCAATCAATGGAAGATAAGTGCAAGTCTTGGACTGAACATCAAGCTATAAGTGATCATGGGAAGGGATAGACTGGCTACAGAAATAAGTTAACCCTTCATTCTATTGTATTTGGCTTATATCCTGTGTTTTGTTACTAATTTGGGTCGAAATTCAGTTAGTAGATTTAATGTCAATCTTTTACATGAAAGTCTTCTATCTTCTGTCTATCTGAGTAGACTTGATCAATTCTGACAGAAATCATTGTTGTTGTTTTTTTCTTAAGAAAAAGTAAATGTTCCTGATTTCAGTAAAAACGTCCCAAAAGGCTTTCCCCATTCCTGAAATGGTGAAAACCAGCCCGCACTGACTATCCATACGGACAATCAGTCTAGATACAGATTAGCCAGCACATCTTCATGGTTCACTAATGATTTGTGAGGTTATTTCTATCAGTAGTGAACACTGTAAATCCAGATTTGATTGCACAGATCTGGATCTATACTGGTTGCACATGGGAAAAATGTTGTATCCATGGATTAAACAGTGACTTGTTTGAGGAAAACTGTACCAAACTATAATAAAATTATTCAGTAGATGATAGAATTTTCACACTAAGTGGTTTCATTTCCTGGCCGCAACTATTTAATTACAAAATAGGCTTATCACTTTGGGAGAGCTTTTGATCTTTCATGCCAGGCAGCCACCATACAGTTACACATTTCTGTTTTAAAAATGTACATTTTGGTTGATGTGCCCTTCAACTCTGGTATGAAAGCAATGTATGATTTCAATTTGTTTTTCTGACATTAATTGCCAAAAACTTCATAAAATAAAAATAAAAACATGATAGAACACTACTCAGAAAAAATTGAGTGAAAATTGATGTTTAATTTAGTTTATGTATAGATGTAGGAATAACTGAAATGGAGTGAAGTCAATGAATGCCAAATCATGCTGCAGGATATACAGGTTCATAGGTGACTTTTCTTTAATACAGCACATTACAATTTAGTTAATTTACCATCATGAATGTGGGAGAACATTTTCTAAATTTTGGAAAAATTATCCATTTACCCCTGGTGATTAAGTTGACCCTTAAAGAGCTTGCTAATAACAACTCACATTTACATTCAACTAGTGTAGAACAATATCGCCCTGGGCATCACTTATCAGGGTCTACAACAGCCCTTTAAACAATAAATGAACTGGCCCAACTTAAAGAAAGGCCAGTCCATTGTACAAATTCAGCAGGCCTAGGGTTCAACAGGTGTAATGATAGGTTTCACACATCTCCAACAGAGATTGAGACAAGATAAAAAGAAAATGACCATTCAATAATTGATAGCCCTCATCATTATCTTCCAGTTCACCTCCATTGACCAGTAGGGAAGGAGGAAGGGCAGAGTTACAGGGACTGTCTCAAGCCCTTGGAGATCACTTGATGACAAGGATAACTAATTGACCCTCATCTTATGTACACTCCAGTGAGCAAAATACTGGACAAATATTGATGAATTACACACTTGAACAGTAATGGATATGGATATTAGAAACTGGATCAGCTGTCCACTGGACCAAACTAATGATAACAGTTACATCCTCAAATATATCCACAAAATATCGGAAAACGGCCATCAGTTAACAGACAATTGAACATTCCTAGGATAAAGGAACTTTGTATTTTATAAGTCAAAAGCATGACATAAATGATAACATGTAGAAGTCTGATGTCTTACAATCCCATTTTCAATCAACTGTTTCTTGCATGTGGTAAGGAACCAGAGTTTTTTTTTCAAGTAACTTATGATAGCCTTGACAGTTTTGTAATCAAACTCCCTGATATTTAGTGGTTTACTACGTTTAGAACCTAATGAAGCTAAAGGAAATGATCACCAGTTACAGTATATTAACCTCATTATTACTGGCAATTTACTCTCTATGTTCACTGTTTTGTTCTGGTTGTTAAACTTTATAGGTCATTACTATTAGCAGTGATGATAAAACTGAAAAACAACTTTGACACAAGGTTGACACTTTAATACCTTCTCAAGAGGCTTGCTAATATCCTGACAGCAGGCCTCATGTCTGAATGCATAGAAGAACATTCCACACCACTTTCAGAGTAGAAGCTCAAGAATTCAAAATGGCTTTTGATACTTTTTATATTAACTCTTTACTCCACTTAATTATACGCATGAGCTACCAGTGTAGATCCAGGTCAACCAGCACTGGTCACATATTAGTCAGAAATAACCTAAATCTAAAAGCAAACAGTGTAGAACCTTATCAGATGCCACAGATGTGCCAGCTGATCTGGATCTACACTGTTTGCCTATGCAATAAAGGTGCATCTATGGAGCTAAAGGCTTAAATATGTTGGCATTCAATATAACTGATGAAAAAGCCAGACACTGATCTTAGAAGAATACAAAGCATTTTATCAATTTATATTTATGTACAGTTGGATTTTTTTAGATAACTTTGAATCCAATTTGAATTGTTACTAAATGGTGTGGGGAGTTATTACTCCATTATCATTTCCCTTGCATTTATTAGACTTTTAACCAGAATGCATGATACACTGGACTATGTAATAATCTAGCAAATGGCCACAACAGCTGTTGTGTATCATGGCAACTGTTCAGGACTTATCAGCTGTGCCTTCTCATCACAGCCGGACAGAGCTGTATAACAGATGAACCTGCCAGGTTAGGTCAAAGAAGAGCAGGTGACTGATGCTGTGCTGGTTACCTCTAGAATAATGTCTTACAGGTGTTCATCAAACTGTTGACCATGGCTGATAGAGTTGCCATTAAATGATTAGACCATATTACTGTAAACCCATTACTCCATTAATCGGATACATGTACATATTTTAACGCTTGTTTACCAGAACAGATCTAGATTAGCTCTAAGCGTTCACAATGTCCGTCTCATCTGAACCTGATGAACTGATGAAGAGCCTCTATTATGTGGTTGCTACAATAACCCTTTACTCCATATATTAGATTTTATTACAAGTGCATACAGTGTAGATCCAGATCAGCCAGCACATCAGTGCTTCTTGATCAGCAATAATCTAATGAATCTAATGAATGTGCCAGCTGATCTAGATCTAAACTGTTCGCCCACACAATAAAGGTGTGGATTAGGCTGCAAATGTGTATTTCCAAACAACTGTAAGTTCTATACATCATACTGTATTCGGTAACCATACCCAGTGATTTCATTTGAACCTTGAAATACCATTTTAAATATTGTTTGTACTACGTATAATAAATTTATCATGGTCGGAAAGATCTGACCTGAAGAAGGTTTGTGCCAATACATTTTTGACCATTGAATATGATATCAGGTGTTAGTCACTAGAGAAATTCTTTGTAACTGATGGAAGCCAAGGATTTTTTAACCCTTAACTCCATACATAAGCGTTTTAATGCTTGTGCAACAAGTGTAGATCCAGATCAGCTATCACATCACTGGTCACATCTACACTGGTCACATCTTGGCCAAGAAAAAATAACACAATTGAATCTAAAGTTTACAAAGCAGATCCACATTGATGGCACAAATGTGCCGGGCGATCCACAATGTTTACCCCACAATAAAGGTGTATCTATGGAGTAAAGGGTTAACTTTCTAATACAAGAGACCATTTACAGAAGCCTTGTTTCCTTAAAAATTCTTTAAAATCCTAGATTTCCCACAATCATTAAATTTTCTTCACAATAATATCAACACCTACAAGCTATATTGGCATTTCCCATCATTGAAAAAAAGCCCTGTAAGTTGCCAGTTTATAACCTATCCTTAGGAAGATCAAGGAAGATACAGTACAAAGATAAGCTGCTCCTGAATGGAGTGCATGACTATGTGAAGGGGCAGCATCCGAGTTGTCTTCAACATGAATCACTGTCAGTATAGAGAGAAACAATTTACATTCTTGATTTAACCACAAACCACACAATAACATCTTATATAGATTGCTGTGATCAAAGTAAACAGCAGCTGTTTCACTGTATTAAAACCAAAAGACCACTTTTATATCTCAACTGCTGAAAATAACTTGTATTAAAACACACTGAACATGGGTTCATACAATTGTTCAACACCAACACTGGCACGAAACACATTTTAGCTATACTATGGTTTACACAATTCTCATTAAGATATAAGGTTGATATTTTTCATTCAGCGATCATTTAACGTCATATCTGTCAATCAAACCTAATCATATTATATTACCGTCAACAAAAGAGAATTTAACTCAAATATTTGTCAAATAAAACTTGTCAAGTTCCACATGACTAGGTCAATTGACCCAAGCAGTCAGCACATAGATCGAAGCCTCTGATAACATACATTCCCTAATGTTGTCACTAAATGACTTGACTCGGACTGTGAGTTTTCAGACTTGGGTATTTTCACTATGATATCATAACTTCTAGCCAAGGATCATTGGTCTTGTTATGAAGATGACTGGAGACAAGGTTGCCATGAGTCTGTCACCTAATAACACTATAATTCCATTCCTCCATACTATACGCCTTTCATCGCAAGGGCAACAGTGTAAATCCAGATCAGCCGGCAGGATCTAGACTGTTCGCTTCTTGCCCAGAAATAATATTTGTGCAGTCTGATCAGGATCTAGACTGTTCGCTTCTTGCCCAGAAATAATGTAAGGAATCTAAAGGTGAATGTTGCAAAGGTAAACACTGCAGAACCTGATCAAAAGGCATGGATGTGCCAGCTGATCAGGATCTACATTGTTTGCCTGTGCAATGAAATGTGAAATATGGAGGAAAGTGTTGACTGACATGCCTGTCACTTATTGACTGCACCCATTCATTATTTAAATTAAAAGCTGCAATAAAAGAACTGAATGTGATCTGAAATGTTAATCATTTGTTTTATCTCTTAACCACAGAAGTGACCACGACTGCAGCACTGTATGTATTTGAATTTTAATCTAACAGATCTAGGTTAGGTAGGGACACAAGTACATTTAGTGGTTTATTCTTAATGTTAATGGGGACAATTTTGAATCACCGGTTTACAATTTTGATCATAATTCATATTTTGTGGCTTATTCACTATTTCAACCAATCCTTCTGTCCACACAAACATCCTCCTACAGTTAATACATGCTAGATTCAGTACTGACATACTTGACAATGAATTCAAAGCAGATGTAAATTAAGTTCTACATCGTCAAACACCAAATATTTTACAGTGAAATTTTACATTAATTTCACATTCCTTACACATAAAATGGTAACCAAAACCTTGAAAATAAATCTTAATCTATTCTTAGTGAACTTTCAACTTGTGACATCAGTATAAATTTGAAACTGACAATACTGTTGAGATCAAGTTCCATAGTGTTCATTTCTACCCATAATATTGCAGTAAGAAAACAAACAATATAACAAAGTAATTGATTTTTAAACAGCTTCTGGGAAATTTACCAGGAAGTAAACAGATAAATCAAGATAAGCAAACAAACAATTACCAGATGTGATGTATTAAAATGACGTCCAGCTTGAATGCGCAAGTATTTGACAGACACTGGTCATTCGCTCATTGTTATGACAGATGAGGGTGATCATTTAAGATGGACAATTACATGCCCATAGCAAGCCAGTTTGAACAAAATTGAATATAATTTTCAACCATCCCGTCACTGATCATGTACTCAACTGTGGTATCAATGATCAATAGCCATAGGCAAACTGTAATGGTATAAATCTAGGCAATTTCTAAATTAAATGTGAAATTTCCTTATGTGGTTAATAACATAATAAGATCAACAAAAAAACAATCTTCTAGTCATACTCTTTGTTCATTACTCAGTGATCAATCTCTGCATAAAGATGATCAGCATTAGTTTGGAAACTATAAATAATCACACCAAAGAACTTTAACCATATCCTCCATAGACACACATTGATTGCGTGGACCAACAGTGTAGTTCCAGATCAGCCTGCACATCTGTGCCATCTGATCAGGATCAGCACTGTTTGCTTTTTGATTCGGCAGGTTATTTCTGACCAAAATGCGACCAGTGCAGATCCTGATCAGAGGGCATGGATGGACAGGCTGATCTGGATCTACACTCGTTGCACATACCTAAAAATGTGTATATATGAAGGGAAGGGTTAAAGTCATTTCAAAACATCAATGAATTTAAAAAATATCCCAAAAATGAAAGGGTTTTTCCATTGCTTTTAGGTAATGGTGTTGAATGGGCCTATTACAGATCCGAAGAGTGGACACACACGAACTATGATAATGTGTTACAATGTGTACGTCAGATCATTATTTTAACCTTAGAGACCAGTGCACTGCATTTTTTTCATCAACTATTTCATTGCATGATATTTCATCAACATAATTAAATTCTTTCCAATAAAACAATAAACCTACCAAGTGCTTCTACAAGCCTCACCATCACACCACCGATGTGTAAATCGCCCATGACCCTCAAGGTTCGCTCCACCTGAAGGTCTGTGACAAGGATATTGAGCTCCCATGAGCCATCCACGTGGTCGGCACCTCCCAAATATGCCATTGTCTTTTAAAATGGTCAATAGTTAAACACAAGTGAATAGATCCAATTTAGTATATAATCCTTTCAAACGAATGAAGCAAACACTAGGTCGGTGAGCACTCTTGTAAATCCATGTTTTATCTGAAAGAAGAAAACAAAAAATGCATTCAGTTACTAGTAACAATCTTTTCTTGTAGTAATTTATCTTTATAATGATTATATGTTTACTCTTTTGATGTCAATAATGTCCAATAATGGCAGCGCTACTATCTGATTTTTAAACAAATTATTTGCAATCACATGTAACATAAGCACATTGTAGGTCTTAACTTCAAAATTTAGCAGTGAAAATATATTTCCATAGGCCAACTGCAGCTATTACTTTTAAAATATTTTTTCTTTGAGGATTTTAAAATTTCAGCAATTCTTTCTTATTCTGCTATGACCTCTATTAATTTGATCTCCAATTCTTGTTTTATAGCACTGTTAATGTAATGAGAATATTATTGCTTAATTGCACTTCAGTATCAAAGTAGTTAGTTGAGGAGCAGTGGTCAGGGATAGAGCATCAGACTCCAGATCCAGTAATTGTGGGATTGAATCCCACCAGTGATGAGATTCTGCAGATTCCCCTAATCACAATTACCGCCTGTACCAGTTTGAACCCAGGAGGCAGGAATAACTTATTTCACAACCAATTTAAAATAAGTAAGTTTAAATTAATCATTTGTATATATATTCAAATATGCAATCCTTAAAACACTTTTCGACCACATTAGGAATTTTCTTAACAAGTTTCCAGTATATTTTATCCACACATTCTTAAGTTCATACTCATGGACTAGTTCTTTTCTTAGAAATTATTGACAATAATATTACTGTTACAAATTAATTAATACCATGCAAATTGTTTAAAACGACCTGTTTGTGGAAGAAAACTAACCAATATAAATTGTGTCTTTCAGTTATATCTGTCAGCAATAATTGTTCACGAAAGTTAATGAAAATGAAAAATGTTTACATCCGAATCTGGGTCATCCAAAGTTGGCAAACTTCGGCAAGGTGCCCTCCTTTTTCCTCGTATCTTTCTGCCAGATGTTTCTGTACAGATTCGTTGTCAGTTTATAAACACTACAATTAATAAAACATCACAACACGAAAAAAATTACCTTGTTGATGTCACTGTTTCAATATATCACACTTAAACACTTTTTAACTTTAACGAAGTGACTCAAAAGTCAACACTCTCTAATGTCCCTATTTGGCAGCACATCACTACTTATCTCTCACGTCATGTAACGTGGATTATGATTGGTTAGCCGAATGTGGGGGTTGTCTCAATATAAATTGTAAACAACATAGAAAGTACAGGCGGTAGTACACAGCTAGCATTCATAAATAGTGTGATTTCAAATAACCTTTATCATTTTGATACCCTCTATTTAAACTTTTTCCAAGAAAGAAATATAAATCAAGATAAAATATTTGGGTATTTCCTGCGTCTGTCTTTTTGCTAGATGATTCTGAACAGATATCATAATTATAAAACAGACTTGGGGGTAATTGAAATTTGCAATTGCGATTGAGTGTAATTGATTACAAATTCTGATTTAATTGAATATAATTTGAAATTGAATATATTCCAATTACAGGTAATGGTAATACACTTACTTCAGTTGTAAATTAAATTGTAATTATTCAAACTTAGGGAGAATTTATGTCCCCAGGTAACCAAAATGTTTGTGGAGAACATTATTACCATTTATTGTAAATGTAATTCAGTTCTGAGTATAAATGTGTTTAATTGATTTAAATAATTTATATTTGAGAAATATGTGTAATGGTAGTTGTACTTTATCTGACAGTTTTTGAATGTAATAGTAATTAATTTAATTACATTTCTATATAATTGACCCCCAAGTCTGATATAAAAACATGTTCACCCCTTTCCTCCATGGAATATGGCTGTTACCACGTGGGTGAATTGTGTAGATCCAGATAAGCCTGCAGATCTGTGTCATCTGATCAGGATCTAAACTATTCGCTTTTGGATTCATTAGGTTATTTCTAATCAAGAGGTGTCCAGTGTAGATCCAGATCAGATGGCACAGATGTGCCAGCTAATCTGGATCTACAATGGTCCCACACACATTAAGATGCATATATACGTGTACTTGGAGTAAAGGATTAAACACCATAATGTCCTTGTTCAAAGGCGGCAGGGGCGTAAAACTGGGAATAAAAAAAAACAACAGGATTAAACTTTGCTGTTTAACTTACCTTTATTCTGATTTATTATATTTAGAGTTTTAGTTGATCAAAAAAAGTGTTCATTTTAATACATTGATCAGACTGGCAAGCATGTGATGTCCTGACTGGAAAATCAAAGTTCCAGATATTGCCAATTAGTGCAGCTGGAATTTCATGGAGTACCTTTATTCAAAGGCAAAAATGTTGTAGAATTTATTTTTACATTTCTGTTTTAAATTTATAAAATAACATTTGCGAACGTCTCTACTGATAATGTTTCTTTCCCTTTACAATAAGAAATTTAAACATTAAAGGGAAGCCATTTTACCCCATACTCCATATATACGTGTTTTTACGCATGTGCGACCAATGGTGATCCAGATCAGCCGGCACGTACATGCTTCTATCCAGCGTCTGCACTGTTCCCTGTTTAGTCAGAAATAACCAAATGAATCAAAAAGGAAACTGTGTAGATCCTGATCAGACAGCACAGATGTGCCAGCTGATCTTGATCTAAACTGTTTAGCCATGACATAAAGGTGTATGTGTGGAGGAAAAGGTTTATACAAAAGGTAAGTCATTTTCTTAGTATCTGGGAAATTTCTAGTTTTTAGGGTAAAATTCCAGCACTCCAGCTTTTGTATTTTCAGATTATCACAGGATATAGAAAGTGCAGACTTATCTAGCTCTACATTAGTTGTGAAGTCAGCTTTTTATAAAATGTAATAAAGAGCTACGGCAAAAAAAAACACTGGAGTAGGGGCTAAATGGGTCACAGCTGGTTAGCAGGTTGGACTATCCTGCGGTCCAATTCCCAGTTACAGGTGATTATCAAACATAGGGTCCACGGAGCTAAGTGATTAACTTGGTATTCAGTTGCTAGGAGTATAGGTTGGGAGGTAATAAGTTGTTTCATCCATTCCAGGTGGTGACTTAATCAAACTACAGACATTGACAAGAAAACCTTTACTTTAACCCATTACTCATAGATATGCCTTTTATCACAATGGGCAACAAGTGTACATCCAGATCAGCCAGTAATATCTGTGCTGTCTAATCTCGATCTACACTGTTTGCTTTTTGGTAAGAAATAAGCTAATGATTCTAAAAGCAAACAGTGTAGATCCTGATCAGGAATCACTGATGTGATAGTTGATCTGGTTCTTGTCTGGGTGCCATGGAATAAAAGCAATATCCCATTGAGTAAGAGTAATATTCTAGATTCATCTTGTAATGCAAATAGATCAAAGCTATTTTCACACATGCAATAAAACCCATATATATCGCATAAAGGGTTAACCAGAAATCGGGATCCGTTTCGTTATAATTATGGTGGTTTCATTTTATGTTACTCCATGGATATGCTTTTATCCTATGTGCCACCAATGTATATCCAGATCAGCCTGCTAATCTGTGCAGTCTGATTAGGGTCTACACGCTTCACTAATCTTTTTAAGAAATAACTTACCTAATTTATATAAAGGCAAACTGTGTGATCTGATGTGAAATCTGATTTGGTTATACACTGGACGAACATGGGATATAAAATAATGGTAAGGTCCACACTTGGAATCAAACCCATACGGTGACAAAGTGTATTTATTGAGTTTAGGGTTATTTGATTGTTTCCAAAATGATAAAGTTAGCAAAACTAATTGTCAACCAGTTGTTTTCATTTTATTTCAAATTACCACATTCATAAACTGTAATCATTCAGATGACTATCAAACAAGACATGCTTGTCACAATGGATCTCATAAATTCAAGTGTTAACATTTAATCAGCTAAATGTAAATATGTGTAGTGGCCTATCTTTAAATAAGAGCCAGTTCAACCATTGTCCTTAGGGGTGTTTTGCAGAAATATAGTGAATGAATAGTGAACAATGTAGATCCTTAGAAGTCTGCACAGATGCACAGGCTGATCTGGGTCTACACTAACTAAAAATGTGACATAAACTGTGAATAGTGCTCTCAGGGTTTAATCAAGAACACAAGTTACGTTTCATTTTTTTTATTGTGTACTCTACAAAAAGAACTTAACATGTTTATAAATTAAATACCTTCCAATAACATGAAAACAATTATACTGGTAATTCAATTACTCTATAATAATAATCAGTAAATCTGATAAAATATTTTTCAACTGTCACAGGCAATGTTTACAATATCCATAAAATATAAACACCAGATAAGGTAATTTTATTATATACAAGGTTAATTTACCATTTAAAATATCAATGCCTGAATTATCACTGGTGTCATATTAGAAAATCAATTAAAGAGCATACAATTTACATTTCAGGTTGGAAACCAAGCTAAGTATCTTGTTGTAGACATTGATTAGAATCTGGCCCTGTGATTATTAAACTTTTTTCATGCTTAACTCGCTTCTGTGCTCTAACTTAAAGAACTAACACCCTTCACAATTATGTAACAACTCTTTTTTCTACAGGGCTGAAGGTTATAAAGCTGAGCATGGAAACCAGTCTCAAATCTCAAGCATCTGATTGGCTGAAATGGCGACCAGTCTCCATTTCAGCCAATCAGATGCTTGAGATTTGAGACTGGTTTCTATGCTCATTTTATAACCGTGGGCACAGCTGTTATTAAGATCAATTACGCCATGTTTTCAGTTCAGTTTAATTTTCATAATAAAGGCAACTGAGTTGAGCATGAAAAAAGTTTTATACTCTTTGGGCCAGGGCCCAAGATCATAAAACTAAGATTTGAGATCAGTCTCAAATCTCAAGGATCTGATTGGCTGAAATGGCGACTGGTCTCCATTTCAGCCAATCAGAAGCTTGAGATTTGAGACTGATCTCCAGAGTTTGTTATATGATCTTGGGCGCTGATGTTTTTTATGGTTTATTAGAAACTAACTTACAATTCAAATGAAATTTGTAAAAATGTCAATATTGACAATATTGCTCACATGTTGCATTACAATATCTGCATTCTTGACCAAATGACTTATCAGACAACAGCTGAAATTAATAAAAACAGTTATGTGAGACATTGTAAAAAGTCATAATATTTTAAATATATTTAGTCAAAATTTAATATTGGTAACTGATCAGAGTTTAAAACACAGAATGTTTAAAAAAAATTATCAGAAATGTCATACATGCCCTGACTAGGACATTTACTATGCTTTGAGCAATCTCTTTTTGCACTTCATCTTTAACCATTTATTCCAATAGACGAGATTAAGAGATCAACGATACATAAATGTTCATTCTGTCTAGAAGTTTGTCTTAAACCAACTAAAGTTACAACAGTCTCTGTCCATACCAGCACAGCACAGCACTTTGCAATCAGTGATAAGAAATTATCTCATTAAACCATCACATCTGTAGAGCTCTGTGTGTTGTACATGTTAGCCAATAATTACCTCTCTATTTAATTTCTTGGGATGAATATTTGTGAAAAAGTCACAATTGATATTTGTGTGCAGCCACAAATTCACCCAAATATATTATTCTATTGAGACCTATTATAACATGGTATGATTTCATTGGGTTTTGTATACGGGCATTTTTTAAACCTGCATGAAATGTAATAATGCTACCATAATCACACACAACAGGGCAACTTCTGTACCAAAGTCAAGCCAAAAACTGCAGCCCTAGGGCACTGGGTAGGCTGTAAATCTGTCCAATTGTGATAGGACAATTCAATTCAAACCACTTAAACTTGATCACATCATCCCAGGGAACAGCTAAGTTGATTGAATCACAATAAGGCAAAGTGGTGTTGAAGTTGTTTAAGAAGGTCTTTAGAGTCAACATGGTCCTTAAAGGCATCCACTGCTCTCTTTGCAGAATTGTAACTGCTCTGTAGATCACCCAACTGAAAATTAAAAACAACAATACATTATATACATATTGCTGTAATCATCACATATGACTGAGCCTTGTAATTAAAATATTCCAACATGACATTTTCTGACATTTACAAGTCTTGCATTTTAGGAAAGAACCAACATGTCATTTTTTTAAATTAAAAAATATACAATCAGACTTAGAAACAAATCTGTTTATTTCAGCTATATTTGCATTAACCCTTTATATTTTATCACATATACGACCAGTGTAGATCCAGATCAGCCAATACATCCCTCAGAGGTCAGAAATAACCTAATAAATCAAAAAGCAAACAGTGCAGATCCTGATCAGATGGCATGGGTATGCCGGCTGATCTGGATCAACACTGTTTGTCCATGCCATAAAGGCTTAAATATTAAGGAAAATGTTAAGAACATCTGCTCAATTTTTATGCCACCATTTTAAAGGATGACATCTTCTCGGAGACACATATCCACAAGGCCCGGATGAAATGTTCAACATCTCCTGTTACCTGTAAAGCTGGGGTTCTAAATGTAAACACACTCTGCATTTTCACAGTTACTAAGACATACATGACTGTATATCTTAACCCATATCTAGCAGAATTGCATTTATGCCATAAACATGTTTGTTTACACAATGAAATTAACTGAGATCTATGCAAATTTCCGCTAGCATCCAAGTTCCAATGGTGCTGCTGTTGTTGGACATGGAAGTCAGATAAAACTGTTAATTTCTTATTCTATGCGCAAAACTTGTTTATTATTGTTTAAACATTCAAATAATTTGTGATGTGCCTGGTTTCTATAAAAATCCATCGACATACTTATTTTATGCTTTCCAGTGAATTATAGAATTTTCTCGGTAAAAAAAAGAGGTATTTCACTGTTTTCAAAACAGTGGATTATCATTTTGATTTTCACCATTTGTTTACGTTGGTACCCAAACGCACATAACATTCCGAATGAGAACGTTTAGAAAAACGGACTCAAGTCAGGGTATATGACGTTATGACATCACCTCATAGTCAAACGTTTTTGACAACATTTCATGGAATTTTTCAGTCACATTCACACAAATTGTGCACAAAAAACATAAAATATTATTTGTTTTTACCAGTGAAAGATAGAAATATATTTCACTCATGAACTCCAGAATTATGTATTTTCACTCGTGGCTTCGCCACTCATGAAAATAATAATTCAAAAGCTCACTCAGTAAAATATATTTCTATCTTACACGGGTAAAAACAAATATCCTCTATATATGTGTTTTAGTTTGTAATTGCTAATATAAGCTGAATTATACACTGATTCAGTGGGCCTCATAATGGACTATGTTTGCATTGTCACATCCAGTCCCAAGCACTTGGTGGGCCACATATGGGACTGTTTGCTTTAACACATCAAGTCCCAAACACTCCGTGGGCCACATATGGGACTTCATTAGCTTTGTCACATCAAATCCCAGGCACTTGGTGGGCCACATATGGGACTTCATTTGCTTTGTCACATCAAGTCCCAGGCACTCGGTGGGCCACATATCAGACTCTTTGCTTTCTGGCATTAAGTCCCTGGCGACATATGGAACTTCAATTGCTTTGTCGCATTTAGTCCCAGTGAAAAACAATAACAGTCACCAAACATGAAACCTACCTGATCTGCAAGCTGTGCCCAGTTATAATGTGGCTCATACATGTGGGGGGCTATCACATATGCTGCCTGGAAAAATGACCTTGCCTGAAAAAAATGGAACAAAACCAGTTACTAGTATCAAAAATGAAGAGTCACAGGATGTGACAAAATTTTAATGCCCCTGATGGTACATGATTCATGTAAGCAGTGTGCAAAGAAAAAGAAATGGTTCATATTTGTAAAAATTTTAATTTATTACAAATACCTGTTACTATACACAGTACATGCATACGATGTGCCTAAAAAATTATTCCTGTGATGTATACTCGTTTTATGTTACAGTTAAGTTTAAATAAGTTAGAAAAAGTTATTCTCAGATTTCTGTATCAAAAATTTTTCAAAGTTTATTTGTACTGACTAATGGTCACTATGACTATTATTACATGATATATGGAAAAAATATTGCCAAACATTTCTACCATGTAATTTTAAAAATTGTTAGAAGGGTTCATGAGCTATGGATCGGGAGCTATTTTGGGGCTTGTGACTTGGGAAGTATAAGTCTGACGTCGATCTTGAAGAAGGTCAGCATAACTGTATGTTTTTCTCATTGTGTGATTGTATATAACTTTTTTTAACAAGTAATTTTAAAATTCTTCCAAGGGGATCAGGTGTTATGGAGAAGTCACTACTTTGGAGCCTTTGACTGGAAGCTCAAATGTGACTTTGACCTGTATGTTCTGCCCATTGTGTCACTATTCTGAAGATGAGTAATTTCAAAATTGTTCTAGGGATTTCAGAGTTATAATGTTGGAGTGAACATGATAATTACATGCCTCACTTGTGAGGATGGAAATATAGTAAACAACAGACGTAAAATGAGTATCAGTCTGAAAAATGATGTTTGCTTGAATTTTGAATTGCAAAGAAATAAAGGAAAAATCGAACACTATAACCTGCAATTGTACGTTATTCTTTCCTGTATTGCTCTGAACATTTTTGGGGCATTTATTTTGTATCCATTTTATGTATTGGTCTTTCAACAGTGGGATATAAAACCAATTTTATCAAAGTACAATATAGGCTGAAGTGACATGCATAACGACAAATTCTGTAAATAAAGGATTCAATAACTTAAATGGGGAACAGCTGGAACTCAACTTCTGTCAACAGAACACTAAATTTTTATTTCCTTAAATGGAAATTGTAGTACTGTTGAAATTTTTTTTTCTGAATACACTTAAAGTTAGCTTTTCATCAACAGGTACTAAACATGTTTACCCTATCGTCTCAAGAAATCAAATACCATGAAAGGACGTAGATTCTATACATGGAAATTGGATACACTCTATATGCTGTATTTAATCGCACATCTATATCACATATCCAATCAAACTTGATAAATGAGTTTATATGGTTTATTTATACGGAATAATGCAATCCCATAATGCACCTGCTGAGAAGCAAACAATCCATGCAGTGTAAGGAATGTCGTAAACATGTAAATTGCATTAAGGGGAAGAATGGAGTCCCTGTAAATAATGCAAGTGTATAGCTGGGGCTGAACAAAGCAAGGTCTTCTCAAATGGTGAAAACATGAAACTCAGGAGATGGCATGGTGTACAGTGTCACTGTTGCTGCTATATTATGTCAACATGCATGCAAAAACTTCTCCAGTATCTTATGTGATATAAGTTATATGCTACCATAAATCAGTAGAGATTAAAAATAAGTTTTTTACATATGATACGAGTGATTTGAAATAAGATGCACAAGTCTTACTTTTATCAGATCATTTGCACCATTACATGCATCAATTATAATTAAATATTCCTGGTCAAGTGTCTAATTTGAAACTAAAAGTACACTGTAATCAGTAACACCCAGACACTGTTTATATCAAAATGTGAATGATTCAAAAGTTACATAAATGCCTAATAATAATGCTCTCATCCAATTCTTACTTGGCACTTTAACCCTTTACTCCATAGATACACCTTTATTGGGTGGGAAAACAGTGTAGATCCAGATAAGCTGGCATATCTGAACAATCTAATCAGGATCTACACTGTTAACTTTTGATTTGTTACTAATAGGTTATTTCTGACCAAACAGAAAAAAAACAGCGCAGATACTCATCAGACAGCATAAATGTGCTGGCTGTTCTCGATCTTCACTGTTCCACATGTGACAAATGCGTATAAAATTTATTGGAGTCGCACATGTGATAAAATGCATATAAATGGAGTAAAGGTTTGCCAGTTGGCTTCTGACAATTGTAAACCTGCTACTGTGTGGGTCCAGTAGTGTCAGCAAATGCATAGAAACTACCCCAATCCTAGACTCTATTCAATTCAGACTACATTCAAAATTAGTCAAAATTAGTCACTTCTTAAAACAATTAGCCTCACTTACTCACTTGACAGACATAATACTAAATAAAGTTATATTTTGGCCCCATGCTGCTTAATGAAAATGAAAAGGGGCAAAACTATGACAAAACAGTCAAAAGTTATAAAGCTTGTCCAGTTAATTGCTATTGTGATATCAGATAACTACCTTATGTTTCAAAGCTTTGTCTTGAATGGTTACTGATAAGAACAGAACTTGAACAAAAACTTAATGAAATGTTGACACCCACCAGCCTACCCACACAAAGACAATACCCCAATCTAATAACCAGGGTTTTCCAAATGAAACCTGGTAAAAAATTTTAATCTTTAAAGCATTAACTTAAAGTTAAGAAAATGAAAAACTGTTTACAAAGACACAAAATACTCTGTTTCAAGAAACACAAGGTTATTCCGAAGAACTGTGCTGAAGATTATAAAACTTAGATTTGAAACCAGTCTCAAATCTCAAGCATCTGATTGCTGGTCGCCATTTCAGCCAATCAGATTCTTGAGATTTCAGACTGGTTTTCATTCTCAGTTTTATAATCTTGGGGCCTGGATTCAAAATAATTAAAGGAAACAAACTAGATAATTTCAGATACTCAAATTAAATTTACCCTCTAAATTATCACTTCTAACGCCGGGCAGTCAAAATTGCTAGGAGAAGATATGAGACAGTGCCTGCAATTTTCAACCTTCAAGCAATAAATGATGAATTTCAGATTATTTGCATTTTCAGAAACAGTGATATCTTTAAAATGGCTTGTATAGAAGTAATTGTGTCATGAGAAAACATGCTGAACTGCAAATGCCAAACTACTTATATCAGACATGACAGTAGCATATATAAAAATTCAGCTTCTCGCTTTTTTCATATAAAACTAAGGCTGTATTAATAATATTTCAGTTGAATGTATCAGAATCTGTCCAGAAATATCTTATCAAGAAAGAACACATATGACAGCTTCAAAAGATATAGTCACTTGAAATGTGGTGTGACACTTCCCATAACACTGATGTTGTGTGTTTAAGGTTTAATTCACATGCACAGGCTCAAATCAGAATCAAAACAACCTAACATCATAAAAACCCCTTACAGATTATTAGTTCAACCATTTACTCCTTATATACGTGTTTAAATGCATGTGCAGCCAGTGTAGATCCAGATCAGCCAGAACAGCATCTTGGTCAGAAATAACCTTATGAATATACATGTAAAAGCAAACAGTGTCGATCCTGATACGATGGCACAGATTGATCCTGATCAGATGGCACAGATGTGCCAGATGATCTGGTTCTACACTGTCTGCCCACTCAATAAAGGTGTATTTATGAAGTGTTAAATTGAGCTGAATCTCAAAATTGAACATTTGAAAAACTATTCGTCTCTCAGAGGTAAACATGTGGGATATTACAGACTAGTGGCATCATACAGCAAACAAAATCAAAACAATATATTTGCTGTAATAATGGCCAACACAACTTGTGTCAATCAAGATCAAGAATTACAATATCTGAGAATAATCAATGTCTGTAAAATCTATTAAAACATTGCACCACTGGAAAAAGTGGCTCCCTGTCCAAATAAATCATGTTGTAAGGTTGGTATAAACAAATGGTGGGCATGTCTGGTTTCCAGTCAATCGAGCAAGAATGCTGCCGACTGGTATCAATGGCTGCTATAGTCAGTCAATACAAAATATATATCTAAATTTCATTCATTTTACTCCATTGCAATTTTGTTGTTGTTATGAAAGCCCCTATGTAGCTGCAGGAACCAAATAAGTCAAGGATTTAAAATAATATCTTATAATGATTAACCCAATTAAATAACATTTAACCCTTTTCTCCATAGATACATCTTTATTGCATGGGCAAACAGTGTAGATCCAGATCAGACTCAACACTGTTTGCTTTTTGATTCATATGTTATTTAAGACCAAGATGAGACCAGTGCAGATCATGATCAGATGGCACAGATCAGATGATGATACTGGTTGCATAAAGGGTTAAATAGTTTCTCACAATAGAACATCCCTATATACAACAGACACAGCTTACAGATGAAAATATCAGGAATTGCTAAATTCAGACTGCACAGTCTCCCCACACAGCCAAAATGTGAGAGGAAGAGAGCATGGATTTATAATACGATTAAATTCGAAAAGTTACCACAAAAACCCACAAAACCAACAAAAATTACAACATGATGGGTTACTGCCTTGGAACAGTCAGTGGCTAACAGAAGTTCAACCAGCTGATAAGCATTTATTTTTCTTCTTTTCCATAACCTAATATCTGAGAATTTGATGGACAGAACTTTAATACTGACTAAAAAACTGAAACAGATCAAAAAAGCCCCAAATAAATTAAATCATTAATTTCATAAAAGCAGGAAGAATTTTCTGAAAAATTTCCCACAGATTTTTTCTCATGAAAATGCTTCCTCATCCTTCATTTATACATCAAGGCCAATTCAGATTATTATTTTTCCTGATTTGTCACGTTAGCTAAAGCCTCCCTGGATACTGACAAACATGAGATGTCCAACTCAGACTTCAGTTTTCCATTAATCAACAATCATCCTGACTGCCTTATCATATTCATTTAGCATTAGAAATATGATTTAGTATCTCTTAAATTACCACTTCCAAGAACCTAGTCATGTTCAGTATTCTAATATTACTATGTTCTTCTAAGGAAATTATCTTTGATGGCAGTCCACTGGGACATAATTGGACATTGTGGTCATTAAATGACCAGTAGAAGCATCTGGACCCTGTCATTTGAAGTGTGTGACCGACAGCTGATCATTGATGACTAATTGCCAATCAGTTCATATTAAATTGATTGATGAATTGGCCCCTATTTCCCAGCAAATCTTGTTATTTTTGTCACTGATACTGTCATTGATGAACGGCCTCTGGTCTGTGGGTTTTACTGTAATCCTTTATATATATATGAGTTTATTCTCATATGTGAACAGTGTAGATCCAGATCAGCTGGCCCATCCGTGCTATCTACTTGGCTTCTTGTTCAGAATTAACCTAATAAATCAACAAGAGCTGTCACTTGAAATTGACATATGCCCCCGAAATGCAGCTTTGAAATCGAATAGGTATACATATGTAATAAATAAACATATGTAATGAAAAATATGCTTGTGGAAGACAAAGCATACTGCATGCATATAATGTGAAAGATGAAAGGATCATATGTTTTAAGTCTGTAGTAAATATATAGTTAAATAAAGGTAAATATGACATTTTTTTTTTAGAAAATTCGAAGATTATTGGGGAAATTATCCTGGAAAATGATTATTAGAGTTATGAACCTTACTACATGTGATGTGGGTAATATGAACCAGAGGGCCATGATGGCCCTTTATCACTCACCAGAGTACAACAAAGTTGTGTTGTACAAGACCCAACGTCTCCATATGGTGAACATTTACCCCAAGTTATTTTAAAATCCAATAAGAAACAACAAATCTACAGCTTGGAAAAGAAAATGCTATTTTTCGTAACAGTGACCTTGACCTTTGACCTACCGGCATGGGTATTGTAAGCAAGACATGCCTTTGTCATGGTGAACATTTATGTAAAGTTATTTTGAAATCACTTCATTCATTAGGAATAAACAGCCCAGACAAGAAAATGTTATTTTTTGTAAAGGTGACCTTGACCTTGGACCAACAGGCATGGGTACTGTACGCGAAAGTACACCTTGTCATGGTAAACATTTGAGCCAAGTTATTTTAAAATCCAATGAGAAATAACAAATTTACAGCCTGGACAAGATTTTTCTATTTATAGTAACAGTGACCTAGTTTTTGACCCCAGGTGACCCATATTCAAACTCGTCCAATTAATAACTGGGACATATGTCCTGACCAAGTTTCTTTACAATCTGATAATCAGAGTAAAGTGTGACCACTATAGTGTAAACAAGAAAATTCTATTTTTAGTAACAGTGACCTAGTTTTTGGACCCAGATGACCCATATTCGAACTTGTCTGAGAAATCATTGGGACAAACATCCTGACCAAGTTTCATGACAATCGGAGCAAAAATGTGACCTCTAGAGTGTTAACAAGAAAATTGTATTTTTAGTAACAGTGACATAGTTTTTGGACCCAGACGACCCATATTCAAAATTGTCCCAGAAATCATAGGGACAAACATCCTGACCAAGTGTCATGACAATCAGAACAAAAATGTGACCGCTAGAGTGTTAACAAGAAAATTCTATTTTTAGTTACAGTGACCTAGTTTTTGGACCCAGATGATCCATATTCAAACTCATCCTAGAAATCATTGGGACAAACATCCTGATCAAGTTTCATGATAACTGGAGCAAAAATGTGACTGCTACAGTGATAACAAGAAAATTCTATTTATAGTAACAGTGACCTAGTTTTTGGACCCAGATGACCCATATTCAAACCCAGCCTAGAAATAATTGGGACAAATATCCTGACCAAGTTTCATGATAATTGGAGCAAAAATGTGACTGCTAGAGTGTTAACAAGAAAATTCTATTTATAGTAACAGTGACCTAGTTTTTGGACCCAGATGACCCTTATTCAAACTCGTCCTAGAATTCATTGGGACAAACATCCTGACCAAGTTTCATGACAATCGGAGCAAAAATGTGACCGCTAGAGTGTTAACAAGAAAATTCTATTTTAAGTAACAGTGACCTAGTTTTTGGACCCTGGTGACCCATATTGGAACTCGTCCGAGAAATCATTGGGACAAACATCCTGACCAAGTTTCATGACAATCAGAACAAAAATGTGACCGCTAGAGTGTTAACAAGAAAATTCTATTTTTAGTAACAGTGACCTAGTTTTTGGACCCTGGTGACCCATATTGGAACTCGTCCGAAAAATCATTGGGACAAACATCCTGACCAAATTTCATGACAATCGGACAAAAAATGTAACCTCTACTGCGTTAACAAAATTTACTTTAGGGTAAGGGTTAGGGTTTAGGGTTAGGGTTAGGTAAAAAGGCCCATAACTCAGCCAAAAATAATCCGATCAGAAATTCCTTTGGATATGCACAATAAGTCTTGGTGACAAACACTCCTGTGAAGTTTCAATGAAATCCCTCAAGCGGTTTCAGTTTACGTTAGGGTTAGGGTTTAGGGTTAGGGTTAGGGTTAGGTAAAAAGGTCCATAACTCCGCCAAAAATAATCCAATCAGAAATTCCTTCGGATATGCACATCTACACTTGGTGACAAACATTCCTGTGAAGTTTCAATGAAATCCCTCAAGCGGTTTGGGAGAAGAAGCGAGGACAAGATTTTGCTTAAAAGGGCCATAACTCAGCCAAAAATAATCCGAGCAGAAATTCCTGATGATATGCACAACTAGGCTTGGTGACAAACATTCCTGTGAAGTTTCAAAGAAATCCCTCAAGCGGTTTATGAGGAGAAGCGAGGACAAGATTATTTCGGACAGACGGAAAGACGGACGGACGGACAGACGGACGGAAGGACAGTGCGATTACTATATGCCTCCCTTCGGGGGCATAAAAAGCAACAAAGCAGATGCATGGCATGGATGTGCCAGCTGATCTAGATCTAAATTGTTTTACCAAGCCATAAAATTTATATCTATGGAATAAAGGGATAATGTGGACAAAAGTTCATAACATCTGCATTGGTATTAACAAAATAATAACTTGACAAATTTTAATTATATAAGAAGACTTGAATTTTTAATGCATGACATTATAATAACATTTCCGTTTCAAATATTTGGTAAAATGTACAGCAGAATCATATATCCAAATTTCCAGTTAATCAAACAGTGAGAGTTGTCAATCTAAAATTACCATTTTAAACTGAAGTGTCATATTTAAATGCTTGTTAACCATGTAAAAAAATCTAAATTTTTATGCACTTTAAGATTGTTACGAAAATAGTGTATACTTTGCTATTTAATCCATTTTCAAATAAGAGCTATCAAAAAAGACGAAATGTCTGACTTTTAACATTTCTTTGAAACAAACAATTAAACAAGAGTGCCAAACTGACACAAAATACGCCTGTCAAAATGCTGATCATCAAAGTTGCGTAACGATCCAATGAAAATTATTCGACTTGGAGAGCAGATACCGCTAATTCAGTTTTTGGACAGTTCAAGGGCCATAATTCAGGAGTGCCTGGGGGGATTCGGCAGGTTATAGAACTTGGTCGAGATATTATGCCCACCAACATATTCACCAAGTTTGATAAAGACCGGATGAAAACTCTTTGACTTAGAGAGCCGAAACAGTAATTTTGGACAATTCAAGGGCCGTAATTCAGGAGTGCCTGGGGGGATTTGGCTGGTTATAGAACTTGGTCGAGATATTATGCCCACCAACATATTCACCAAGTTTGATAAAGATCGGATGAAAACTCTTTGACTTAGAGAGCGTAAACCCTTATTTTGGACAATTCAAGGGCCATAATTCAGGAGTGCATGGGGGGATTTGGCTAGTTGTAGAACTTGGTCGAGATATTATGTCCACCAACATATTCACCAAGTTTGATAAAGATCATATGAAAACTCTTTGACTTAGAGAGCAGAAACAGTAATTTTGGACAATTCAAGGTCCATAATTCAGGAATGCCTGGGGGGATTTGGCTGGTTATAGAACTTGGTCGAGATATTATGCCCACCAACATATTCACCAAGTTTGATAAAGACCAGATGAAAGCTCTTTGACTTAAGAGTGCGGAAACAGTAATTTTGGACAATTCGAGGGCCATAATTCAGGAGTGCCTGGGGGGATTTAGCTGGTTATAGAACTTGGTCGAGATATTATGCCCACCAACATATTCACCAAGTTTGATAAAGACCGGATGAAAACTCTTTGACTTAGAGTGCGGAAACAGTAATTTTGGACAATTCAAGGGCCATAATTCAGGAGTGCCTGGGGGGATTTGGCTGGTTATAGAACCTGGTCGAGATATTATGCTCACCAACATATTCACCAAGTTTGATAAAGATCGGATGAAAACTCTTTGACTTAGAGAGCGGAAACCATGTGGACGCCGCCCGCCCGCCGGCCAACCCGCCCGCCCGCCGCAGGTGTTTCCATAATACATCCCGTTTTTCAAACGGGCGTATAAAAAAGATATATTTCAATATAATTCAACTTAATCACATAAATTTTAAAAGAAGACATAATCTAGATTTCTTTGCAGTTTTACTGAGCTTAAACTGTCATACCTGTCATTATAATGCTGAATTAAATATAATATTAATGAAATAATTACACAACATTAAGTGCCAACACAACATTAATTTTAATAGTGGCCCATTTATCAGGTTTCAACAACATTAATGCAAACTTAAAAGCCTAGAGATAAATACTCAATCAACTGAACAACTTGGAAATATAATGAACTCAGTGTACTGAGATAAGTGAAACATGTTTTCAAAATAGTGATAAAAAAGAATCCAAAAAATTAACTAGACCCTCAACTTGCCTTTGCTATTGTGAGCTTTAAGATATGAAGTTATTCATAATTACAACTTTACAAGATTATTAAAGATATAACTTTAAAATATTTAAAAAAAAACTACACATATCTAACTGCATGCATAAGTTATATAAGATTTGGTGTTCAGCTCAATACCCTCGAATATAATAATATATTATTTAAAAGTTTGATGAAGAAATGGCAAAGTTATAAGCAATGTTAAGTTTTAACAATGGATGGATCAATGAACGGACGAATAAGCAATCCCTAAGTATCAACTTTTCTTGGAAAGGGGGACAAAACAACTGAGATGTCTTAATCTCAAGTCTACATTTAATTTGGTATCTATTAAAAATTTCCATTTCAGTTAGATTTTGGCTTGCAACCAAAAACATCAAACAAAATGCACAACGACTGATATTTTCGTTGAGAAGTAGAGCAGGAAAGTACTGACAGAATGTTGTTCATTGTTTATTAAGCCTTCTGCTTTACTTTAAGCCTCATCTTTTGCTATTGTTTCAACATCTGCAAGGGGAATGAACAAACAGCAACAAAAATGTGATTGACAGCAAAACCTAATTTGGAAGTAAAATACAGTGTCTTTTCTATTGGAGCGGCAGTTCTAACAGACGACAAAAAACATGGTTGGTGTCTTGTGAAGTGCTGCACTGCAACAGGTATTTACAGAGGTTGCTCGCTGGATCAAAATCTAATTGAGATCAAAATTTGTAGTATATGCTTCCTTGTCATTTTTTTCCTCACAAAGCATATTAGGATATTATATCCAGTGATTATTAAACTTTTTTTCATGCTCACCTCAATTCTTTGCTTTTAACATGTCTAGAACAGTAACAGCCTTTGTAAATAAGAAATATCTTTCTATTCTCAGATGTTAAAGAGATCAATTATCACATATTATAATTGAAAATGTTTTATTTTACCTATTGAAAGCAAATGAAGCCATCAAATTTTCATGCTCAAATTGAATTGAACATGACAAATGTTTGATAACCATGCAGCCAGACTCAAATGCTGCCCAAAAAGTGCAATGTATTATGAGAATACTATTTGTAATACATGTACACGTAAATGCATAATCACCGTGGTTCCATTATATTTCACAAGGGTTAAATTTGACCCTTTTTGCACAAAGGAACATGCATGAATTCAAACCCAGCTAAACTTTATAAAGTATATGTAATTGATTTTCTTATGATTATAATACATCTGCAAGATTTTATGCCTTCGCAAAAATATCATTTGCAGTTTAGGTGCGAAAAAATGTGCCTGTAAAATTAAATGATACCATAGTTCTTGAACCAAACAGTATTAGGAAATGGAAAAATATTAAAAAGGAACTCAAGTTCTTTGAACAGAAAACTGCATATGACTTTATGAGAACCTCCCCCCCCCCCCCCCCCCCCACCTCGCCCCCACTTAAGTTAAAAGAAGTAAATGCTTTTGAAAACCAGAGCTCTTGGCACATTTTCTGTAACTTTAAAAAGTACAGTCAGACTTTGATTTCCCAAACTCCACAGAACCAGTCAATTTTGTTCAGGCCATGGGTAGTTTGAGTGATCCATGGTTGGTAGGTGAGAATGGGCTACTGTACACTAAACAAAGATAACACATATCAAGGCACAATATTTCTTATTTTAATCATTAATCATTAAATGTATTAAAAATCCTTTTGTTTTATGGACAGTTTCAGAGTGCAATTAGCAGTAATTCTGTTACATAATCAGTATTTCTTAACAACAACTCATTGTTGATTGAGAATGCTATGACACCTCCTGAATGCTTCAAGATACATACAAACACAACAGAGAAAAGCTAGATACTGGCTTGCCACATTTTGTATGATCCCTTGTATAGAATAAGCAAAATCCACTTAAAAATTGTATATAAATGGTTAAATAGATATGAGCTATGTCACAAAAATATTGTGTCTACTGTGATATTTTTTTACATATTTTAATTGTTGTTGTCCATGGACACAACAACTACTAACTATTGTTTGCTTATATTGTTTCATGTTTTAAATATAAATGTGACGAGCCATGACAAAATGAAGCTTATGGCTTCAGTGACCATGGTAGACCCAGATCAGTGCCCAAGGTTATAAAACTGAGCATGGAAACCAGTCTCAAATCTCAAGCATCTGATTGGCTGAAATGGCGACCAGTCGCCATTTCAGCCAATCAGATGCTTGAGATTTGAGACTGGTTTCCAATCTCAGCTTTATAACCTTCAACCCTGCCTTGGCATACACAGAGTCTGATCATTCCGTCATAGAAATATTATTTATGTATCTAGAAAACAGTTAAGATCCTTTTGTGGAAGTTGCAATCTGATCAAGATCCACATGTATTGCAAAATCAATAAGCCTCATTTTGTCATGACGCATCATAAAAATAACTCTTTACAGAGTCTGAGTGTCATAGACAAATTTGCAGATTCTAGCTTACTTTCAGGTAATTTAGGGTTAAGTAAACAACTTACCATATCTACATGGCCTTTCCTCATCTCTAGTACACCAAGGTTATTGTAAGCCTCAGCATGGTCGTTGTTGTTTGAGAGAGCTAATCGGAACGCCTGGTAAGCTAGTGTCATATCTCCTATACCCTGAAATCAGAGATATAGAACTTTTGAGAAACAAGCTTTGATCAATTTGATTTTAGCTGGGCCATGTAAAATATGTCTTTGGAATGCGGACGTCATTTCTTGAAATATGTAACAAAATGATCTACCAATTTCAGAAAATGTCAGATCACCATTGTTTGTGCTTTCCAAAAATAGCTTTAACCCTTTCCTCCATAGACACACCTTAATTGAGTGGGCGAACAGTGTAGATCCAGATCAGCCGGCACATCTGCACTGTTCTCTATTTGATTTATTAGGTTATTTCTGACCAAAACGCTACCAGTGCAGATCCTGATCAGACGGCACAAATGTGCCGGCTGATCTGGATCTACACTGGTCGCACATGTGTAAAAATGCGTATAATATAGAGGAAAGGGTTAACTAAAACATGTCAAAAATACCACCAGACACATTTTACTGGACATGGGTAGAATAACTGTTTCAATTTGAAATGTGGAAAAAGAAATGTTAAAACCTTGATGGGAACCAAATTCATAAATTTAAATTTGTCATAACCTTAATATGAATATGAAAGCACAGGTCTGTTCTCCTACTTTGACTATGTTTAATCAAATTATTGGTAACCAAAGCTATAATGATATGAAGAAACGTCCATAATGCTGGCTGTATGTGCAGGAAATACTGCACAGTGCTTCCCCCCCCCCCCCCTATTAGCTGGTCACAGGATTGAACCTTGAATGCCAGATTCCAAGTCTGACCAGCCTTCCATTGGTAACAACCACCCTCCTTGGTTCCTTGGTCCAGTCTTTGGTCTATTTTGTACAAAATGAGTCTGAAAAACCATGCTTCTTATTGCTGAAAACAACAGTGTGTTTATCTTGATATTTGTATCACTTAATTGATAAAATAACATGTTCTTTGATATCACATCTTGTTTACATTTGGAAAATGTCCTCTGATGGACAGTGTATTTACTGATGTCCTGAATCAACATTATCAATTAATCATGCCAGCTCTATTACAGAATCATGAATCTCTGACCTTACATATAACCATCTAACATAGGACAACAATTATTGTAATTATCTGACGTTCTAACTCTGTCAACAATAACAGGAAATAGATATTTATGCTATCATCCAGGAAATGGGACAGAATTGGTCAATAACAAGACACTGATATCAGGTCATTAAGTAAATGGCATTTTAAGTAGCTTCCCTGCAGATTCTGCAATTTCTATACAATCACCAATATATAGATCAGTGTCCAAGATCATAACAACTGAGTCTGGAAACCAGTATCTAACCTCTAGCAAATGATTGGAAGAAATTAAGCTCAATTTCAAAATGACCAATCATAACTCAGTGTTTTAAGTTTGTTTTCCAGTCTCAGTTTGATGATCATGGATCATGATACAACTTCATGTAGCAAAGTTTCTGATAAACAACAAGATCAAGTGCTCGAAAATCGAGCATTTTTGGAGGGTGAATTTATAATAAGAAGAATTTTAATCTACAGATTATGCAGACAATGGTTAAATGGGAGAGTGAATTTATAATGAGAAGAACTTTAATCCCAGACAGTGGGTAAACAGTAGACAAAAGATTGTTTTCTGCTTGAAGTCTTCTAAAATCAAAAATTTTTCATATCTGAGAACAATAACTAAATTTCTGTTACTGTGATGGCTTGATGTCTTCTAAAATCAAAAATTTTCCGTATCTGAGAACAATTACTAAATTTCTGTTACTGTGATGGCTTGATGTCTTCTAAAATAAAAATTTTTCCATATCTGAGAACAATTACTAAATTGCTGTTACTGTGATGAAGCACCTTTAATCAATCAAATTAATAAACTAATGTATACTTACTAAAGCTATATGTCCGATATTAAACCATATTTCTGCGACTGTGTTTTCATCTGCTAATGACAGAGCTCTTTCAAAGCAAGTTAAAGTCATATCATATTGTTGAGCGTAGAAGCAACACAAACCGAGGTTGTTGAATAGTTCTGCATTATATACACCCATTTGTAATAATCGTCTGCAATGAAAATGAATTCATGTGACTGCAGTCAAAGGTAAATTTAACCCTTTCCTCCATATATACGCATTTTTAGGCATGTGTGACCAGTGTAGATCCAGATCAGCCGGCACATCTGTGCCATCTGATCAGGATCTGCACTGGTATCTTTTTGGTAAGCAATAACCTAATGAATCAAAAAGCTAACAGTTTAGATCCTAATTAGATGGCACAATTGTGCCGGCTGATCTGGATATAAACTGTTTGCCTATGCAATAAAGGTGTATCTATGGAGGAATGGGTTAAAAGAGTTGTCATGATTTAAGATATGTACAGATCCTGGTTCTAATGACAGGAATCAGTCAGGTATTCTTGTATGTCATGTGTTAATAGATAATCCTTTCCTCCATATATACAGCTGAATGGCATGGACAAACAGTGTAGATCCAGATCAGCTGGCACATCAGGTTGTTCCAGCTGATCTGCATCTACTGGTACATTTGTTGCACATGCATTATATATGAAGAAAGGGTTACCCAAACCAGTTTTCTGGCTTTCATATCCATATTAAAACATTTTCAATGAGCAAAAATAGGCAGGTAACAGTTTAATCACATTAATCCAAGTCCTACAGCTATACGCTGCTGCAGTAGCATTTTGATTCCTATTCTGTTATCATATCATTTATAATTTACAAAAGCACTGTTTGTGGAATGTGGTGGTCATAAATTTATTTATTTAAAGATTTATAGAACCAAAATTAACAGCATGGAAAACAAAACTGCAAATGATACACATACCACACCATGTAACATATTGTTTTTTGATAAAAGAATTTAAAAAAAGGTTTATAATTATGTGCAGTCATTTGTTTAAACTGGTGTGAAATGTACCTGTAGAATTTCAGAGCTACTTCAGGCTGGTCTGTATAGAAGTGATGTGTAGCTATACATGCAATAGCTTCTACATGCATGTTGTCAAATCTCAAAACATCCTTGTAGAACTTCACAGCATTATCCATCTCATTCAAGCCCTAGGTGGAAAGTAGACATAAATTCAACAAAATGGATTTTTTATCACAAGGCGGAGTTTACATGCAAAAGGATATATCACGAGGTTCATAGCATATCTGCACGATGTCCCCAGAAGCTATTTATTATTTCAATTCTAATATGAATATGCTTTACAGATAAATATAACAGTACTACTTCGCTGAGTACATTCGTCAAGCAGTTCCTGTCGTCAAAAATGACATGTGAAATCAGAAAAGGAAAAGCAGTGATATTAAGCCAATTTAATCAATAGGGAATCTTGGCAGTTGTGTTAGATTTTAGTCTTCTGTTCATCACAAACTAGGTGAAACCTTTCTAAATTATGTGTATTTAATGTCATTTATAACAAAAACTATAACAGAATTGAAGTGATGCATGTTACCTCATATATTCTGGCAATCCCTGACATGAGACTGGTCTCTCCTGGGAACTTCTCCAGTCCCTGTTTGTAGAAGTCAATGGCTGTTAGGGGCTGGTCAAGTCGTACATACACCTTACACAGATACAGGTATGTATCTACCATGTCCTGATGCTTTAATGCCGACTTCAGCTGTTGTTCTGCATCTCGATACATTCCTAACCTTGGAAGAGAATAAACAGAATATCTGTTATGTACAAAATATATTATACAGTGAAACCCCTCTAATATGAATGAGGCTATGCCTAGGTACAGCAAAAGCATTTTCCAAATAAAACAACTTTAATACTTAATTGATATAGTTCACTTTCCATGAGTTGTGATTGAAGAATATTCTTTTCAACCTATCTTTGAGTTTGACTGGACTTAGGGATCCATTTGGTACAAGAAGCACTGAACAAACCAATTGTTCACAATTACAAAAATAATACTTGGTGCAGTGAGCAGTGCTGGAACCTGAAATAAGAGTCATACCACCAGTCTTTATATTGTTTTTGTTTTTTTAAGAAAAAATAAATTCCAAACATGCAGTTGTCAGGAAAGCACCTTAATTGATTTTAATGTAATGAATTACAAGCACCAATCAGAATGAAATGCAGAATCATTGTGGTAGAAAAATACGCAAGCCAGGATTTTTTTTTCAGAGGCCAGTGACAACTGAAAAAAACCCAAGTCCAGAGGATCAGATCAAAAATATGCATGTTTTAAGCCAGACTCTGATATTGATGAGTCTCCCAAATGTGAAATTTTATTTCTTTTATTGATCATGTGTCCATCATGATCTACATATACATTCTGGTTTCTTTGAACTATTTTAATCAGCACTGTAAAATGGCTGTTCCACAGGAGTAAACATATAGTTTGTTTTTTTTGCTTTTGTTAATGGTGCGTATAATTGATATGTATGTCGTGTCTGGCTCTGCATAGTAACATTGTTAATTGATATTCCCTTTAACAATGTGTCAATGTGCAAAACATCACATGCACCTTTAATCTCACACATTGTTGCCCACCCATTTCTTAGAATCATTGAATTCAATTGTAATACAGAGTGATAGAACCATTGGTTAGGTCATGAGTGACAGTAGCAATATCTTTCCACAGAACCAAGTTCTCAATTATATGGTTGCAAATCATAATCCTGTAGTGAGAAGTTTTAGAAACAACTCCATGTAGAGCCATGCTGAGACAATGAAGAAAAAACAGTTGCCATTCCCTGGAACATCAATATTTGAATACTGAACTCCATTAATACACTCATTGCTGCAGTGGCCTTTAGTTTGTGAAATGAATTGGCTGGCCAGGGCTTATCTTTTTATTTTTTCATAATTTTTGGATTTGCGGAACTTGTGTTCATTTAATTCAAATTGAGGCAGTTTTGGTGTAAAATCTTGTATTTTTCGTCTGGTTGTTTTATTACTTGCTGAGTAACTATGTTCTGTTAATATTAAAGTGTCAATTTGTTGTACACTTTGTTCATAGCATTAGAAGTGTTTTGGTTTAATGCATGAAACTCTACTTTCAATAACACTTAATGCATACTAATTTAATGTGTAATTATGCTCATTCAAAATGGTGCAATGCATTCTTGAAATTTTGTTAATCAAAAGGAATGGTAAATTTACATATTTGCATGTATTGAATGTTGTAATTAATTAAAAATGATAATAAAAACTAGACTGTGTCCTCAGGACACTGATGCCCCCACTGCTGCAACAACATTTGTTACAAAATTTTGTACCAGGTATTAACAACATGTGGTGGTCATGATTAGTAAATGAGGAGTAAGTGCCACAAAATTTAATAACTAACATAAATGAAGGGCCATAACTCTGGTGAAAATTGTTGCAAGACAATGTCCTTAACAACAATCTTCACATCATGTCTAATCATCTGTGCAAGTTTGAAAGAAATCAGCTAAATAGAAAATGTGGAGTTGATGCCACAAAATTTTGTAAGTGAAATAAACAATGGGCCATAACTGTGGTAAAAATGGCAGCAGGAAAAAATCTTTTCTTTATGATCATCTACCCATCCAGCTTGATAATGTGTGCAAGTTATAAAGAAATCTGTCCAAAAGTAAATGTGGAGTTAATGCCACAAGATATTATTACTGAAAAAAAAAACAATGGGCCATAACTCTGGTAAAAATGGTCGCATGAAAAAATCCTTTCTTCACGATCATCTACACATCTTGCTTCATCATCTGTGCAAGTTTGCAAGAAATCCCCGTTGTAGTTTAGGAGAAAATGACGCCACAAGATTTAATTACTGAAATTAACAAAGGGCCATAAATCTGGTAAAAATGGTCGCAGGGAAAAATCCTTTCTTCACAATCATCTACACATCCTGCTTCATCATCTGTGCAAGTTTGCAAGAAATCCCCCTAGTAGTTTAGGAGGAGTTGACGCCACAAGATTTAATTACTGAAATTAACAAAGGGCCATAACTCTGGTTAAAATGGTCGCAGGAAAAAATCCTTTCTTCACGATCATCTACACATCCTGCTTGATCATCTTTGCAAGTTTGAAAGAAATCCGCCCTATAGTTTAGGAGGAGTTGACGCCACAAGATTTAACTACTGAAATTAACAAAGGGCCATAACTCTTGTAAAAATAGTCGGAGGAAAAAATCCTTTCTTTACGATCATCTACACATCCTGCTTGATCATCTGTGCAAGTTTGAAAGAAATCCGCCTTATAGTTTAGGAGGAGTTGATGCCACAAGATTTAACTACTGAAATTAACAAAGGGCCATAACTCTGGTAAAAAAAGTTGCAGGAAAAAATCCTTTCTTTACGATCATCTACACATCCTGCTTGATCATCAGTGCAAGTTTGAAAGAAATCCGCCTTATAGTTTAGGAGGAGTTGATGCCACAAGATTTGGGGACGTATGGACAGACGTACGCACGGACGGACGGACGAGTGCAACTCTATATGCCTCCCACTTTGTGGGGGCATAAAAATAAAATAAAAAACAATTTAAGTGATGGAATCAACCTGCATATTTATCCTCACAAACACAAATCTACATTAATAAGATGACTATAGACCTAGGAATTATAAATGCTCTTATGCCTTAGTCTTAGAATGATGGTGGCTGAAACTCCAATGCAACAGATTTGAAATGATTGTCAATGTACAGAAAAATTTATTTTTATGAAAAAAAATAATTTCAATTAATTGTACACTGCACTAGATATTTTACCCATAAACAATTTGGTATGCCACTACTTCGGCATAGCTCGAGTCTATTGTGCGACATCTCTATAGTCTAGTGTTCATGAGACGCATCGTTACACGGACCTTAACAGGAATCAGGTTATTAGCAAACAACGTTGTTTGACGGTGTAGCAAAATAATCATGCCGACGTTCTTTTTGATAACGAAAAACATTGAACCGAGGAAAACAATTTTTTGTGGGATAATTAAATTTCAGTGGCAGCTTGCTTATTTTTGACAAACATTGAAAATGGTGAAAATTTGTATTTATGGTAGAGACCGTTTAAATATCTTTAGAAAAAAAAACTTCCAGAAAAATGGCCGACAAAAAAGGACACGGGTATATACCCCTCTAAATAATTACATTAGTTTTTTTCAATAAATTACATTGTTTTTAAATAAATAACGTGTTTCCTATAAGCAGCAACGCTTTTGCCATATTAAGACCACCTCTGGGACTGAAAATGGCCTTAATTGTAGAGTGGTCTTAAATCCAAGATAGAAAATAGTTCAAAACTGTTAAAAGTAGTGGTCTCATTATCAGGGCGGTCTTTACAAGGGGTTTTACTGTATTGCCTTACCTATAAAAAAAATGTAATTTAATGACAGACAGGGATCCCTGCAATAGCAACCTATAGCTCAACCTGTGACAAAACCTGGTTTTGATTCTATACTTGTCGGGCATGTGTAAACTAGAATGTGTCCTTGGACTCTGTTGCCCCCACTGCTGCAACATAATTTTTAATAACAACGGGCCATAACTCTGGTAAAAATGGTCGCAGGAAAAAATCCTTTCTTTATGATCATCTACACATCCTGCTTGATCATCTGTGCAAGTTTGAAAGAAATCCGCCTTATTGTTTAGGAGGAGTTGACGACACAAGATTTAATTAATGAAATTAATTAAGGGCCATAACTCTGGTAAAAATGGTCGCATGAAAAAATCCTTTCTTTACGATCATCTACACATCCTGCTTGATCATCTGTGCAACTTTAAAAGGAATCCGCCTTATAGTTTAGGAGGAGTTGATGCCACGTATGTACGGCCAGACGGACGTACATATGGATGGACGGACGAGTGCAACTCTATATGCCTCCCACTTTATGGGGGCATAAAAAGAGGAAAGGGTTAACCGTTGTGGATAAATATTGGTGTGTATGTATGCTTCAGTACCTGTAGTAACATTTTGAAAGCTGTACCTTCCACCACCAGTCCTTGAACTGACTTGCCTCTGTCGCCAGAGCTGCCAACTCTAAAGCCTGAAATGAGCATCACAATGATCAGGAGAATGTAATTTAACCCTTTATCTGCTCTTTAAATGTTGAGAAAGTTGTTTTATTTTTCATATTACAGCAATTTATTAACACTTTACAGTGTAGATCCAGATCATACATGTGATAAAACCCATTTAGTAAATGGAGTAAATGGTTAAAAAGGGCACAACTTATGAAAATAGCCAATCTGGTATTATCATACTTGTTGTCTGAAATAGCTTTTTTCGTTATATAACCTTTGGTTATATAGATTAACTTACATTTCTGACATCATTTTCATGATGAAAAATGTATTCAAACAGAGCTTTGGCCAGCCCAGGTCTTGCAGCATACTTGGTCATGTTGAGTCTCGCCAGATTGATAAAGGGTCCATCTGGTGTAGACAGCATGGATGCCTGCAAATGAAACACTCATTTATGGCTTTCCTTAAAATTCTGCATAAATACAAGTAGAGATCATCAAATAGGAGCGTCAGGGCCCAAGATCAAAAACCTGAGTTTGGAGACCAGTCTCATATCTCAAAGATTTGATTGGCTGAAATGGTGATCTGGTTTCCTGACTCCTGTAACCAGTCTCCAAACTCAAACACAAGATTTTGAGATTGAGATTTTCCAAACTGACTAATCACAAGCTACTCTTCTGAGACTGTTCTGTATAGCACTGGTTCAGTCGTCTAAGTTCAAACCCCACTTCAAATAATGTGTGACTCTTCATGATCAAAATATACAATATATATGTTGCCAGAAGTGGTTTGACAACTTGTTAGCAGTTATAGAGGTTTACTATAAGTGTATCCCATGAGCAAATGTTAATTCAGGAGTAATGATAAGAAATAGAAAATGACCCCAAATAACACTGTTTATTCTGATAATACTGTTATTTAATCAAACAAAAAATGTTTTCATTGTATTAAATAAATAACAACTTATTTTTTTTAAAACTTGTTTATTTCAGAATGACGTGCAGCAACTACCAAGGTTGTGCTGTTTTTATGGAAGATTTAATTAATTAACTATAGATGTACACTTACAGTTCCAAGTCTGACATATCTGCCTGATGCACTGGTAACTGGTCTTGCAGTGTGAGCTGTTCTTGGAGTTCTAATTGCCTGCTCCATGGTTCCTGGTCTTCCTGACTGGGTTCCAGGCCGGGCAAAACCAGTCAAAGGTCGGCCTGACTGGGACATTGGTCTACAGAAGAAATATATATGATATTTCTGGTATATGAACAAATATACATGAACAAGATCTGTTTCAATCTTGTCTGCATAGTCCACATGCTGAGTCTTGTGTAGTTTGCCAAGCAAACTAGCTATCTGTTGTGTTAACTTGTCACACAGTGACCTACCTAATTATTTGACAGGATGAAGTAAGATGGTTAGCCACTGCTGTAACACTTTCATATAGCAACCTACCTGACTTCCTGACTTAAAGAACCCTGCCCTTGGCCCGGCAGATGCAAGGAGGTCCCAGGTTGTGCCACCTTTTGTTGTGACATTATTACATAGCCACCTACCTGACTCCCTGACTGACAGAACCCTGTTCTTGGCCAGGCAGATGCAGGGAGGTCCCTGGTTGTGCCACCTTTTGCTGTGACATTATCACATAGCCACTTACCTGACTTTCTGACTGACAGAACCCTGTTCTTGGCCAGGCAGATGCAGGGAGGTCCCTGGTTGTGCCACCTTTACTGTGACATTATTACATAGCCACCTACCTGACTCCCTGACTGACAGAACCCTGTTCTTGGCCAGGCAGATGCAGGGAGGTCCCTGGCTGTGCCACCTTTTGCTGTGACATTATCACATAGCCACCTACCTGACTCCCTGACTGACAGAACCCTGTCCTTGGCCAGGCAGACGCAAGGAGGTCCCAGGTCGTGCCACCTGTGCTGTGACATTGTCATCCATCAAAATCTCTGCAATTCCCTCTTCGTCCCAGTCAACTTCATCAACATAAACCTGACCAGTTAATGCTCGTGTCTTCAGTGTCCAAGCAGCCTGCAAGTAAAAAATAAAGATTTTTTGTTGGGGTTTCCACATTTCCACATAATTATTGTTCGCAAGGGGGGTTGGGGGCGGAATGGTTGGGGTTCAACCTCCATGCAAAGGTGAACATATTAAAGAAGTTATGGGGAAGCAAATTATGATAGTGAACAATTAAAAAAATTTACATAAACAAATTCTAAGTTTAAAAAAGGGACATAAACATAAAAATATGAAAGAGTTATGGCACTTATTTGAAATAAAGCAGATTAGGATAAGATACATTCATTACAGTCTGATTTCAGTCACTAGAGTGATTTGAAGTTAAAAACTATTTGCATACAACATAACAAATATCAAATTTATAACAGTACATTACTGATGAAATACTTAAGGAGAGTGTGCCACATCAATACCCAGAAAAATATAACCATATAATAGCTTATCATATGAGAATAATTTAACTGTAAATAACATACAAAAACATTATTTAAGGCTTTTGCATGAATATTTTTTTACCAAAAAAAAGTAATAACACAGTAGCTGATTTGTTAATGGAAATTCTACATACAAATGTAGTCTATTTAATAGAAGAAGAATACAGATGACACAACCAGAAATGAATAACAGTATTTATTCCAAACCTGATCTTTACATAACTATATATGTGCCTGGAAAATTTCCTGGGCATGCTTCTACAGTGACTCTTGATGACTCGATAAAATACAAATAACAAGACAAAATATCTGATAGTGTCCACATCATGATTCGCGAGCAAGGCTGGCAGTGACTGTCATGGGCATAATTGATGAGCTAGGCTTGCAGTCACTATAAAGGGCCTGATTCATGAGCTAGGCTTGCAGTCACTATGACCAAGCTTGCAGTCACTGAACAAGGCCCGATTCATGAGCCTAAGGCTTGCAGTCACTGTACATGGCCTGATTCATGAGCTAGGCTTGCAGTCACTGAACAGGGCCTGATTCATGAGCTAGGCTTGCAGTCACTGTACAGGGCCTGATTCATGAGCTAGGCTTGCAGTCACTGTACAGGGCCTGATTCATGAGCTAGGCTTGCAGTCACTGTACAGGGCCTGATTCATGAGCAAGGCTTGCAGTCACTGTGCAGGGCCTGATTCATGAGCTAGGCTTGCAGTCACTGTACAGGGTCTGATTCATGAGCAAGGCTTGCAGTCACTGTGCAGGGCATAACTGATAAGCTAGGCTTGCAGTCACTGCTTTAGCAAGGTTCGTGACTGGCAGTCACTGTCCTTGGCAAGGGTCATGAGCTAGGCTTGCAGTCACTGCCTAGAGAAAGGAGCATGAGCTAGGCTGGCAGTCACAGTCCATGGCAAGGTTCAAGAGCTAGGCTGGCAGTCACTGTCCAGGGCAAGGTTTATGAGCTAGGCTGGCAGTCACTGTCATGCATCTGAATAATGAGCTAGGCTGGCAGTCACTGTCATGAGCATAATAATTAAGCTTGGCATGCATTCACTGTCCAGTGCCTGATCAGACAATTTGAAGAGTTATTTAAGTCTGCCGTCAGGAGCACGGTGAAATTTCTTCAGTCAACAATCAAATAGTGTAGTCAGAAAATATTATGTATTTATAATTATAACTACACATGAATCAATCTTTACTTAAAATCTTGAAAGTGATGGCTACCTCATTACTCAGAGCAATGCAACAGTTCATTCCAGTCAAAAAGTAGGCAAAATATTTCGTATCCGAATTCATGTGCAGTTTCCTTAATGTTCAAAATCATCTTCATATTAGTTACCCAACCTGGTCATAAGGATTTTTCTCCAACAGCTGAGTACAAATATCTACACACTGTTGATATTTCCTTCTGCGGAAATAGCTATAGGCTAGAAAAAGTGGATCCATATCTAAATTGTTTTCATTGGAAACTGGAATTCATCCGTCAACGATAAAAACCAAAGCTATCCGTAATTTAATTGCTTTGAGACGGTCCCTAATTTCGACGAACTTTCCCGAGTAACAACGGAAATTCTTACAGAATTTGTCATTGGTAGAGAAAAAGTTCGTGCTTCTTCGTATCTATCCGGATTCAACATGGGAGTCGACTCGCCGCTTTTTATATTTTCACTAATCGACGAGGGATATCTATTGTTTCTCGTTGTTTATTTCGTATCCTTTACAGTGAAACGACGCAATTTCCTTAGAGACATATCTAGAGACATAGTGCTTTAAGGTTGCCGATTGTTAACATGTTATTGCCACACAATGGAAGTAGAATAGTAGTCGGATACAATTTATTTTGACCAATAACGTGTTTGCAAAGAAAATTTTAGATTCTGCCTTTTCAAATTTGTTTAAATCGATAATAATAGGGCGTTTTATGAACAAGTTAATGTAATTTGATAAACCCTGTTTTTGCGATTTTCTTAGTTTTCTGTTCATTTTCATGCTAGTCTGTCAATGTCTGGAATAGTCTCAATAATTTGACTGCAAGCACAGACCCATTATCATGCTGACTTTTTACAGATGTCTGTCCTTTACGTCTCAACCAAAATAGACCAAAACTGTGGTGGAAATCGGCGAGGGTTAAGATTTTTAAGAACCCGAGTTTTACTGTTTTTTTCCTTAAAATCTGTACACAAGCATGTTCACTTATTGTTTTAAAACACATCTACGATCAAAATAAATACTAAAATATTATATTTTGTGAAAAATTTCTGTTAAACCCATTACCGTTTAATCGCCGTCTCAGGTTTACATCGCCATGCGGGGCGGAGCTTCGATCCAACACGCTAACCAATGAAATTAAGATCTTTCTTCAAAACAATTATGTACAGTAAAGGAGGGTGTACGCGGTAAATATATTCGAAACATGAAATTTATGTATGATTTCTTGCATGTTTATTAAGCAGAAAGAAGAAGTTGCAACTGATTTATAGTTTCATTTACGTTATATTAACGATTTAGTTCTAAACCGGCATTCTGGTTACAAAATATAGCTTTAATAAAGAAAGAAATAATCTGACAGGGGTGGAGATGGTAGGCTGTGATCGGTGTTTTTCTTGTGCATTATGATGATATGAACAAGCCTGTATTTTCGTTTATCAACAATAAAAACTACAACAAACTCAGATCATTTTTAATAAAGTATATACAACAGTGATCAAAACTTTCAAGACTGTAATTCGTCGTACAGTTTTATTTCTTTACTCTGATCAATTTGACTCTATAACTGCAAGTATTTACATGACAAGATTTACAGCACAACCCGTTTGCCTTGTCCAACCTTTTTGACAACTTCTTAATTCTATTTGAAAATTTTGTGTAGTTTATTTTTGTCACTGACGAAACTTTAGGAAACGATTTGTGGTATCTTCCGCTAATATTTCTAGTCAGCTTTTCGTCTTTCAATAGAGTTGCGAAAAACTTCAGGTCTTCAAGCCTGTCATTATGTAACTGTTGCACAAGTTGTGCAGCTGTTTGTGTTTGTACTGGGAAAATGGACGCTAGAGATCGCTTATTGTTTTAAAAAAACGCTGAAACTATAGAACTTTATTACAAAAAACATCAGCTCTGACAAGATATTATGTGCAACAGTCGACAGAGTCATAACATGTGATACTTGTACTTGTTTAATGTTGTTTAATATCAATAATGTGCAGTGCCGGTAAATACATGTTCAAGTAAACGTTAAAAAATCTTTTGTATTAAAGGTTTATAAGTTATTAGTGAGTTCCTTTTTTTCTCATATTTTTGACAAAAAAATCATAGTGTTTTTTGCCGGAAAGAAAATAAAGTATTTTGTAATTGACAAGAATTGATCAATCTTGACTAAAATGTGTAAAACGGCGTTTAACGCTTACGCGCAGTACAGGTTATCATATAGTAGCGTCGTGTTTACATCAGCTGTCGATATCCAATATGGTAGAGCTAGGTAGATTTTACCGTGTTAAATCAGTTTGAAAGTTTAACTGCCGATGTGAACGATTGCGTGAATGGATTTTCTTTATAGATGTCTCATCTGATGAAGAAAATTACAAGCTTTCTGTACATGTAAAAATTATGCTGGTAAAACCCAATTTTTTAGCCATAAATCGTGCCCAACGGATTTCGTTGGGCATTACATACGCAAAGAAGACAACTTTTCCACCACAGTTTTGGTCTATTTTGGTTTGTACTCTGAAGGGGGATATTGACCCAGCAAAAAAAGAGAACATTATCCACCTTTTAGAGTACAATTATTTGGACTATGTCTGGATTGTAGTTGGCCTTTGAAAACTGTAAACAACAGACATACAGATACAGAGATGGGGATTACAGTCAAATAGGCCACAAGTCATATAGGCCACAAGTCAAATGGGCCACACTTTATTTTGAAAAAAGTCAAATAGGCCACTTTTTTATTTTATTTTTATAGACTTTATTATCATTGTGTTAGTATGTTCTAAGTCAGTTTATGATGTTTTATAAAATATTTTTTAACAATTTACTTCATTGATTAGGCATTTTGTACAAAGCTACATATGCTGTTTCAGATTTCGGTCCAAAACCATCCAGGCTTTTTTGATCGATTTTATAGCCGATATTTGGTCATGTTTCCAAAGGCAAAACATGTATTTTTTCCCAATTAGTGACAAAAAAATCCCAATTGAATCAATACAAAAATTTCTGACCCAAACCTGCATTATCTGTGTCATTCATTAATGAAATACTATAGCTTGATAATTAATGATGCATCATTTGGTTCTTTAATAAAAAATATTGATAATATTGAATAAATGTTAAACTTTTTATTACCTAATGATGCAAACAAATTCCCAATTTCTGGCAAAACAACACAAAATATCTCAATTCCATGGGTATGGGTCATATTTCCCAAAGAGTGAAAAATGCACTGAACATGTAACTTCGATTAGAAATTAATTTAATTATTTATACGAATATGATATGACACCTTTGATTACATTAGCACCTCTGACTGTTACTGCAAGTGTTGTAAATTGTGATGTTATATAACAATGTGACACTCTGACTAAACTGATTTAATCAACACCTTGGGTAACGACAGTGTAGGGAACAGATTAAGACTATTACTTAAGTTAATTTACTTTTTGATGGCAGTAAAGTTTGTAAAGCAGAAATGACGATCAGATGATGTCTTCATTTGTTCTCGAGTTTCAGGAGGACAAGCACAATTTTAAAAATCAAATGATTAAAAAAAACGTGTGTAAATTTAAAAACAAAACTGTGTACAGTAAATTGTCATATACTACACTTACAAGCACTACCTGAAAGTGATGACTGTTAGAACTTAGAATAGTGACTTGCAAAGTTTCTTTGAGTAATCATAATTTAATTAATTACGTTTTCAAGTAATTGAACCTATCCCAGTATATGATGTGTTAAACTTACAGTGGCATATTTCTAATGGATTTGATTAGCTGATTTATTTTAACAAATAAAATTTTTGTTGTTATGGAGCATCTGTCATTGACAGTTTTGAACTTCACAGCTTTTTAACGAAAGCTATGCTGGTGTATTACATCAAAGATGCTGAACACGATTAACTTCAAGCAGGGCTCACCAATCTACAATTGATCACTGGTAGTATAAGAAAAGAATTTATTCATGGACTGAATATTGATGCAAAGAACTTACCTTAACTTGTTTACAGGTTATCACCTTATCAGATCTAGAGTGTGATTACTTAAATGCAAGAACCTGCTGTGAGAAACTTAATTTTGTAAGTGTTACTTTAGTCAAGTTGATAAGTTGTGCCTCAGTCAGCAGATAACAATAAGCAGAATGTAAAATTTCCAAGAAATTCAGTATGATTACAGAATTGGCCAAAGAATTCAGACATGTCCCACAGATTTTGCTTGGTTCAGGTAAAAAGTCATATGTCCTTGGTCCTTCTGTCCGGCGACTCCAAATCTAAGGGAAGCATTTTTCTTCCTCATAAACCCCTTGCAGTGGTTACTTTCTCTTTGCTACAGTAAAATGGTTTGTGATTGGTTGCCTGATTCCTATTGGCATAATGTAACAACCATGTAATGAAAAATGGCATTCGAAGAGGATATTCTGTGTTCAAACATGCAATATTTGACAAATCACAGAGTAAATGTTAGCTTCCAGGGCTACCAGGGGTCAAAAGTAAATTTACATCAGGTTTTTTCATTCCCCTTTACTGCTTTAGAGAAAAAATCATGTGGTTTTCCCCCAAAAATATAGGGCATGGACACCTTCCCCAGACAGTGAAAAAGCCCTGGCTTCTAGGCCTTTCCTGTTTCAATTTTACCAAAATTTAAAATGGCTTTGTCTAACAAAGATTCATGCCATCATTCACGGATGAATCTAACAGACATAATAAATGTGCGAATTCATTTTAAAGACAAGCGACAGGGGTCGAAGTAAGTTACAAAATGTTTCTTACAGGGCTTTTCTTCCAAAAATTGGAAAGAGGCTCTGGCCTTTCAAATTGGGAAATTTATGCGTGGTTAATGTTTATTTTGGGATTTCAAACAAAATTCATTGAAAGATGGGTACTAGTTTATAAATTTAATAGTATATGTTATAAGTATTTTCAATCTAAATATAATTTTTAAGCACTTTTTTCACATTTTTCAGACTTCAATTTTCAAACTTCCCTAAGAGAATTTTGATCTATTTTTCAGACATTTTACCTAGCATTTTGGGAAGAGTCTCTGCCACAGTTGGGAAAATATACTATAATTATTTGATATTAGTAATTTGTGAATATAAGAAATTTTAGGTAGTGGTATTCTTTCTTCAATCAGTAAATTTGTTTACTTGTGGCTGAGACTTAAAAGTTTCCCCAAGTTCAGTTAGTTTTAGCTGGTTTCTCTGTCAGTACTACAGTGGGGTCATTATTCATTATCTTTCAAAATAGTTCTAAGGGAGTTTAACCCTTTCCATTTTGGTCAGAAATAACCTAATGAATAAAACAGCGATCAATGCCAGGTGATCTGAATCTACACTGTTTGTTTACGCAATAAAGGTGTGTCTACGGAGGAAAGGGTTAATGAAAATAAAAGGGAGGTTGTGAGCGCAAAACTTACCAAAGACATCTGCTACACTATGAAAGCTTCTTCATTTCTTTTTAAATTCATTTTCATATACTTTTGGGTATGTATCTAACCATCTGAAAAACTTCATTATACCCCCGCTTCGAAGAAGAGGGGGGTATACTGTTTTACCCATGTCCGTCTGTCCGTCCGTGTTTCCGTCCGTCCGTAACAAAATTTCCGTCGCAGTTTTCTCAGCAACTATTACATGCAGCAGCCAGATTCTTTGCATATTGCTTTATACTTTAGTGCCATATGGTGTAAAGCGATTTTATGCTCCTTGCTCATCTACTTCCTGTTTACCGAATACTTACATTTTTACACATAATTTACATACTTGCACAATTTCCGTTGCAGTTTTCTAAGCAACTACAACATGCAGCAGCCTGATATTTTGCATAATGCATTATCCTAATTCCTATAGTCCCATATGGTGTAAAGTGATTTTACGCTCCTAGCTCTTCTACTTCCTGTTTACCAAATACTTAGATTTTTACACATAGATGACAAACATGCTCAATCCGTTGCAGTTTTCTAAGCAACTATAACATGCAGCAGCCTGATGTTTTGCATATTGCTTTATCCTATAGTCCTATATGGTGTAAAGCGATTTTATGCTCCTTGCTCATCTACTTCCTGTTTTTAGCTTTTGTTACTATACAGGTGCGCCATATAATCCAAAGGGTATCTTTATTACTCTATAGGTACATTACATAAACCGAAGGGCATCTAAGTTATTGAAAAATGCAAATTACATTTTGGACGTCATATTTCTGACAGAGGGGGTATCACTAGTGAGCATTAGCTCACAGATTTACTTGTTAAAATCTAATCACACAATCTATTCTCTTTTTTTTTTGCATTATAAACATTATATAACATAACATAACATAAAGTTTATTAAGCATTAAATGGCATTGGCACATTTATAGCCTTTATACAAACAACATACAATATTCATCAAAAATGGCGAGGAATACAAAACATAATGTTATACCGAAAGTTAACAGATATAGATGATATGATAAATTAAATAAATGATGTGGTAAATAGACATTAAATAAATAAACACACAAGTTTTCCAGAGAAGTTTTACATATGATTCAATGTCAGTGTATTAAACTGATATATTTGTGTATTTCAGTGGATTTTACCTGAGATAATTCCCCAGGCCATACTCACAGTGCTGCTGCTGGTTACAGGACATTGGTTCATCTTCCTCCTGTATGGAACATGTACAGCTTGGATCATTTACAGGTAATAAGGCGAGAATATTGTTTCACTAACCCCATGCCCTGCTAAATGTGGACTGGCTTTTCTATGAAAGTGTGTCTGGCAATTTAGTGTTCAAATGAGTGTTAAGGGCTTACTACACTCCTCCAAAGAGGGGTTCATCGATAAAAAGAAAATTATCAAAATCCCAATACATGTAATGGCAAAATGCCATTCAATGAAACTTTGCACAAATGAATGTTACTAATGTATCTTTATTTTGCATACAGTAAGACACGTTAGAAAAGTAAAGAAAAAAAAGTTAGACTTTAAAATTCATTAAAATTCTATTTACATAAATTAACAAAAACTAAGCAATATAAAACATAATTTTAAATACCCACGTGAGTGTAATGATACTGAAAAGAAAATGTTGTGTACTTTGTAAAGAACTTTCAACTACTAAAAGAGAAATCAGTGATGGTCATCCATTTACGCGACCAGGAAATTGAAGGTCAAACACACTTTAACTAATATCTCGTAAAGTTTACATATGTGAGTCACCAGGACACAATAAATCGTTGTCAGTATCATATTACTCATGCGGAAATTTAAAATGATGTTTTGTGTTGTTTAGATTATATGAATTTATGTAAATAGAAGTTTAGGGAATTTTTAGATCTTGCTATTTTTCTTTACTGTTCTAATGCGTCTTACCATATGCAAAATAAAGAAACATTAGTAACATTCATTTGTGAAAAGTTTCATTTAACGGCATTTTGCCGTTATTGAGATTTTGATAATTTCTTTTTATCGATGAATATGATTGGGAGGAGTGTGGTAAGCCCTTAAGTAGAAATTTAATTTTTAAGTTGTTAACCCCTTAACCCATATAAATGCGTTTCATTGCATGTACAACTAGTGTAGATCCAGATCAGCCAGCACATCCATACCATCTGATTTGGATCTACATTGGTTGCATCTTGGTCAGAATAACAATGAATCTAAAACGAACAGTAAAGAACCATGCTGTCTGATCTGAATCTACATTTCACTGTTTACCCACACGATAAAGGTGTATCTATGGAGTAAAAGGTAACGTGAACAGAGTAGACCCAGATCAATGTCATAAAATATATTGTGTTCAATAAGGTTACAGGATTTAGGCCTGTTTTCTTTATATAAACATTATTTAGTTAACATTGACTCTTGTAAATTATTCATCTTCTAGTTATTTTTAAATACTACTTTCTGTCATATAATAGTCAGAAGCGAAAATCGGTCCATAAAGTAATACCATTTAAGTTTTGTTGTTTCAGATACTTAACAAAACCATCGGGCAATATAGGAATTTACGATCCAACAGAAATCCACAATAGACAGCAGCTAAAGTTTCATATGAAAGAAAATCTCTGCAAAATGGGATTCCATCTTGTTTTTTTCTTCATATTTTTGTATCTGTAAGTATAACATTACACATTTTGATCTTCAAAAAAACCCAATATATTAGTACTCATATTGCATATAGAATTCAGTTCGTTCTAGTTACATGAGCGTTCCAGAGAAGTACATGTGTTCTGGATATTGACATCATTTCTGGAAATAAGGTTAAAAAGCTTCCTAGACAATTTTACATCTTGATGAATATAAAATTGATGTTTCCTGAAGAGATGCAAACATTTTTGTTTGTGAAAATCATAAAATAATTCCAAAAGAAGGCAAACAAATCATTTCAGTAATATCTGCAAACACAGTTGCTTTTTCATATTTACATGTTAACCCTTTACTCCATACTCATGTTTACATATGTTGTAAGGGGTTAATAGGTTTGAAGATATGTTGCCGTCAAAAACTGTCTTTACAGTTTACAGTCAATTGAATCTATGTATTTATGTTACATTTACTTTTCAGAATGATATACTCACTGATAAAGGGAGATGAATTGTAGAAGTCGTCCAAATCACCGCTGACTCATGTACATATCATCATCATGTTTTGTTATATGCCAAGCAATGATCAACGTCTTATGTCATAATAGAATTCTTCAGAACAATTGTCAGTTTACCTGACAGAAAGGCAAAATTGTCATGTTGTGTTGAAATTCCTATGCGAGAATGACCATTTGTGTAACAAGATCCTAAGGTCATACAACTAAAACTAGAGACCAGTCTCCAATTTCTAGCACCTGATTGGCTGAAATAGTGACCAGTAGCAATTTCAGCCAATCAGATGCTTGAGATTGTAGACAGGTATCCAATCTCAGTGTTATGATCTTAGACCCAGGTGAGAAAAATGGACAGTCTAAGATTTGGAGATGTTTGTGTGAACAAAGCCGAGCACCACAATTCGATTCCAAGGAATGGATCCACACTAGTTTCTACACCTACCACTTTGTAATATTAACTGTTGTTTCAACCAAATTTTGGTGCTGTGCTGATGAAACCTATTTTTGACTCATCATATCATTGGAAGCTACTGTTTATGAACTACATTTGTATTCCTATACAGATCTCTGCTTTTGCTCATTTATTTTATTGAATAGTATTGGTTATTCACATCAGTCACAAACCGGTGCATACCGGTAGTTTGTTCATTTATGTTACACTTAGTTTTAATAAATCATATTTTACAAAAAAACACAATTGATGTATGTAGTACTACATGTATTTCTCTTCATGAACTTCAAAAGGAGCTAATACTAGTATTAGCTGTGTAATCAGGAGAGAAGCTTCAGAAAATTAATGAGCTATTGCAACATTAGTAGATTTATATTTAAAATGCTCAACAATCCTGGGCGGACTATTTTGCTGTATTGGCCTGTTGTTCTTTATCCACATAATTACGGAAATAATTGACATTTGCAGAGCTTTTAAGAATTGTTGGTTGTCTTTCAGCTCATCACAGATCACTTCTGTATTGGAGGTGAATGCTAGATTAAACTGAAGGCCTGTGTCTGTTTTAAAACATAATTTGAATATGACTAAAAGAAGTTGTTTTCTTTAGTTAAAGAAATTGTTTTCTTTAGCAGTTTAAGTAAAGACAAAATGATACACTTAATATTGTTTTTGTGATACATTATGTAACATGTAAATTCTGACAGAAAAGATTTGTATTGATACACCACAAAGAGCAGCAGATCGTGATTTCATTTTTGTAAAATTTTTTAACTTCAGGTTTTATCCCTACCTTGAATAAATGTCAAAAGTTTACAAAGACATTTCAGGATTTTATTATGGTTATTTCATGAAAGATGCGAAAAGGATTATTTTTTAACATGTGTCAAGTTTAAAGATAATACTCTGAGAAATTAAAATTACATGATAGGTGTAGTTAGAATTTCATTTAAGTGTAGTGTGATACAATTTTACAGAAAAATTTCCATTTGAGTCTAACCTTGTCAAGCAATAATAAAAAGTAAAAAAAAACAACCCTTCAAACTTCAAAAGAAACATTTTCTTTGTGATGCAAATGTTTTTGAAGTTGGAATTTTTTTTAAATACTTTTTTTTATCATTTTCATAATGCAACTTTATTTAAATATTTAAGTTGGTAGTTTTTGCAGGAACAAATTTCAATGATGGTAATGAATTAAAAAACACTTAAAATTAACCTTAAAAAAATCTTTATTTTTACTTGTGAAGAATAAAAATTGTCCACATAAAATGCTGTGTGATGGTTTAATTTTTTAATTAAACCTTTTTCTTCATAGACACACCTTTATTGCATTGGTGTACAGTGTCAATCCAGATCAGCCGGCACATCTGTGCCGTCTGATCAGGATCTGCACTGTTCGCTTCTTGTCAGAAATGACCTAATAAATCAAAAAGCGATCAGTGCAGATCCTGTTATCAGACTCTGCACTGTTTGCTTCTTGTCAGAAATAACAGATGTGCCGGCTGATCTGGATCTACACTGTTTGGCCATGCCATAAAGACATGTATATGGAGGAAAGGGTTAAAATTGCCTGAATATCATTACATGTTTAACAGATCCCCATCATAGTTAGACATGTAATGTATTTGTAATAATTATAAATGCCAGAATTTGAGATTTGTTGAAAGCTTACATGTTGTCATTTTATTGCGGATTGTTAACAAACTTAATGTAGTGTGATGTTGATGCAATATATATGTTATACATTTTTACGCTGCTACACCCCTAACTTGTATAGGCACTTGGTGCATATTTGATCAATAAATGTTATTGTAATCTATCTGTTCACTTATAACTTGGAATAATGAAGAGTGCACAAGTTTCATTCTGTCCAGCATCTTTCCTTCAGGATTGCTTTACAATTTGAGGAATGTTCAAATATGAGTGCAACTGGGTCAATTTTCAGAAGTGTCTGTCTGACTGACTGTTCTTTTGTACGTCCCCCAAATCTTGTGGTATCAACTCCACATTAACTATCAAGCGGACTTCTTTCAAACTTGCACAGATTATCAAGCAGGATATGTAGATGATCATAAAGAAAGGATTTTCCTGTGGCCATTTTGTTATGACCCTTGGTTATTACAAATGTTGTTGCAACAGTGGGGGCATCAGTGTCCAAGGACACATTCTAGTTTAATCCAATTTTTAAGGCATTTTTAGCTCGACTATTCATATCCTACTTGCCCTGGCGGCGGCGTCTGTTAAACAAAAATACACTTTGGTCCATAACTTGAAAACTAATTATGGTATCAATTTGAAACTTGGAATTTATATTCACCATCAAATTCTACATCATTACCAACAACACCCATAACTCTGCTTCAAATATTTTTCAAGTTATGCCCCTTTTTCACTTAAATTTTGCGTTAAGGAAAATATGCACTTTGGTCCATTTCCAATATTTTTCAAGTTATGCCCCTTTTTCACTTTTTTTCTTATATTTTGTGTTAAGCATTTTGCCCATGACTTTACAACTACTTGAGATATTGCCTTGAAACTTGAAATATTTATTCAACATCAAAATCTACATCATACCCAATGACACCCATAACCCTGCTTCCAATAAATCTACATCATACCCAATGACATCCATAACGTTGCTTCCAATATTTTTCAACTTTTGCCCCTTTTTTCACTTAAATTTTGCATTAAACATATATTACTAACAAGTTTTCCAACTCTTCAAAAAATATTTCATAGTTATTTCCTTTTTCAATTCACTATTTAAGGTACATTAAGGAATTTCAATTTCCTCCCTTACCATTTACTTCTTAACATTATTCCTGTTTGCACATAAATGTTTGTTTTGTTCTTTTAATCTATAAATTGCATTTATTTCAAATGAATCGAATAGTCAAGCACGCTGTCTCCTCTGACAGCTCTTGTCTTAATCTTTTCATGATACACTGTACAGACAAAGGAAAATAGCAAACCACAACTTTTGCCTGTTTGATTTTCTTCTAACAATACGTTTTGCGAGCTTCTGAAATAGAAAAGTCACAAGGTGCAAGATCTGGCAAATGAAGGCAAGGAAGCACAACAACCTTTTCTTGTTTTAGGTATTCATATATATGTAATGGTCACTGTGTGACAAACCTGTCGTACAGCAACCTGACACCATGGAGACCAGTTGAAATATTTATTTAGTTTATAAATGATGTTGTCTTCATATTTGCAGGGGTCAAAGATTATTCCTGAATTCAGGATTCTTTGTCTAAAAATGGTTGATTTTCTTTATTTTCCCTATATAAATTGACAAATTTTCAGGATTTTTCAGAATTTATAACTTTCACCCCTGTATTTGGTGTGGGGGTTTGTCATGATGAGATGATTTGAAGGTCAGTAGGTCTAAGGTCAAGGTCACAGTGACCTTGAATACAAAAAGTTTGGCAAACCAATAACTAGACAACACTGACATACAGTCTTCATAAATGGTATGGAGGTTGGTCATGACCAGTAGAAGACCCCTATTGATTTACAGGTCAATAGGGGTCAAGGTCACAGTGACCTTCAACAAAATAACCTTGTCCAGTCAATTACTAGACAATGCTTTCGAATATGGTCCTTAAATTTGGAAGGAAGGTTGGTCATCACCTGTAGATGACCCCTATTGATAATCAGGTAAGTAGGTCAAGGACATAGTGACCACCAACACAAAATAACTAGATAATGCTTTCACCTATGATCCTCAAACTTGGTAGGGAGGTTGGTTATTACCTGTAGATGACCCCTTTTGATTTTCAGTTCAATAGGTCGAGGTCACAGCCACCTTTCACACAAAATAATCCACTTACCAATAACTACATAAGGATTGAGTGTTTGATCCTCAAATTTGGTACTGAGGTTTGCCATCGCATGTACATGAATCCTATTCATTTTCAGGTCAGTAGGTAAAAGTTCAAGGTCACAGTGACCGTCACTCAAAAAAATCTTGTCAATAACTAGACAATGATTTGGTCGATCAATAAAAGACATCAGTTTACTATCCATTTGGAGTTTGGGGGCATACATGTTTTACGAACATCTCTTGTTTCTGATCAAGATGCAACTAGTGTAGGTCCTGATCAGATGGCAAAGATGTGCGAGCTGATCTGGACTCACACTGGTTGGACATGATTACTCCAAACATATGTGTTTTAACACATTGTGTTAAAACACATGTTTGGAGTAAAGTGTTAAGGGAACTGTTGCAACAATTTGGTGAATCTTACCAGAGCAAGCATTTGCTCATTTATCAGAAGATGGCATGGTGGTTTAGTCCAATAGTTTTGCTACAGATTTTGTTGTAGCCCTGCACCTGACCAAATGTATTCCAATGCAAAATGGTCTGAACAGTCATAAGAAATGTGCGTTTGGCTGTGTGACTGACTTGGGAATCCTATATTACTTATTACAGGTTCAATATTCTAGTAATGGGCCATTGTGGAAGGATAAAAATGGTTCTCTGGTGAAAAAGGAGCTAATACAATCAAACACACAAACATTTCTAGATTTTTATTGTATTTCTTACTAGAAGATAATGTTACATAATTTTCATTTTTTGAAACACAAGCAAAACACATCTTAATTATAAAAACACATACTTATACATAAAATGGCAACAAATAGCCTTCCCATGCATTCAATACAAGAAGATGTAAACATTCTAAAACAAATGCCGTCCACCTAAAAAACTGCAAAATACACAAGGCAAAAAAAGGGGTAGGGAAGATTGCCACCTGAAAAATTTATATCCCTTTAAACAGAACTTTCATGATGTGAGACCATCCACATGGTTATCTCTCACTTTGTATCCAAATACTGCCTAATGCCAAAATCAACAGTGGCTGAAAAGTTCAGTACTAGCAGTATGTAAATAAATGCATTTTAACCCTTTACTCCATAGATACAGGTTTTATCTCATGCAAACAGTGTAGATCCAGATCAGCTGGTACATTTGTGTCATCTGATTAGGATCTGTATTGTTTGCTTCTCAGTCAGATATATCCTAATGAATCCAACAATGTACAGTGAAGATCCTGATCAGATGGCATGGATATGCCTGCTTTTGTGGATCTACAACATTTGCCTTTGGATAACAGCAATATCCCATGGGGTAAAGGGTTAACAGTGTCCCACAAATAATGTGATGGCCCTACTGCTACACAAATAATGTGATGGCCCTACTTCAAACTAGATGGGTGTTCAGTTGAACACTTGTGTCGCCCTCTGGTGCTATGTCGGAATAAAAATGCAAGTACAAAAAGGGGCATAACTCTATCGAAGAATTTAGCATCATCATGAGCATGTTGTCATAAGCAATATAATTTTTAAGTTTGATGTAAAAGTATTAAGAAATGACAAAGTTATAGCCAATGTTAAGTTTTCGTGTAAAAATCCAAGAAGAAAAAGGGGCATAACTCCATCAAATGTGACATTGACCTTGAAAATTTGGCATCATCTCGAGCGTGTTGTCATAAGCAATATAATTTGAAAGTTTGATAAAGAAATATTAAGAAATGGTAAAGTAATAGCCAACGTTAAGTTTTCCTGATGGACCGACGGACAGACGGACGGACTCCATCAAAGAATTAGGCATTATCATGAGCGTGTTGTCATAAGCAATATAATTTGAAAGTTTGATGTAAAAATATTAAGAAATGACAAAGTTATAGCCAACGTTAAGTTTTCGTGTAAAAATCCAAGTACAAAAAGGGGCATTACTCCATCAAATGTGATCTTGACCTTGAGAATTTGGCATCATGATGAGCTTGTTGTCATAACCAATATAATTTGAAAGTTTGATGAAAAAATATTAAGAAATGACAAAATTATAGCCAATGTTAAGTTTTCATGTAAAAAATCCAAGTACAAAAAGGGGCATAACTCCATCAAATGTGACCTTGACCTTGAGAATTTGGTATCATCTCGAGCGTGTTGTCATAAGCAATATAATTTGCAAAATTGATAAAGAAATATTAAGAAATGGCAAAGTTATAGCCAACGTTAAGTTTTCGTGACGGACGGACGGACAAAGCGATCCCTATGTATCGCCGTTTCTTCAAAAGGGCGACACAAAAATGTTGGTCAACTACAGATATAAGCAGGTTTGCAAGCTAAACTTTACACCTAATTTTTCCAAGTCAAAAAATGGGCCTTAACTCTATTTAATTCAATCAAGTAATTAAAACTTAACTGTCCTGATATCCTTCAAGACAAATAAAACGTCAAATCAATCCCATAAATGGTTATTGGGATACATGCATGATAGTTAGCAAGCAAAACTTTAACAAATATTCTAAGTCAAAACAAGTGCAACAATTTGCATGTAATCAAATCAAGAGCTGTATTACAGGACATTGGATACTCAACAAGGTTCAAATCAATTCCAAAAGTATTGACTGACTATGCACAGAAGAACTTCAACCAAGTTGCAATGGCTGTGGCAGTATTTCTGAATAGTCCAGCTAAAAATCTAATATCACCAAGTTTTGTTATTATTTGGTTGTCTTTTAATTGTTCAGTTTGTCAATTTGACAGTCAAAATACACAGAATTTATGTTATTTTAAAAAAGTTTTTGCAGGATTTGTGTAAACATTGAAACATTTTTTGTTTTACATTTTAAACTTCTTTAAACGGGTAAACCATACTTGGGGTGCTTAACCAAATATTTTATTTCTCTGTTTCAATAATATAACCTCCAAATATATCAAGGCATACAATAATTTTCCAGATTTCTATTAAATCAATGCATTAACACAAGAAGTATTTTCTAAGAATTAAAATAACTGGTTAATTATTATTTGCAATTTTTTATATTCCTGCAGTTTTAACACAGATTGTTTTTGTTTTAAGGTAAAAGAGTAGAGATACATATTAATACAAAAGGTACAAAAACTGGCAAAAATAAATTAATAATTTTCATTTGACAATCTTAATTACAAGCTCACAATAAATGAATGCCTTAGACTGTAAACACTACAAGCTATGAGTAAGGTGACAAGAAGACTTTTGCATCATTTCTGCATTTTTCAAACAAAACTTGATAATAAAGGGGCCGTCACACTATGACATTCTGGTCAACCTTCTCTGAACGTTTCAATCGTTCAATTTTTGAGCGTTCTAGAATGAGGATGACACATCTGGCGTGTAATTAATGTTTTGTCAAACGCACCACTAGCGTGTGTCTAAATCACTAAAAGCGTGTAACAGCCACCAAGTAAGAAAACCCTAAAATCATTAGCATGTTCTCACGGGCCATTGGCGCACGAAGAACGATTTGTCAACGTTAGCCGAGCGTGCTGAGGCATGGACGTTTGGGTAACTCTCAAATGACGCTCAATGGACGTCAAAAGGACGTTCGTTTCACTTTAGTCACACGCTGCGTTCGCTAGGGCACCGTTTAGCCGTCGTTGACAGGTCGCCAGTGAGTCGTTCACAGCAAAGCAAACGATCTGTAACAAACAAGTAACGCTTGAGTAACGACTGTCTGACGATAGCCGAACGCCTGCAACACTCGGCAAACGTTAGTAAAATGTTCCACGAACGTTCTTAAACGTTCTTCAGCGTTTACAATGAAACATTGAAGAACTCTCGTCTCAGAGAAAATTTTTGTGCATTATTTTCCGGACCAGCGTTCTCCGCCGATTCCCGGCGATCATTGACGTTCACCAACGTTCACTAGCGTTCAAAAACACACTTCTGGCGATATCCCAGCGACCATGGACGACTATCAACGTTTCATCAAACGTTGTAGAACGCTAGCCAGAACGTCAAAGTGTGACGGCCCCATAACATGAAACAGTCATTATAAGCTAAGTTTCTATTCTGCCTAGATAATTTGAAAACATGATTTTAGTGAAATATTTAAGTGACAACATTTCAATTTATTCGAGTTGCACAATTTGTACCTAATTTACATGTTTAACTTGACATTTTTATTTAATATTTCATGTATTTTTGCTGATAGTTTTGTGCAATTCTATTTGGTACATACAATGTTTAATTATTCAAATACAACTATTTTTACACTAAGCTCAAGAATTTTTACCATGCATCATTTTGTGGGATACAGTAACAATGGTAACAAAACTGGAAAATAAGCCGAAATCAAAAACCCTAAATACCTTAGTCATCATTTTATTAAAACTAATGGAGAAAAATTAAGAATCAAAGGTTGACCTGACAATTTATGAATGGCAGTTTAACATGGCTTTCAATGAAGAAAAAAGTTGCTTGTTAAGAAAAAGTACATGAACCTGACATTTGGATGGCACTTTATGAGCTGTACAATTTAGGAAATCTTGAAATTTAACATTATTTACATGTTAAATGAATGGATGTTTTGTTAACATGTACACATACTAGTATGACCAACTCAAGGGAATAAATGATGACAGACCAACCTTAGCTTGTGAATTTGTTTTCCTTTTCCTACAAATATATTTCTTAGCATTCAAATAAATATAGGCATATAAGCTCATGTGCAAAACTGTTCACAACCATCACCAATTCATTGAACAGCACATAAATCATTTTACAAAAAATGTTTATTAGTATATTTATTGATTCTGGATATATGCAAAATTTACAACAGATCTATTGACAACTCTGTAACAGGAATGTTAACACTTGAAACCTTCTTTTCTTTATTTCATTATAGCCACAATATAAATTTGCCCAAAGTGCTAGTAAAAATTCACTATTTATCAGGATGGGGAATGAATTCTGTTTTAGATGCTTCTTGAGAGTCTATCAGTGCTTAAGCTGCTGATATAGCAACAGAGCATACTGGTAAATCTGACTTTTTGGGCAAGAAAGAATAAGCTGGTCATAGTCAAACTAATCTGTGTCCAAGATCATAAAACTAATTCTGAGACCAGTCCAAACCTCAATAGTGACCTGTCGCCATTTCTGCCAATCAGACGCTTGAGATCTGGACTGGTCTCCAATCTTTATGATCTTGGGTCCTGTCCCCTGTAATTTGACAACCAGTATGAGGTCGAGATTCACAGATAAAAGTGTCACCTCAGTGCAAAAATGGTGTAACTCCTTATTTCAATGGTACTTATGCCATTTTTGCACTAAGGTGGTGAAATATGACAATGCTTCAAAGTTAATGACATGGTCAGCCTGACTTCATCCCATCTGCATGGCAGTCTATGAAACAAGTAAAGGTAATACATCACAGAATCAAATACATAGATATTTATAAATAAATGAAAACTATAACATAAGCAGTTAAAATGTTGTTTGTTTGCTATTGTTTTACTTCAGTCAAGTATTTTAATGTCTACGACATTTAAATGTTTACAACATAAAATCAATTCAACTCAGTAGGTTATGTTTCTTAATAACACACTGTTAACTAAATAAAAAAGAAATAAATAACAAGTAACAGAAATTTCAGCAAAGAATGAACAAAGTCATATATTTAAATACAATTTCTTAAGTTTTGTCAACTATTTCCCCAACAAATTTCAGTTGATGAATATTTACTCATATAGCGCTTCATATATACACGTTTTAACACATGCGTGACCAGCGTAGATTCAGATCAGCTGACACATCTGTGATGTCTCATCTGGATCAGCTCTGGTTGCATCTTGGTTAGAAAAAAAAACTTAATGAATCTAAAAGCGAACAGTGTAGATCCTGATCAGACAGCACAATGTGAGGGCTGATCTGAATCTACACTGTTCACCAAAGTTAATAATGTTAATCTATGGAGTAAACGGATAGCAAATAAAGGAAATCAAAACATAATGTCACTGTTCTTGTTTTACTTTCATTCAGTCCAACAGCTATGCCGAGTATAAATTTAACAGACTTTTGCACTCTGTTGATGCTGTTTAAAAAGAAACCACTTCTGTTTGTTAAAAGATAGCACAGAGAACAAAGTTCTGCAAAGGTATTTAGCACAAATGTTGTGACAAAACATGTTCAAAACTTAATTCCTGAAAAAAAGAAGACTTGTTCTGGTAAATGAACAAATTTATCACAAAACACAACAAATCAATCTAACACAAACTGAAACCAATCACAACATGATCTCTCAACATGAATATAACAAGAAGCATGCAGTGTGCACAGTATGTTTGACTGCAAACAGCGATCTAGATGATCTTAATCAGTGTCCATGTTTTGTAACACGACGATGTATATACTGCATGCTCTAAAGATCATCTATGTCAAGCTTTTAATCAGTCACTTGAGTAGATACAGTGTCATTGAAATGTGTTAACCCTTTACACCTTATATACTACTTCCATTACATGGGCACACAGGCTGTCTTATCAGGATCTACATTCATGTTTCCATTCATTCGGTTATTTTTTACCAAGAGGAGACCTGGGCTGAAGGTTATAAAGCTGAGATTAGAAACCAGTCTCAAATCTCAAGCATCTGATTGGCTGAAATGGCGGCTGGTCGCCATTTCAGCCAATCAGATGCTTGAGATTTGAGACTGGTTTCCATGCTCAGTTTTATAACCTTGGGCACAGATCAGATGTTACAAATGTGTCGGCTATTCTGGATCTACTCTGAATGCACATGCAATAAAACCTGTATATAATGAAGTAAAGGGTTGTAATAATGTTGTAACAGGTCCAATGCCACACAGCCAGATTTCATCAATCTACATGTCTGTATTTGCATACACAACATTCTAATGACATAAAACAACTGAAATAAACAACAAATGAAAGTTATCACTCATGCCAATTAATCTTCCATTAAAATAATAGATCTATGAAGAAATGTATTCTTTATACACCATTCAAAATCATCTCAAACATTAACAGTCCAAAACAAAACATTAGAGATAAAATAATATATCGTATAAAAAATATGCATTGATTCACACTTATCTACAGGTTTAAAATCTGGTGCAACACTATTTCTAATTTAGGCAAAGATCTACTGGGCAGTTGAAACATTTTAAACAGTATTTTGCTTTAAGCACATTTTCAAGCAGTTGAATGTACTACTATACGGCATGGGCAAACAGTGTAGATCCAGATCAGCTGGCATATTCAAGCTGTCTGATCATGATCTGCACAGTTTGCTTTTTGGTCAGAAATAACCTAATAAATCAAAATGATCAGATGGTATCGATTTGCATGCTAAATTGGATCTACACTATATGCCCACACCATAAAGGTCTATATATGAAGGAAGGGGTAAAACCTTTTACTCCATTAAATATGGCCTATATCTCAAGTGTAGATCCAGATCAGCCACACATTAGGTTATTTCTGGCTAATTGACAGTCCAGTTCCTGTCCAAAACTGAAACACATATAGTTCACAAGACGACACACCTTTTTTTTAAATTAGAATTTTAAGTAGATTATTTCACTTTTCAAAAAATCATAATCATTAAAGCCTGTTGTTTGATCATCAAACCGGTTTTAGTTAAACAACATTAATCCTTGCCTACATGAGCTGCTGTCTCTTCCATCAAACTTATGAGTAAAACATTCTTATATCAATGATGAAACATTATAATATGTGTTGACATCTCTTAGTTGATTTCCGACATCCCTCCACAAGCAACAGATTGACATTTGCATATATTTACTGAAAAGGTTGTTGTTGTCTGCAGTTTGGATCAAGGAATTTAAAAAGACAATTTGATGCAGTATAAAATTTTGTTGACTGTGAATTCATAAATATTCATCAGGTCCATATTTTTGTGGGCAGATCAATCCATGCATTGAAACCCCAATAAAACACAGAGTTGTATTCAATCATGAATTAAAAAATAGAAAACTATGAATATAAACAAATAAGTACCCTCAAAAATGTATCATGAAATTTCATGCCCACAAATCTAAATGCCTTCACAGTATTAACTAAATCTGAAGGAAGTTCTAAGATGTGCATCAACAGATGCTGCCCAATATGCAGCTATCTTTTTGGCAAAATGTTCCAAAGTAATTTTTGCTGATGTAAAGTCTGCACTAAAGGGACTTTGCCCAAGATCATAAAACTAAATCTGGAGACCAGTCTCAAATCTCAAACATCTGATTGGCTGAAATTGCTACTGGCTGAAATGGCGATTTCAGGCAATCAGAAGCTCGAGATTTGAGACTGGTCTTCAATCTTAGTTTTATGATCTTGTGCCCGGTTTTTATTATTGAACCTGGAGGCAAAACTCCTGTAAACCTGAGGTTCAAACAAAAACAATTTTGCTTAGTTTTATTAGTGAATTATGTGAACAGAGTTACACATCATTTTGTTACAGTAAAATCAAATCCTGCCACTCTCAGTCTGTAGATCTTTACTTAATGCCTGAGATTACAAAATACATCAATAATAAACAATGCTGTATGTTTTTCATTCACAAAACCTTGTCACAAGGTTATAAAACTGAAAATGGAAACCAGTCTCAAATCTCAAGCATCTGATCTGTTTCCGATCTCACTTTATAATCTTCAGTCCATATCTTAAGCTGGAGCTGTCACGAAACAGTTACTTTGGTGGAAAAAAATCATCAGCAGATGAAAACTGCATATTTGACTGCAAGCTATACAAGTAAAAGAGATCATGAAAAGAAATAGAATTTCAGTTTAAATTGTGAGTGCTATGTTTCTTCTCACTTCACGAAAATCTAAAAATACTAAGAATATTCACAAATCAATTGATGCAGCTCATTTTAACCCTTTACTCCATAAATATGCCTTCATCACATGGGTGAACAGTGTAGATCAAGATCAGCCAGCTCATTTGTGCCATCTGATCAGGATCGACAGTGTTTGTTTTTTTATTCATTAGGTTATTTTTTACCAAGAAGTGACAAGAGCAAATTATTATCAGATGGCATGAATGTGATTGCTGATCTGGATCTACAGTAGTCGCATACATTAAAAAAACATGTATATGTGGAGAAAGGGTTAAAGATACTTGTATTTGTAAAAAGAAAAATATGAAACAAGATGGCTGCCAATATGGGCTGTGAATTTATGTCAGTGATCAAGAGCATAATGTGTGCGTGAATTTGCTCTTTTTCCATGATTTAAACATCTTCACTTTTCATACCATGATTGCATGTAACACATATTTTATATACATAAATGGTGGACTTAACACAGCACATTTGACATTCATGAGGTGATGTTAATTTGGAAGCCTAAAGTTGAGTCAGTGTTATACAGGCGTACTACGACCAGATTCTATACAACTAGATGTGGAACCTGAAAAGAAAAACACACACAGGTACTAAATAATATTTTATTGGTAAAATTCAAGACAATTCTGGATTAATAGTAACAATTCATAAACTATAAATAAACTTTAAATTATAACCTTTAATTTTTATTGAAAGGAAGACACAACAAAAATTCCAAGACAATTATATTTACTTTTAGAACTTACCAGAAGTTTTGTGATTGGTTGATAATTTTGGACCCCATACCCGTACTGTACCATCATCTGACGCACTAGCCAGCATACTAGGCACTTTGGGATTCCAATGAACACAGTTTACAGTACGTGAATGACCTTCTAATACAGTGATAGGCATCTCACGGCGTATATGCCAAATATATACTTTGTTATCTGAAACACAAATAATATTCAATAAGCAATATTTCAAACAAAGCAATACAATGTTCGCCTTAAATCCTTGTAAAGAGACGTGTGTATGATGTTTAGCCCTTTCCTCCATATATAAGTCTTTAATTGCATTTGAAAACAGTGTTGATCCAGATCTGTGGGCACATCCATGCCACCTGATCAGGATCTGCACTGTTCACCTATTGGTCAGAAATAACCTAATGAATCATAGTGCGAACAGGGTAAATCCTGATTTGATGACACAGATGTGCCAGCTGATCTGGATCTACATTGTTCACCCATGGATAACAGTCATATCATATGGACTAAAGGGTTAACAGAACTAGTAACTTTTAATTATAAGCATAAGGCAGCACAAATAAATTGAGGTTAATTTCGAAAATCTTTTATTGAACTTGAAGTGGCTACATATTGTATCTAAATCTATAAATATCAGAGGAAGACTATAATTATGCAGATCAGAATTTCCAAAGAAGATTTTTAGAATTTAGTGTTCAAGGAAACCATGCATCACCTCTTTGCAAAAGGTTGAAGGCCTGTGTTTTATAATCAAATGCTAATAAGATCAAATTCGATGTGCATTGCAATACTAAATTAAAAAGAGAAGCAAAATCAGTTTATCTGCAGTTGAAATTCATGTTTTGTGTAAATATTTTGTACAAATAATAGCAACCTTAAGTTTTGGGTTTAAAAGATAGTCACTATAAAATTATCATTATTGTTGTCAGAAACTGCTTTCTTGAAGCACAGTATTTTCAAAGTATTGTATAAATAGGGCAATAACATTCAAATATATAATAAACATTAAGATTCAGTGTTGACGTAATTTGAAAGGTGTATAACTAAAACACAGTAAATCATTTTTGTTGTCGGAATTGCTATTTTGATGAAGATGCTATATTTCAATTCATGTGCCATTAGGACACTCACACCCTGGTACCGGATCTCCCAAGTACAGGTCGCACTCACATATACAGCGCTCGGTAACGGATTTTAGAAGAGAAGAGGTGTAAGTATTTCTTAATGTATCTCCAGTAATTCAAAACCTTTTACAAAATGAGACATATCAGCACTCTAGTGAATAATTAATGACTATATTCTGAAAGTGTCACAACATGTCATCTTAAAATAAACAAAATATGGTGAATTAAACATGAACGTTTGACTCAAGAATGTCAAATGTCAAAATAAAACGCAAAAACTCAGTAAATACAGCAAATTTATTCACTTTGGTTAAGTATCATATAGTCATGTCTCTACAATAACCAGTTCAAATTCTAAGTGTTAATCTGTGTTATTTAAAGAATGCCCTATTTTTAAATGTTAAGCGTGTGACCCTACTTTCAAATTAGAAGTGACATTATGCGACGATGCAACTCATTTGCGAGGAGCACAACTCCAAAAATAATTGTCAAAAGGACAAGTACTTTTAAAGTTATAAGTAGCATTTAGTTACAGGTTGAAGACATTGAATGAGCAAAACTGCAAAAATAGTTAAACATTATGATCCCTAAGCCTCTACCTTGTAACACAGGCGACTCATTGCTCATAGAGTATTTTTTTCACATAAAAGTAAACAGTAGTATATACCTTCACTGCCACTGGCTACGAAGTCCTGATTGAGGCCACCAAAACATGAATGTATTGCATATGTCCCTTGTGAGACCCCTTGAAATTTACGAACCAGAACACGATCCTTCAGGTCCCACAAGTGTACTCCCTGACAAAACAAAGTAAAATAATTGTTTACACAAAATGAAGCTTTAACTAGGTTTTGATTAAATTATCAGCACTAACACAAGTTATCAAACTAGGCTGAAATATTATACCCAAAAGGATTTTCACAAATTGCGAAAGGCATTTAAAGTAAGAAAGTGGACATGTGATTTTTGGATGAAATAACTTCAATTGAAGGGGCATAACTCCAGAGAAACTTCTGTGATCTGACTGGTTATCAAACTTAGTCCGAGTTATTATAACAATAAATAATAAAAATAAATTTTGTTTTAATGAAGGCTGGATTAATAGAGTGGCCTTGACAGTTACATGCCATAACTCTGGTCCACTTGTTTCTGTATTATGTGCATAAGCATTCTGAAGTTTGGTGAATACTGAATAAGGCTGTTCAAGAGGCTAATTTTGTTAAATATCAGCAAATATATGGCAAAACTATTTGTTAACTAGATGTTTTTTGTGAAAAACGCATGTCTCCCCCCTGTGCCGCCCCCCCCCCTGCGCCCATACCCCTGTGACCTTGACCTTTGACCTACTGATCCCGTAATCAATAGGGTTCTTCTACTCAATAAGGGCTATTACCCTATTTAGTTTGAATGCTCTGGGTCAAGCGGTACTCCAGTAATTGACCGGATATGGTTTTTACTCTTCGGGGCCCCTGTGACCTTGACCTTTGACCTACTGACCCCAAAATCAATAGGAGTCCTCTACTCAATAAGGACATCCATCGTATGAAGTTTGAATGGTCTGGGTAAAATAGAACTCCTATTATTGAGTGGAAACGGTTTTCAATCTTCAGGCCCCTTTGACCTTGACCTTTGACCTACTGACCCCAAAATCAATGGGGTTCTTCTTATCAAAAAGGGCTATCACCCTATGCATTTTGAAGGCTGTGGGTCAAACGGTTCTCCAGTTATTGAGCGGAAACGGTTTTCACTCTTCAGGCGTTCTGTGACCTTGACCTTTGACCTACTGACCCCAAAATCAATAGGGTTCTTCTACTCCATAATGGCTATCAACCTATGAAGTTTGAAGTCCCTGGGTCAAAGGGTACTCAGGTTATGGAGCAGAAACAGTTTTCACTCTTTGGGCCCCTGTGACCTTGACCTTTGACCTACTGACATCAAAATCAATACGGTTCTTCTACTCAATAAGGGCTGTCATCCTATGAAGTTTGAAGGATCTGGGTCAAAAGGTACTCGAGTTATTGAGCGGAAACGGTTTTCACTCTTAGGGCCCCTGTGACCTTGACCTTTGACCTACTGACCCCAAAATCAATAGGGTTCTTCTACTCAATAAGGGCTATCATCCTATGAAGTTTGAAGGCTCTGGGTCAAAGGGTACTCAAATTATTGAGCGGAAACGGTTTTCACTCTTCGGGTCACTGTGACCTTGACCTTTGACCTACTGACCCCAAAATCAATAGGGTTCTTCTACTCAATAAGGGCTGTCATCCTATGAAGTTTGGAGGCTCTGGGTCAAAGGGTACTCGAGTTATTGAGCGGAAACGGTTTTCACTCTTCGGGTCACTGTGACCTTGACCTTTGACCTACTGACCCCAAAATCAATAGGGTTCTTCTACTCAATAAGGGCTATCACCCTATGAAGTTTGAAGGCTCTGGGTCAAAGGGTACTCGAGTTATTGAGCGGAAACGAAGTGTGACAGACGGAGTGACGGACAGACGGACAGACAGACAGACGGACAGGGCAAAAACAATATGTCTCCCCCAGAGGGGGGGGAGACATAATGATTCAGAGCTCTCACTAGAGGGAGACTAGGGAGAAGTGGTCTCTCAAAAGTGACCAGACTTTCCCTTCTTTGAGCTATGTGAGGTCATTTTGTATAGACTATATAGGGAAAGAATATGCGACTGCAAACTTCTCCATAATTCAGTAAAATTATGACAAAACTTCTCCCTGATTTGCAAGTATAGTGAGAGCCCTATGATTACTTTTCTTTGGTGATTATCAACAATTTGATAAACACACATAGTCATATACAAGCTTTTACCTTACAGTGTGATCCTAGTTTTCTAGTTATGAATCCTAAACTTTATATAATTCAAGGCCATAAATTACTTTTAACAATTCTTCATGGAACTAAACAGGTGTTCGGGCCTAAATACAAAGAACATTGCTTGGAAGTTTTGAGAGAATTGGATAAATACTTTGTACATCATAAAAAAACACAAATTGTCTAGAATGTACTCTCAGCCAAGACACAACTGCCTGTCTGCCTGCTTAGTTTTTGCCAATCTATAAGCTGAATTGTTTTGTTGAAAAATTTGGCTATATTTCACAAGCCTTAACACCTATTTATTTGCAGCACCCCAAGACACCTACATAAGCAATGACAGTAGGTATTTCTGTAAAGGAGTTGCACCTCTACATTGTAAAAATAAATCGGATGGCTCTTATATACAACTTACCTGACTTGCAATATTAAGCAGACATAAACGTCCTGTTTCATTTAGTGTGAAAGACATGATAGGGTGTGACTCCTGAATTCTGTAAAAAAAAAAGTAAGTAACATTACATTATAATGATTACGTTTTTATTAACCCTTTACTCAGCAAACAGTGCAGATCAGATCAGCCAGCACATTTGTGCCATCTGATCAGGATCTGATCACTTTTTTTAATCATTAGGTTATTTCTGACCAATTAGCAAACAGTGCAAATCCTGATCAGATGGCATGGATTTGCCTGCTGTTCAAGATCTACACTGTTTGCACATGTGTTAAAATGTTTATATATGAAGTAAAGGGTTAAACAGTATTAAAGAAAATATTTCCATAAAATGAATTTAATCACGCCAATAAATGACAAATATGTTCCCCATTTGGAATTCTTAATCTCCTCTGTACATCTGTCTTCAAACAGAAAGAAAACATCTATGAATAATAATTACATATATCATAGTGTACTTACAAATGGCAGTCAGTAAGTTCATCAAAGTTGTAACCTCTGATACGGAAGTGGGTGTCGGCAGCATATACCAGCTTTCCATCTACCTGGCAGGAGAGACACTGTACACGAACACCTTCCCAGGAGTCCAGCACATTCCCATCTAAATCCTGATACCAGAAATAATCAACAGACTAGTGATAACTCAAAATGTAATATCTCATAATAACAGTTTGAATCGAAATCAACTGTTGGTCCTATCATATTTAATTACTTAACCTAAATAAAGATAAGAAAATTCAAAATGCATTATTTTGCAAAATGCAAACAGAAACATATGTCCCTGGAATATTACATCAGCAGTGGTTAAATGAAGAAACTCAGACCAGAGTTTTTGAGTTATCAAACTAGATTGTAGTTAGCAACATCAGTGTATTGTCTTCATTAACATGTTACCCAATAAACCAAAAAGAGAGTTCTTTTTAAAATAGAACTATCAAAATAATCATTGTCATATCAACCCTGATTATTAACATACATCATGGCAATTGGATTTAAAAATTAAAAAAAGATTTGTATACACCAATGTGGCAAGCACATTAGAAACAAATTTGGTTTGTTTACATCAGACTTTTATTATAGGAACAAGAATCTAAGATTACACAGTGATAAACAATTTTGGAGGCACTGGTTTTATTAAACCTATCTGATGATTGGCTGTGTACTTACACATTGGTAGAACTGTCCCCGGACTCCTCCAGTTACAAATTTTCTCCCATCACAATGCCAAGAGGCGCTGGTTAAGCTGTCCTCAGGGGACTGGCTCATCTTCACCTTTAGTTCACCAGTCTGAAACATCCAGATAACTTACTTGTAATTTAGATTAGTGAAATACCTTCAAATTGATAATCATTTAAAATGAAAAGTAATGAAGTTCATAATCTGCTATTGAAATCCTATAAACATTTTTAAATTTATATCACATTATGCTAAGTAAGAACTAGAATTTGTCTTTGAAACTGATGCCCCCACTGCTGCAACACAATTTTTAATAACAAAGGGCCATAACTCTAGTAAAAAACAGTCACAGGAAAAAATCCTTTCTTTACGATCATCTACACATCCTGCTTGATCATCTGTGCAAGTTTGAAAGAAATCCGCCTTATAGTTTAGGAGGAGTTGATGCCACAAGATTTGGGGACCTACAGACGAGGGGGCATAAAAAGTGAATCATACAAAATTGTGGGATACTAATTTTTATGCATTGTATGGGCTGATCTATCCATGAAATTAAGAACCCAACAAAATATAGAACTGAATGTATTTAAGAAAATTGAAAACTATAAATTTAAGACCGAACAAAGATTTTTTACTAAAAATTAAGGAAGTATATGACCATGAATTTAAGAACATCCAAAGTGAATGATTTGCCTATAGAATAAATGAATCAGAAACAAAAAGCAATATATATATCATAATATGTTATCTAAACCTGTGTTGATGTTTTTTTTAAAATAATAATCTGAACTTGGAAGACTATCTTAAATTTAACCTTCAGTTAGTTTCATAACAAGAAAAAGTATCAAAGAGTGGCCATGAGATGGTATGTTTACAATCCACTTCAAATTCTGTACAGTACCTTTCATACAGTATAAAGTTAAATGTACCATAACATTCCAGAGCCAGAGTTCTGAGCAGTCATCTGGTCCACATGCTATAATATATGTACAGTCAGGACTCCATGCCAAGTACGACACACCATACGAATGATTCTCAAATGTTCTCTTGTGTTTCACAGTGCCAGTATCCTGTGTCAAGTAAAACAAGAACATAAACTACAACTTATTTAGTTCTCATATATGACCATTCCACAATATTTTACAAGCAGTTATATCTTTGGAAAAATGAAGTAATTCTTTCAGTAATTCTTTCAAATGATGCCTTTAAGTTGTTAACATGACATAGCTTGTTGAGCATTTTTGGAAATGAACCAGTAATAATTTGCAATACTATGACTTAATATTCGCAATAAATCATAAAGAATAAAGGGTTAAAAATAAATCACAGAACTTTCAGATACACAAACTAACACTCTGAAGACTACCAACCAGTACAAAAATATATGTCTCTTTTCCCCTCTATACTTCATGCAATATAATGCTTTCTTCAGACTTATTTTTCCACTTAACAACATTGGATCATACTTAAAACAGTCAAAATAATTTTCATAAATCCACAATCTCAATAAATGATCAATTCAAACCTTGTGTTAAAATTTGGTCTTACTTTATCTACGTCCCATACAATAAGTGTACCATCCTTGGAGCCGGTAGCCAGCATAGACCCATCTGGTGAGAAACGTAGGAACCAGACATCATCACAGTGATCATTGAGCACCTGCATTGTCTGACATGGAAATTGCTCCCTACAAAAGGTTATGCCTTAGTTAATTTGTATAAATATTATTTTTTAAATATTTGTGTAATAGGATTCTTTTTGCAAGAGCAAACAGTCTAGTTCTATGTTAATGCAGATTTGCACAAACTGATAAACATGATATCATAAGTAAAGACAGCTTAAAATATGTAACAGTTGTAAAGAAGGTTGAGCATTGGACTCCAGATCCGAAGACTGCAGGTTCGAAACCTTCCAGGGATGAGATTCATCTGCAGCTTCCCCAATCCACATTCAGCAAGAGTATTGGTTGGCAACCCAGGAAGCAGTCATCCTGTGTGATACATGTAGTATATAAGATGGAATAACTTGTTTCACAATTGAATGTAAAATTAAAAAGTTAAAAAGAAATATGTCAGCTCTTAAAAGAATGTTACTGTAAATTTGTCTGATCATTTGCAACTTTCACAAATATACGATCACATTCACACACAATTATAGGAATATCACTGGTCAATAAATGCCATGTGAATACATAAAGCATAATGTATCACAGTAAAAATAAATTTTTGATCATCCTAAAATCATTTCAAGTAGAATTATAGAAAATAATTTCATGTTTTTCTATTCAAACTGCTTCATTCACACAAATCAGACTTAGTGCTTTTTTTCAGGGTTAACATTGGCAAAAACTCCAGTAAACATGAAGTTAATCTTCCAGAAACAATGTCAGGGAAACCAACCATGCCAACATTTTACTGAAGTGGTGGTATATACATTTTTGTCACTCACTTGCTACAGACATGATCCAACAACAAGGAGACGTCAGCTAGGGTATTTGTGGATTTGGAGTTGTGTTTTTGTCACTTACTTGCTACAGACCTGATCCAACAACAAGGAGACATCATCTAGAGTATTTGTGGATTTGGAGTTGTGTTTTTGTCACTTACTTGCTACAGACATGATCCAACAACAAGGAGACATCATCTAGAGTATTTGTGGATTTGGAGTTGTGTTTTTGTCACTTACTTGCTACATACATGATCCAACAACAAGGAGACATCATCTAGAGTATTTGTGGATTTGGAGTTGTGATATGGACATTTTTCTTTCTGTAGTTCTACAGCTTGACTCAGCAGGGTCATCAGTCGGCGTGGAGGTAACATCACTGATGGTGGCAGGAATGCTATTTAACAAAAGAACCAAACATATTTCCCTTTCAAATTTGAGTGAAAATTATAGTCACATTTGTTTCATTTTCTGTATAATTATATGTTTCACTAGTGTAACTGTAAATTAACAAACGCAGTCTACAGATATGCCAAAGATCACATTTCATAACTTTGTAGTTTTTAAGTCTTTTAGATCAAATTTCTATGCTTTTACACTGTCCTCATTTTTGTGTGGAGCTTCAAGAGAACAGCAGCTTGGGTTACCACAGCCTGGTGATCTGGAATGTAGCCTTAACATTTAGAACATGTTTGACTACGAGTATTTTTCATATATATGCGTGGGTCCGCTTGGGAAAATCTGGCCAAAGGGAACTGTTTTTGTGGTGGAAAGAAGGCTTGTATGTCATTGGGCATAAGATGACTTTTTCCAACAACGGCAATCTGGGATGCAAGAAAACTGTTACCAGCACCAGTAAAAACATGGACAATACCAATCTGAAATGCAAGAAAGACGTATCTTACCTTGAAGTTTTTCAATTAACCTTTGTCTGGTCTCTTGTCCTTTTCCAGGCCACTCTGCCATCTCATGTAGATCTTCAGGATTGCTGCACATCATAAACCTTGTAACAAAGATGCATGCATCATTCAATATAGTGTTCACAGGGGTACATTGTGCTCTGAATTAACTCGGTAGTGAATAGTTTAAATCCTGATGTTTGCCAAGCTGATATTGCATAATACCAGATATAAATGATTGTGGTAAGGATATAGTTACCTTTTCCAAGTCATTAACAAGAGGGTCCATAGGACCCTGGGTCGCTCACCTGTCAACAACTGCTCAATGGTTTCAAGAGTTGTCTGCATGTTTGGTAAAATCAAGTCAAAAATTTAAAAAAAAATTAAGCTGCTATTGTGGAGAAAATGCAACTAGATGATGCTCTATACCAAATATCTAAGCTCTAAGCCTTACGGTTTCAGAGAAGAAGATTTTTAAAGATTTACTATATAACACTATGTAATAAAACTAGTGACCCCCGGGGCAGAGCCATTTTCGACCCCAGGAGAATAATTTGAACAATTTTTGTAGAGGACCACTACATGATGACACATACCAAATACCAAGGTTCTAGGCCTTGTGGTTTTAGAGAAGAAGATTTTTTTAAGTTTTCCCTATATAAGTCTATGTAAAACAAGTGACCCCTGGGCCAGGGCCATTTTTGACCCCAGGGGGATAGTTTGAACAATTTTGGTAGAGGACCACTAGATGATGCTGTATATCAAATATTTAGGCTCTTGGCCTTGTGGTTTTAAAGAAGATTTTCATGTTTTTCCTACATAACTACCCGGTATATGTAAACCAAAAAGACCCTAGGGCGTGGCTGATTTTGGCCCAGGAGACATAATTTGAACAAATTTAGTAGACATCCATTAGACAATGCTACTTACCAAATATCTAAGCTGTACACATTGTGGTTTGTGAGAAGAAGATTTTTAAAGATTTCCTATATAAGTCTATGTAAAATGAAGTGACCCCTGGGCCGGGGCCAATTTTGACCCCAGGGAAATAATTTGAACAATCTTTGTAGAGTTCCACTAGAGGGTGCTAAATGCCAAATATCTAAGCTCTAGGCCTAGTGGTTTCAGACAAGAAGATTTTTAAAGTTTTTCCTATATAAGTCTATGTAAAATGAAGTGACCCCTGGGGCGGGGCCAATTTTGACCCCAGGGAAATAATATGAAAAATCTTTGTAGAGTTCCACTAGAGGGTGCTAAATGACAAATATCTAAGCTCTATGCCTTGTGGTTTCAGAGAAGAAGATTTTTAAAGTTTTTCCTTTAGGTTGCCATGGCAACCAGAGTTCTGCTTGGAATTCCATTTTTTTTACAATTTTGAAAGGGAATCATCTAAGCATTATTCCTGTGAAGTTTCATCAAAATTGGCCAAGCCGTTTCAGAGAAGAAATCGATGGAAGCAATTGTTGACGACGCACGACGGAGGACGCACGACGGACGACGGACATCAGGCGGTCACAAAACCTCACCTTGTCACTTTGTGACAGGTGAGCTAAAAAAGTCTATAGGCATGATAGTGTCATAACTTTGTAAGTTTACATACCATAGGATTTTAACTTAATCTTTTCTGATGACTTGATATAATTTGTTAAATCTTACAATGAACACTGTCATAAGGTTTGTGAATGAAGTTTTGAATGAGTTATGTTCTTGTAACATAAACACACACCAACTTTTTTCAAGTAGCAGAACACAGCATCAAACAACAATACAGTTTAAACTTCTGATAATTCCAGCTTATCATGTACAATACAAATGTGAACTTTACATAAAAATATATGGTTCCTTAAAAGCCACTACTTACGAGCTGAGTTCGTGAACTCTTTCTGTGTTGTACTTGAGGGGTGTCAGCTCATGCCGTAAACAGTGCAAAGCCTCCAATACATGCCCATCCTCCAAAAGCTCTAAGTACTTTTGTTCCAGGATGAGAAATCTCATCTCCTAAAATAATTAACTTCCATTTTGTAACAATATGCATGGGCTTTGTCTATGCAATAAGGTGTTGACATTAATTTTCGTTCCTTATACTTATAAATTTTATTATCTTCATGAATCAATTGTAAAACTGGAAAAATGATTTCAAGGGTTGATTTTTAGCATTATATCAAAAACATGCAACAGAAAACTATCACTATTTAAAGATAGGCATGTTTTATCTACATCTAAGAAGCAAAAGGCTTTAATAAAATCTTCTGATGTGGCATTTAAATTCTAATTCAAAAATAAGCATTCCAGGATGTTGTTGTAACTAAAATTACATGTATTTCATAAATTCAGGTGCTTTCCTGCAATCATCTGTATGACCAACTCAATCTCGGATACTAAAATGACATATTAATGATTAACAATTACCAAAATATTCTGTGACTTCTCAACAAGTGTAAACAGGTCCTCCAAATCATCTTCATAGGCCTGCAAGAATAAGACAATATAATTCTTCTATGAGGGTCATTCAATAAAGAATGAGACTTTTATTGCAGCAGTTTACATGCCAGATAAATGAAATTTGGTACATACATCGCATGTCTTGTTAGCCATTCGCATGAAACGCAACATGGCCTATAATGACATCATCAAACGTGATATGACGTCTCACACTAGTATTCTTAGCATAATGGCCACGTTCACTGCCATTGAACACTGAGGGTATATAAAAATCAAGTACTACTAAGGTATTCAAAGTGTTGAAACACTGAATACCCTGCAAAGTGTGTGGTAAAGACACTCTAACGAAACCTACAGTTTACCTATGAATTGACAAATTTAAAAAGGGGAGAAATCATGTTGATCTAAAGTACAGCCCAGGATGGCCAGTGGAGGCAACTAGGCCAGAAGACTGAACATGAGAAGCATAGCCGCGCATTGGGTACCTCGCTGCTTATCTGATGACTAAAATGCGGACAGCAAGGACATCCCTCAAACTCTACTAAAAAGGAATGAAAAGGAAGGTGAAAGTTTTTTTAAATAAGATAGTTGCAATTGACGAAACATGGATTCGCAGTTAAGAGCAAGAATTTAAGCAACAATCATTTGAGTGGCATACAACGGCCTCATCAAGACCAATCAAGTTCAGGCAAAACTGACATTTAAAAATGATGATGATTTTCGCATACAATTGTGTTGGTGTATTACTTGCAGAGGGTATTCCGTTTGGCAAAACAGTTACTAAAGAAAGACTTCCTGATGAAAAAATTAAGTCCATCTATCAGAAATAAACACAGAACATTTTATTAAAAGACAAACCGTTTATCTTACATGACAATGCTTCATGCCATATATGCAAAATCCTTAAAAGATATTTTCAGGCTTAATTGCTAGAAGAATAGCTGATGTAGTAAATAATATACTGATTTATCAAAAGAAATAATACTTAATAGATTGCATGATATCTCACCCTCGTCCAGTCTCCAGCCATGATGTGAGATCTGAACTTCGCAGCAGCAGGGTGCTCTAACATACATCCTGACTCAGCAATCAGCTCATCTACTGTCTGGCTGTTAACATAATGAAAAAATAAGGCAAATGGTTATTTTTTGTTTTAAAGTAGGAATTCCACTACTTGTTTAGTATAGAAAATGTTTAAACATACAGTTTTGAATAATCATGAATAAACATGAACTGTATAATTATACTGAGAAGATGGTGTAAACTGAACTGCAATGCGGGATGGTGGTAATCTAATACATATTCTAATTTTTATATAAACTTGCATTAACATTGCAGTGCACCTGCTTTCATTATCTCTGTTCACACAAATAGTGATGATTCTTGTCTATTCTGTTCATGGTGCATGTAGGTTAATGTGCATAATTTGAAAATAAACATCAAGATTGAATTGGCAGCCAACTTTCAATGATACACAAATATTTCCAGTTCGATGACACCCCTACTGTTTTTCCTACATTCTTACTGAATAAAAAAATGCTTTATATCCTACAAAAACTTGTACATTGTTATCAAAAGGAGAGGAGAAATGTATAATAATGCCTCCATCATCTTGTGCTAACATTTGTTCATGTACCTTTTTTGTCACAGAGTCAGTAAACTTTATTTAACAATTTGCATTTTGAATTTTATTGAAAATGTCTGTATTTCTGCAAAGTTTTATTTAATGCATCATTTGCACTTAGTTTCAAATTTTTAAAATATATACTGCACTAAAATTTAATACATATATATTTCAATTTACCTTTAAACTTGTCATACAGTTAAAATAAATTATGATTATATGCAACATATATGTAAGCATGTAAACAGATCAAAAGTGTAAAATGCTGTCAATGCAGTCATGAAATGTAAATGTTGAGATAACCCCCATTATTTGACAGCTGATCAGATGGAAATCATTTTTTTAGAAACTTGCAAAAACTAATTGTATTTGTACACTCAGTATCACAAACTTAAATTTATTATCCTGCATGTCATTCAGAGAACGACACGAACAACAACGAACATAATTAGAATAATCTCTAGCTAACGAGCCTCAATTTCATATCCGTAATTTCGTTGTCATTCTTACTTTAGTCCAAGGCCTCTCAAATGTTGTCCGATCAATCGTATTATGTCCATGTCAGATCTCGACATTGTCTTTTGGGGAGATGGTTTGTCAGTGAAATCACCATTCATATTTCCCTCACAAGTGCCGTTTTGCTGCGAAACCGACGGCATATCCACGGTTTCTCCATTGTGTTGTTGTGTGGTACCATTGGTCTGCATACTGACACAAGTTTTCAGCTTTTTCCGCGGTGGAGGGGTAAATCCACCGCTCTCGGAGTCGGACGACGATGCCAGTATGTTAGCGCACAATTGTAGGGTTTCTATCTGTCTGGATGAGCAACCCAGATAAAATTATTGCAAGAAAACGAGACATGTATGCACAAATATCTAGTCCACTGTCCAATGTTTTCCTTTATGACGTCACGTGCACTTTACAAAGGATGATGGGAAATATCGCAAAAAGAGATTTTAATTTCTTTAACTAATACAGTAAAATAAAGGCCATATTAGAATTTCATCAGTTTTAAAACACAGTGGTTTATTCATTCTCTTACAGATTTATCGCGAAACCTTGCAATTTATGTATAAAAAGTCACTGGAATATATGCACATAGTGACGTCATGCCTGCTGTCTGAATTAACCACGCCCCTTTGTTTACATTCTGTGCACGAGAATGATTAGGTCTTGTCACATCTCAGAATATTGCTCTTTCTGTAGTTTCTATACTCACAACTCAATAAAAAGGGAACTTGAAAGAGGAACATAGAATTATGTTAATTATGACACAAACCAACCAAATCTGTACACTGGATATGTAATCCCATGTTATCATACATGGAGTGAAAGTGATATCAGGGTCCTCAAATATTTACAACGTATTTAATAACACATATTGTTATTGGCTCATCATGTGATTATCATAGATCTAGATCTATTTCTAAAATTTTGTTTGGTCATTTCACAAAATTTTCCTTGGTGGGTCTTTGCATAGTTAATCACTTAACAAGAGACTGACAAGTGTCCTTTTATAATACAAACTGTTAAATTCACTGTTAGGAGATAGGGTTTCAAGTCAAGTCAGAATTGGTTTCAAGTCAAATCAGAATTTTACACCTTAAATTTCTCGTATTTTTTGGAAACAGCAACTCTTTCACATTCACATATATCTTAGAGAAAAAAACTTTGTGTAGTAGCGCCCTTTACAGGTAGCCTCGGTAGCTCAATTGGTAGAGCGACTGCACGGTAAGCCGGAGGTCCGAGGTTCAAATCCTGGTCGAGGCCTACACATTTTCTCCCCTCTGTTTCATTTGGTGGCCAGTCGGAATCGATTTACCCTTGGAGCTCTACTGGGCGAAGCACTGGCTGGGGTAGTCGATATGAACCTGCGTTGTAGAGACATTTGCCGATAGTGGCTTATTTAGAAGGGAGGAATGTAGTAGCGTCCTTTACAGGTAGCCTCGGTAGCTCAATTGGTAGAGCGACGGCACGGTAAGCCGGAGGTCCGAGGTTCAAATCCTGGTCGAGGCCTACACATTTGCTCCCCTCTGTTTCATTTGTATATCATCAAATATCCTCATATTGCAAAGTTTTTGTGACAATTACTTACTAACATATTGGTAGTTTACTTACCACAATGAATCTTAAAACCTAGTTTAGTGACAGTAGGTCCTGAGTTTTTCAGTGTTGATCAGAAAGAAATTTTGATATGAAGGTCACTTTGACAGTCTGGCCCCCAAAATAATAGGTGTTTCTACTAACCATGTAAAAAGCTTCATACAACCTTTTGTAATTATAAATGTTTAGAGGTCATCTACTTATGGTACCCAAGTAAATTCGTATACCAGGTTAGGTGACTGTATGTCCAATCAGTTATTGATTGAAAACCAGTTCTGATTTCAGTCCCCATGATCTTGACAGTTGACAGTGCGACCAAAATACCAGCTGATGACCATAACTAACCTCAATATAGAGATTGGTGACTTTACGTCAACCATTTTGGACTTGAAGTTCAATGTGACCTAGACCTTTGACAGATTGATCACAAGTTTTACAATTGTCATTGTCTGAAACCCATGATCATGGTGTAGGTCCAATGGATCAGAAACCAGCTTTCACTCAGTAGTTAGGTTGACTTTGACCTCTAATGGCTAGGTCAGAAAAACAGTAAGGGTCATCATAAGACCATGCCCATTCTCTGAAGCTGTAGACCAACCATTCTTCTATTATTTGCTTAACACTGAGTCTGATTAGAATATCACTGGAAATCCATGGAAATCATCTGTTAATCATGTTCTATCCTAGGTACAACCCCTCTTCAGTTGTTGATCAAAATAATACAAGTTTGATTTGAAAGTTGTCCTGACCTTGACCTTTGAGCCCACAATCAGTAAGTTATCTAGGTCTTATACTTAGTCTCTTGACTCTAGGTCCAGCTATACAGATATGGATCAGAGAACAATTATAATTTGAAGGTCACTTTGACCTGCACCATATATGATATGATCCCAAATCTATGTGGTTCTTAAGATATGCTCTAGAAACCAGAGTTGTGATGGCTGTACAGGCAGACATCAGGTAGAATAGAGGGAGAAGGCGATCACTATATGTATCCAACTCTCCAAGATCATCATCAAGTACATAAAATTATGCACAAAAAAAACATGCACTGTGGCACTGACCTTTTATCTAGGGGCCTGGCTCTTGCATGCAACATACCATCTTATTATGGTCATCATTTGTGCCAAGTTATATTGAGAGTTGTATGGGAATAATGAAGTTATTTCCTGGACAAGATTTCCTCACATATACATGTAAACATGCACATGGGCCTAAACAGACTAACAGACGGGTGCAACTTTATATCCCCAATATAAGTTGATTTGGAAAAGTTTTTTCATGGCAGATAAACTGCTGTACCTCATTATCTGTATCTTCAAATTTAACATCAATAATACCTTGCAAGTCCTTTCACTCCCGAATGTGACAGACAATATAATAAAAACATTGGATGCAAGTTAACAATATTGGATATTATTTTATAATAATCTTTTCTAGATCACGCTTACTACTGTACAAACTGTTTGCCATGTCCAGAGACATGTTTGTACAGTGAAATGTGCATGTATTGATAACTGTTATATTAACTGCCGATGGTATAAATAGGAAATAGAATATGTTTTTTTTTTGTTCCTGCAGACTAGGAAACCAATGAGGTAATAAACATCATAATTATCCTGTTCAAAAGCTGTCACTTAATGCACTTGTGTTAATCCACAAGATGAAATTAAGGTATGTGAGAACACCTTCGCTAGAGAAAATGGGTCAAATATAGACAAAACCAAAATTCCTTAATATAATTTATTATATAAATGAATCGTCCTATCTGTATAACAAATTATTCTTGTATACACAAATAACACATACAAACGATATCACATGTAAACAAACATATTTATGTAGATAAAGGTCCCATCAAGTGATAAAAATTGTAACAGATTCCAAGCAGCAGGTAAAATGACAACTGAAAGCTATAGCACTGCAAACCAACTTTACCCTTTACTCCAAATATACGCATTTATTACATGTGCAAACAGTGTAGATCAAGATCAGCAGGCATATTTATGCCATCTGATCACGATCTGCACTGTTTGTTTTTTGGTCAATAATAACCTAATAAGTCAAAGAGCGAACAGTGCAGATCCTGATCAGATGGCATGGATGTGCTAGCTGATCTGGATCTACACCGTTTGCCCACACCAAAGGTGTATATATGGAGCAAAGGGTTAATGTAGACAGCACTGAGTTGAGCTATCTAGAACTTAAACAGGACAGGGGCAATAATGGCAGAAAACTGTTGGATGTTTGAAGACAAGGAGTATACCTTAAAATATTTTGCTGAATAATTATTTTGTTTCATGACAAAACACTTGTTAATAATGATTTTAGTTAAATTCAAGCTGTGTCATAGCTTTCCAAACAGAACAACAGTTTGTGTAGAACTTGGAGGCACATTCAATGATTCTCATTATGGGTAACTGAATCGGCACATTGCTAATAGTTTGATGTAATGCTTAATAAATAAATGTGTATATGAATGGTAATGACAGAGGTCAATCAGAATAGAACCAAGCATCAGTTAATAATGAGATTTGCCCTTTAATATGTAAAACAGTAAACTTGGCTCTATATTGCTGGTGGTCAGTTTCATCCTATTATCTCACCCATTTGATGAATGCTCTGAAAAGTGATACAAAAACTGACACGTCAATGAGATACATATTTAACATTTAAGCATGACCTTGACCTTATATGACTAGAGAATAAGTACCAAGTTTTATTCTACATCCTTCAACAGAATGATAATGCGGATCACAATCTATGAAAGCTTCCTGTGAATCAATGACTTTGAACTTGTATATGCTTACAATGCTTTGATACTGCATATCCTCTTAGTAAAGTCAATGTTTCTGCCAAGTTGTTTTTTTTTCTCTGAAATTTTTGAATGATTTTTTTATATAAACCTGACATGTCAACTGACCTGACCTTCATTTAGTCTGACTGAATGATCAGATGGATGGACGGAAACTGTTGCTATGTCTTGTAGCTATGTGGTAGGGGTTTAACTAAATCTAACCTGAACATACATAAGCTGGACCCAGGTGTTTGTGTAACAAGTGTAGTTCTCGCAGGGAAACAGCTGTGTGCCGCAATGTATGTTAGAATGACTAAAGAATGATTAAACAAATTTAAATATGTATTTGGAAGAAAGAAAACATTCTCTGGCAACAGATGAACATCTTTTAAGTCTTCGGTGAAAATAAATTTAAAAATTCTAACAAAGAAATCATTTTGAAAAGAAAATAAAGGCATTAGCAATATTCTAAATATGCGGACACCATTATTAAGGCACTTGTAATACAACAATGCAATGTCTGAAATAAATATGTTCAATGTGAACTATTTTACGTTAACTATGTCACTATAAAGTCTTACAATGCATGAAAACACTGAAATACGGGACAAACTTGAACTCTGAGGCACAGTTATCAGAAATATTAACATTTAACATTTCTTTCCACACTTTTATGAGGTAATATATCTGTTCTATGTAACTTGTTGTTTTTTTTTAAATATTCACAAGTGTTGTTGTGTTGTTTATGTAGTTAGACCCTTTATACATGGATACTCTTTTAATTAAAAGGTTGACCAGTGTAAGATCAAATGTTTATGTGTGCAGTCAGATCAGGATGTATACTGTTTGCTTCTTGCTCAGGAATAAGAAATCTAAGAGCAAACAGTTAAGGTAACAAAGTTTAAAAGTTCTAAAAACAAAGATTTCAAAGTGATCCAAAGACATGCTCAATATCATGGTGGAAAAACTAATTTACTGTTTTGCTTACATAACTTAAACCATTTATTCACTATACTTTGCAAACACATACAATGCTTAACCTGTGCTAGTGGTCACTGGCTTTATCAAGTAAACAAAAGAACCATATAATCTGTAATTCATCTATCTGCCTAAAAGAACCACCTGGTGTAAGTAGCCACTTCATTTCGGTAAATGCTTTATGGCAGACAGATTAATTTCAAATTTCCGGCTTGCTGGTATATTTTTATTTCCTGTTACAGATAACCCTTTACTTCATATAAACGGGTTTTATTGCTTGTGTGATCAGTGTAGATCCAAATTAGCCAGCAAATCTGTGCCATCTGATCAGGATCTACATTAGTTGCTTATTGGTCAGAAATAACCTAATGAATAAACAAGAGGGCCATGATGGCCCTATATCGCTCACCTGAGTACAAAAGTACTCTCAGCTTTACCCCAGGGCCTACATTTAAATAATGCTGGTAAAGGGTCTCTTTACAATACTCAACACGAAATATCTAAGGTCTAGTCGCATTAGTTTCAGAGAAAAATGATTATTTATATTTTCCTATATAAATCAATGCAAACTAAGAGAACCCTGGGGCGTGGCCAATTTTGGCCCAGGGGACTTAATTTGAACAGACTTGGTAGATATCCACTAGACAATGCTACATACCAAATATCTAAGCTTTAGGCATTGAGGTTACAAGTAGAAAGATTTTTAAAGTTTGCCTTATTCACATGTTAAGGGCCCCCGGGGCGGGGACAATTTTGACCCCAGGGCCAACTTTTAAACAAAGTTGATAAAGGGTCTGTACCCAATACTCAGCACCAAATATCTAAGATCTAGTCCTATTAGTTTTGGAGAAAAATGATTTTTCATGTTTTTCCTATATAACTATATGTAAACCAAGAGAACCCTAGGGCGTGGCAGATTTCGGCCCAGGGGACATAATTTGAACAAATTTAGTAGACATCCATTAGACAATGCTACTTACAAAATATCTAAGCTGTACGCATTGTGGTTTGTGAGAAGCTTTTTAAAGATTTCCTATATAAGTCTATGTAAAATGAAGTGACCCCCGGGGCGGGGCCAATTTTGACCCCAGGGAAATAATTTGAATAATCTTTGTAGAGTTCCACTAGAGGGTGCTAAATGCCAAATATCTAAGCTCTAGGCCTTGTGGTTTCAGACAAGAAGATTTTTAAAGTTTTTCCTATAGGTCTATGTAAAATTAAGTGACCCCTGGGGCGGGGCCAATTTTGACCCCAGGGAAATAATTTGAACAATCTTTGTAGAGTTCCACTAGAGGATGCCAAATGCCAAATATGTAAGCTCTAGGCCTTGTGGTTTCAGACAAGAAGATTTTTAAAGTTTTTCCTATATAAGTCTATATAAAATGAAGTGACCCCTGGGGCGGGGCCAATTTTGACCCCAGGGAAATAATTTGAACAATCTTAGTAGAGTTCCACTAGAGGATGCTAAATGCCAAATATCTAAGCTCTATGCCTTGTGGTTTCAGACAAGAAGATTTTTAAAGTTTTTCTTATATAAGTCTATGTAAAATGAAGTGAACCCTGGGGCGGGGCCAATTTTGACCCCAGGGAAATAATTTGAACAATCTTTGTAGAGTTCCACTAGAGGATGCCAAATGCCAAATATCTAAGCTCTAGGCCTTGTGGTTTCAGACAAGAAGATTTTTAAAGTTTTTCCTTTCGGTTGCCATGGCAACCAGAATTCTGCATGGAATTGATTTCTTTGAACAACTTTGGAAGAGCTTCATGCAAGGAACATCTGTGGCAAGTTTCATCAACTTTGGCCCAGGGGTTTAAGAGGAGATGTTGTTTAAAGCAAAAATTGACGACGCACGACGGACACAGGGCGATCCTAAAAGCTCACCATGAGCACAAGTGCTCAGGTGAGCTAAAAACAAAGTGTAGATTCTGATTAGATGGCACAAATGTGGTGGGTGATCTGGATCTTCATTGTTTGCCAATGGAATATCCCATGGAGTAAAGGTTAAGCGGATTAGCAGAAGGGTATGAGGAATTTCAAGCGCAATGCCAACAGCAATATTACCCTGAAATAACGACCCAATTACACAATTAACATCACAAACCTATATACAAAATATTTAAGTAGATATTTGCCATATAAAATATTATGAGTAACATCTTTTTTAATGTCTGATTATGTTTCAGCTACCAAATATTGCACAGAAATGTCAAGATATGTAAAATATTAAAATATAATTGCTGCTAAATCTTTGATAAATATTTGCTATAAATAGTGTTTTCATGAATCTTGCAAACATAAAAAAATTCCCATTTAATTTCATAACATTGCTTGAAAAGTTCATAATTTATATTACAGATCTGTTAAATTTTTGTTAACATGAACACTGCTTGTCACAGATGTGTTTAACCCTTGCTGTAGTTCCGAATATCTCTACAGGACTTAATTCAAATACCGCATGAGATTGTGAAGCTCGATTTACATAATAGATTCCAAATAGTGTAGACCCTGATCAGTTTGCATTCCAGACAGATGGACCAAGATCATAAAATTGAGAGACCAGTCTCTAAAGTCTAGCTTTTGTTTGGGCTCTTAGAAGACTGGGTTCAATTTCAACCAATCACCTGCTCAAATCTGAAGACTGGTTGACAATCTTATGTTTATGATCTAAGGCCAAGGTAACAGGAAGATTTAAAAAAATGTCTTATTCTGACTTAAGTATCTGAACATCTGTTTATCTAACTACCGGTTCCAGTAGAGTGTAAAACATGTCTTACTACCAGTCTAAGGATTGGAAGTTCCATCCCCACTACTTATACTAAACTTTCAGCCTTTGTATGAAACTTTAAACCAATGTCTGGTATATTGGTGCTAAACTGCGGGCACCTAAGTGAAATTAAATTGAAAAAAAAACGAAAACATTCTGTACCTCCAGCACATGTATGATATAAACTGTGTTATGCCAAAAAAACAAAGAGCCTATAAAGATATTGGTGTTAATTTGCAGTTTGCAGGCCCCTATCCACTCTGAAAGAAGACATTAAAATGTAATTTTTAGGAGATAAAAACTGTTTGTTACAAGCCTTTGAAAAATAAACTGTATTACTTATATGTTAACGGTACATTTGAAATAACACTTTTTAAAATGAAAGAAGGTTTAAATAGAGGGCTGTGGATTCTGAAAAACTAAACATCAACTTTGTTGGGCCCTTGCTTGGAGCTATCTTATTTTACAACACATATTAATCTACATATTTTAAAATAAGACATTGATTTATTTCAGACATATTTACCCTGAAAACCCTGTTTTCAGAACATTTGATTTTTCACTATAAACACAGAACCCTTTCCTTCATATATATGCATTTTTTTGCATGTGCAACCAGTGTAGATCCAGACCAGCCGGCACATCCATTCCATCTGATCAGGATCTACACTGTTCATGTTTTGGTCAGAAATAACATAATAAACCAAATAAACAGTGCAAATCCTGATCAGACAGCACATATCTGCAGGATGATCTGGATATACAATGTTTGTCCATGTCATAAAGATGTATGTATGGAGGAAAGTGTTAACAGGAAAAATAAGGATCTTAACCTCAGGATTCAGGGCCAGTTCTGGTGGGGAGCAGGTCTGATGATTTATTTTTAAACTTTAACCACAAAATAACTAATTTAACAAAAATGTATGCTATGAAATTTAAAACTAACTCCTAAGTTAGTTGAGAAGTTAAATGTAGAGAGTCCCATGTCTGCTTGCTCCCTCATCCCCAATGTCTGGACCAAATTCATCCTGTATATGTAACTGGTTCACTGATGCTGTTGCCATGGCAATATCTGGTATTGTGTCACTTAAAGTGCTGCGGTTACTGCTCAAGGTGCCACTACGATTACTGTTCAAGGTAGCTGTGCGACTGTTGTCATGGTCACTGCCAGGGCTGCTAGATGGAGACTGTAAAATAACAAATATGTAAAAAGACATGGCCAAGTTTATACAAGCCCAGTGTCATATCTCTGCCAATTTCACTGATGGCCTAACTGATGAAAGTCTTACAACTAACAAGCAAACTTGTAACTGGAACTTATCAGTATTAAGATCTCATGACCAGGCTTCTTCTGTCAATCTGCTCTTTTTTAACTGTGTTTGAAAGATTTCCATAAGTTTAGAAAGATTCAGTGAATGTTCAGTAACAATTCTACTTGAAACTTTATGATATGTTGTTACTTGCAATAGGTTGTGTTCCTTACGAATGATTTGAGCACCTGTATATAATAGATATAAATAAATTTAAAAGTAAGTGCCATTGCTGCCAGTTCGCCCAAGGTGCTATAAAAACAACTTGAATGAACATAAAGAACATATCAAGAGTCTGTGGTTAAAAAGTGCTTCACTCCTTAAAACTAAAAAAATGTTATATGAAATTACAGAAAACATTAATTTTGGAATCAAATGAGAATGAACACAACAAATGTTGTTTTTTCTAACATCAAATAATGTTTACCTTTTAAATTATCAAAGATCAACTGAAAATTAAATCAAAATGGAGTACCTCAATTAAAGGCGGTCTGTAAGACTTGGTGGGTGAATTCAGGGGGGAAACACGGTGAACTGGTTTCGGTGGAGTTGCTTTTCTCCGTCGTATCTGCAACTGTGGACTAGAGTGCCTCCTTGACACACCTCTGTGACAATTACGATCCACATAACCATGAACTGGATCATTAGTGTAATAATACTGGATATTCTGTAGAACATCAACAGTAGCATCAGGCCAACCAAACTCCCGGACAACTCGTAGCTGTAGCTGACACATGACTGTCCGTCTGTCCAGGTATGACTGGTTAAAAGCTCGCTGTACCTGGGGCAAGGATTGCAACTCTTGCTCTCTTTGAACCATTAGTTGTAATGTTTCTGTGTTTGGTACTGCAAAATATTATGTCATATGTAAATAAGCATAAATTGATATAAGAAAAAGAGCTCTATCTGATGTGTTTTGTTAATAGTAAATGGTGACTTTCTCAAGCTACTGCCTGCAACAACTGTAAATGGTGACTGACCTCGAGCTTCTGCAATGACTGTTAAGAACATCATCCTGTGATACTTTTTTTTCTATCAGGTGAACACATTTATTTGCAGCAAACATTTTCCAAATTTACTAAGATCAGAAATTAGAGAGAAAAACATAAGAAATACCTTGACCATGACTTAATATAATCTTGAAGAGGTCCTCAAACAAATGGGTCAATAAGTGCTGTTGCATGTGTTAACAACATGGAAAGTATCTTTTATTATCAAAGTAAAGGGAAGTCTGACATAACTAGAATTATCACTGAAAGTGATTAAATACCCCCACATGTGTGCTTGATACTTGAACTGGGAATTCTTACGATCAATGTGTGCCAAAAAATGTTAAAATATGTGAAGCCTTTCATAAGAAATCATCCAGAAACCATATTTTCTTTTTTAGTAACAGTGAACAGTGACCTTGACCCCACAAGGCCCATTTTCAATACCAAGTTTCGTCTTTACTGACATATTTTACCTACATAGCAATTTTCACCACAATATCTCATTCTGAACTACAGTTATTGAGCATATACAGTTTTTCTATTTTTAGTAACAGTGACCTTGACCCCACAGGCCTTACTTTCAATTCCAAAAGTCGTCTTCACAGAAACCACCAATACACCAAATTTCATTCAAGAATCTCATTCTAAGCTATAGTTACTGAGTGGAAATGAAGTTCTGAAGTTAAAATAACAGTGACCTTGACCTTGAACCCAAAGGCCCCAAAGTCAAACCTAACCTGTATCCTGTAATGTTACATCTGTGCCCCCAAAAATAATTAAATCTATGAAGTATTTCATGAGTTATCGTCCAGGAATAGTTTTTCCATTTTAAGCAACACTGACCTTGACCTTGACCCCACAGGCCCCAGAGTCGAAATCATCCTGTAACTTCTGATGTTACATCTATGTCCCAAAAAAGGATTTAATCTGTAAAGTATTTCATGAGTAATCATCCGGAAACCATTTTTCTATTTTCAGTAACAGTCACCTTGACATTGACCCCACCAGCCCCAAAGTTGAACCTGACCTGTATCTTGTGATGCTACGTCCCAAAAAAGGATTTAATCTGTAAAGTATTTCATGAGCAGTCATCCGGAAACCATTTTTCTATTTTTAGTAACAGTGACCTTGACATTGACCCCACCAGCCCCAAAGTTGAACCTGACCTGTATCTTGTGATGCTACACCTGTGTACCAAATAATTTTAAAATATTTGATGCCTTTAAGGAGTTATCGTCTAGAAAGCATTTTTCTATTTTAAGTTACAGTGACCTTGACACTGGCCCCACCAGCCCCAAAATGGAACTTGACCTGTATCTTATAATGTTACACCTGTGAACCAAAAATCATTTAAATCTGTCAAGCCTTTCATGAGTTATCATCCGGAAACGAAGAATCCGACCGACCGACAGACTGACCAACAAGCTCACTCTTATATACCCCCTCAAACTTCGTTTGTGAGGTATAACAATCACATAATCAAATCAAAATAAATATCATATACATGTATTTATAATAAAGAACAAACCTGGTATAGTTCCTGACACAATGTCTATATTATGTATGGGTGTAGGATTGTAAGTCATAAACTGTTGAATGTATTGAGGGTCCTCCACCATGTACAGGGTGTCAGGTATAGATGACATGTGAATGGGTCGCACTCGTGTCACCTCATGATCCTGGCCAGACAGCTGGCGATCTTCTAAAACACTCTGTATCAAACAATAAAATGTTATCATCATCTATGAATAATGCCAATTGCTAGCATGCACAGCTATATCATGCACAAAAACAGAACCGTTTTTTTTTTTGTTTTTTTTACTTTTTAATAATGTCAAAACTTTTGAGCAAAAATGGGATTAACTTTTTTAAAAAGGTTGCCATTTATATATGAAGCAGGTCTAGTTTTTGAACTCTTCCAAGATCCATCAGATATTTCAGGATTCTGGTGCAAAAGTGCAGCCTGTTTCGAGTCAACCAAAATATGACTATATTGAGCTTGCTCAACTGGCCAAATAAAACAGCAGAAGCTAGAAAACATTCTGACAAATCAAACTATATTAACTATTTTTGGCTCAGGAAGTTGTATTATGCAGCAATAAGAACCAGTATCGAATTTCTCCAAAACATCAGATAAATAATGTTGCCTTTATTGCATTAAAGATGAGATCAACATTGGAATGATCTCTGTGAAATCCTTCACTGAACTTTAAGCCCTGCAAAGCTAACAGTTTATGCGGTACATTACAGATTAATGACAGATTAATTAATGATCAGTTGTACCTCTCTTCAGTAATGGTATTACCTTAGCTTCCTCAAAGTATGGAGTAAACAGCCTGGGTCTGATGAACATGCCATTGTTCTTCCCAGGTACCCAAGCTGAGGCACTCTGACTGGTGGCACCATCATCACTCATCATGTGACTGGGTGGGGTACTCACTAAACCTCGTCTTATGGCACTTATTAGGACCTCACTGCTGTAAGGGATGACATGGTCCATTCTCACAAGTGGCAGAACCTCTGCTAGGATATCACGTAACTCCACATCATTGAGATCTCTGCGTTTTACACCTTTTTTACTTACACTGTGTGCTGTATGACTCAGCAAATTTGGCTCTGAAACAACAAAGCAACAAAATAAATCAGTCAGGCAACCTACAAAAGTATGTGATCTAATATATGTCTGGAAGAGTCAATCAGTACCGTGTAAACAGTAGTTCAAATAGTGTATAAACTATAACCCTTTGCTCTAAGGAATATATCAATATGATACATGGTATACATATATCTGTGCAGTCTTATCTTGATGTAGATTGTTCCCTTCTCAGTCAGAAAGCTTACAGTATAGATACTGATTAAACTGCACAGAAGCCCAGCCTAAACTGAGCCTACACTTGTTGCATATGGGATAAAAGCCATATCTATAGAGTAAAAGGATAAAGCTATGTCTTGGGAATGTTATTCTTCTATCTTGATGAATAACACATATATGTTTACCTCTTTTCTCTATTCTTTTAACCAAATGATGTTCACCCCATTTCATTACAGCTGACAGTATGTCCAGCTCTCCTGCCTAAAATGAAAAAAAAAACATTAAATTGAGTTAATTTATAAGATGCTTATGCCTTTGACAACAAAGCAAGTCATTGTGTTTCAAAATATTCTCTCCCAATATTTACTCATCACTTCATGTTTCAAACATGCACTATTTTATGATAATCACTATACTATACTGTTGTTAACTGGATTATCCTATTAAAAATAAAAGCAAGTCTTTTCTATTATCGTAAATTAATATTAACCCTCTAGGCCCTATTTACTACCAGTGGTACCACCCTTGACAAAAATCAGCCAGCAAATTCATGCAGTCTGATTTTTGTCCACACTGTTGCTAGTATGTCAATTTCTGGAAAACCAGTGATGATACAAGTAATTTACCACTTTTGACCCCCCACCCACTTACTAATTATGCAGGAAAATTTAGGAACAGTAGTCAAATCGACCAAACAGTATAAACATATTGTGTCCGTTGTATTTTAATTATGAAGTAACTATTTGACTCTTGCATGTAAATTAAAATAATGCTGAAGTAATTTTAAGAATTTGAAGAACGCTGAATACAGCAATGACACTCAACAATATTATTATGACCCAAAATGACCCCTTAACAATTCTGGAAAGGGGTCAGACAACTCCTGGTTTTTGAAGCTATTGAAAACCCTGAAAACATCTTACGAATAATGGATGAACTTGCTCAAGTTCAAAGAGAAGACAAGTCCAATGACAAAAAAAATTAGCGGGTAAATGGTAAAGAATTATGTTACCTGCAGGAGATCTGAGCTAAGAGCTTCAATGAGATGAGATTTATTGAGTTCAAACAGGACAGGCGAGTTGGCAACTTGAATGAATTCCTCACGTAGGAAGTGTAGAGCCTGCTGTAGCACCCAGTTTGAACCATGAGGTTCAGCACTCCATGTAAGAACAGACATCAAGTTCTCCACCGTGATATTGTCTGCTATTATGTCCTCACATCCTGTACAAATGCAAGAATTACTGTATGAGTAGTGTCACTGGAATTAAATATCTTCACACCACTGTTGCTACATATGGAAAAGGAAAATATTGCTGCATTGGCATATTCATTTAAAAATGCATGCTTCTTTGATATATTTTTTGTTTATAATCATGTTTGTAGCAATTTTTTTTCTCTTTAATTTTGTCTGAAAATCATCTACTCCTAGCTTTTAGCAAGTAGTCAGAAAGAGTATAATTATATACATAAATAGCTTATTAACATTTTCTGTTGTTACATCAGTTTAGAGACATACCCTGTGAAAGCGCTGGAAAATCCAAGAACTGTCCAATCTGGTATATCTCCATGGCTTCATCCACCATTGTCATTTGACCTTTGCCTGCCACTATAGCTTGAACTTCACTCAGACTACACATACTTGCACTGCCCCGCATAATTAAAGATAAATCTACTACATCTAAATATATAGCATGCAATAACACACGAGCATATCGTCTTGGGATCACAGATTCATCTAACAATATCCTTGTAGGTGAAGTCAAGTCTGTCAAATCTTCACCTGAGCGAGCCCTTCGTAAAATCATATTCCTAAAAAATGGAGATCTGGCAGCCAGCATAGCTTTGTGACAAGGCAATTCATGTTTAGATCGACTCAACCCATCAGAAGAACCCGCCTCTGACGAGAAACTTTCATTCAGATCTACTTCACTAGTAAATACAAGTAAAGCATCTGTATAATCACTGGTATCTAATAACATCCGCAAGTCCTGTTCAAGGGGATTTGGCATTCCTAGTTCCGCTGCCACTTTGAGAAGAATGTCACGATTTTCAAGGTGCAGATCTTCATGATTCAATGTATTAGTGTAAAGATATCTAAGTAATGCAGAAAATAAAGTAACATTTACACCATGAGTCCGTAGTTTGATTGGTATTTGAGGATAAGTGTCATGACTTCGGGATAGAATGTCTCTAAAAAAGGGGCTTCGTACAGCTAGAAGTGCACGATGTGCTGGGAAGCACACACCTTTATAAATTAAATCAATATCTGAGCAAAACTTGAAGTCATATAAGTGTGATAAATCATGACTGTATGTGTTAGCAGGTGGACGTGCTAGATTTGTGGTGATAGCTAATTCCTTCAGTGCTATCAAAGCTTCATATTCTTGAATAAGAACATTTATATCTCGTGTAGACCAAGAAGAAATCAATTCCCGCAGTGCTCTGCCATAGTCACATGATCTGCTGTGTCTTCTCACCCGTATCAATTTCTTCCGAAGTGTTGAAAACTTGGAAGCCTTTTTCTTCTTATCTTTGCTTGCTAGATCAGAATCTGAAACTGCATAGGAGTGAGCCAATCTTGAAAATGTCTGCATTTTTGATGGTGAGCCGGTACAGGACTGGCTTCCTTCAGGAAATGATGTGTTTGTTCCCATTCTTTAAATTAATTCCAACACTGCACTTGGCAGCTCTTCAACCTGTAACAAGTAATATAACATATGATAAGTAGTGATGTGCAGTGATGAGAGGAAGACTTGATTAATTATGTGTAAAAGCTACTTGAAGCTGATAATCAATATCATTCTCTTATTAGTGATTTATATTGATGTTAACCACTGACTCTAAAGAACTGCACAGTAAAGCATATCTATTTCATATATTTGTACTAGACATGATTGAAATTAATTGCATGTAAAAATTCTGTTGCAAAGTGGATTGTTGCCCCCAATGTGATTTCACAATCACAAATTATAATAAAACTTGTTCATTGGCTAAGTTTTAATAATATTAAGTGTCCCAAATTGAAATAGTATATAGATCCTAAGTTCTGTCTAACTATAATTCACAGTTTGTAGAGGCAAAAATAAAGTTTTAGATGACTAAAGCTTATCAGCATACAGGTAAATTTTATGAGTATTGCAAAAACACATCAGTCATATATAAAATTGATTTATCTGAAATAAAATAATCTAACCATGATGGTGATAAGCAGTATTCAACTGAAAAATTGTACAAGAAATAAAATAGTTTCAAAACAAATAGTTTTCTTGCCTTCCTGTATACATTTATCATTTCTTAAGCACTACTACAAGGAAATCATTGGCAAGTAAATCTAAATGTTTATTTTCAATTTATAGTTTTTTTGTCAATGCTTAGTTTTTTCTTGATTTATGTTTAACAAGTATCCTTACTGATCTAAACAGTAAAGACAGAATAAATATTTACTATAATTAAGTAAAAGCACTGATTAGAATACTTATATGGTTTTGTGTAAATGGTTTTATTAAATTTGACAAAAGTCTTTGGCACCAAAAAGGATGTGCATCTTAAAAACGTGCATTTTGAAACATCTGATTACAAATCAAGGATGTTTAATATTAAAACCAAACAAATGAATTAGTATTTGTTTAACAAACACATCTGAGTAAGACCTGCAAAAACAAAAATTAACATAAATAGGAGTTTTTTGGACAGTCTGGCATTTGTATTATTACTTATTGAAGTTTATAATGGAAGAAATTACAATAAAAATGTCCTAATTTTGGTGTCAAATTGCATGTGCATCCTGTACAACGTAATTTTACATGTATTTTGACCCATCTAATAACTGTGCCAACAACGGATGGGGTCAATTGCTTGAAAGGTAAATTAAATTAATTACAACCAAGTTTCACTTCACAGAAGACATTGTATATGTGGAAGGCTATGTCAACACTTCAAATATTTGGTAAGATTCACAAATTGTTTTAAGTTCTAATGATTGTGATGACTATCACTTGCTATATATCTATAATCAGAAAACTGTACATCATTTGTCATCCTGTCTTGATTAATCTAATCAATCTGTCACCTTAACCCTTTACTCCATATATAGGCATTTTATCATGAGCAACCAGTGTAGCTTAAGATGGTCAGCCAGCACATCAGTGCCGTCTGATCAGAATCTACACTGTTCATTTTTTTGGTTAGAAATAACATAATAAATCAAATAGTGAACCGTGCAGATCCTGATCAGACGGAGTAAGGAATTAAAATAACAAGTTTTGTTGCAATAGCAATCCAAACTTAAGGCTGACATTTATGATTAAGGGCAGAATGTTCACGGGGAAAAAGGCAGTGTGTGAGGTTAAGGGCATAAGGCTGATCTTCAAAAAGGACTGGGCAAAACACCCTGCTATTACGTAAAAGATACAACACTGTGACCACTTTAGGCATATCTCACAAAAGATTTCAGCTACGAGTTAATGTGTGAATAACACAACTGGTTTCAAATGCTGTTGTTTTTTTACCTAAATTAACAAGAAAAAATGAAACAAGAGGTGTTTGTCAAACACAAATGCCCCCCCTGACGTGCAAGTGATATCTATTAGCATTGAATTTAAATTTTTGGAAATTTAGAGACTTTTGTAAGCTTTAGCAATGAAGGGTACCAGTCATGAAAGCAATTTACAAGACGGTGGAACTCCTATATATCAATAACCAGGTCATCCAATGAGAGGATTACATTTACCTCGACAAACATAAGCGCGTGTAGATTAACCTAGTCTAACACAAAGGATTTTATTGTAATTTAAATCTGTAGATTATTGTATTTTAAATATCACGGTTCTTCTATTGGTCATGACCAACCTCCACACCAAATATGAGGACTGTATCACAAAGCGTTGTCTAGTTATTGATCGGACAATGTTTTTGTGGTCAAGGCCACTGTGACCTTGACCTTTGACCTACTGACCCCAAAATCAATAGGGGTCTTCTACTGGTCATGACCAACCTCCACACCAAATATGAGGACTGTATCACAAAGCGTTGTCTAGTTATTGATCGGACAAGGTTTTTGTGGTCAAGGCCACTGTGACCTTGACCTTTGACCTACTGACCCCAAAATCAATAGGGGTCTTCTACTGGTCATGACCAACCTCCACACCAAATATGAGGACTGTATCACAAAGCGTTGTCTAGTTATTGATCGGACAAGGTTTTTGTGGTCAAGGCCACTGTGACCTTGACCTTTGACCTACTGACCCCAAAATCAATAGGGGTCTTCTACTGGTCATGACCAACCTCCACACCAAATATAAGGACTGTATCACAAAGCGTTGTCTAGTTATTGATCGGACAAGATGTGGTCTACGGACCGACCGACCGACCGACCGACCTACCGACCGACCGACATGTGCAAAGCAATATACCCCCGCTTCTTCGAAGGGGGGCATAATAAGTTAACTTGTCAACCCCAAGCAAAAGATTTTTCACTTTAACTTCCAAAAAAAATTTACACAAATAAGGGAAACAACAACATTTTTTTGAAATATTGAAACAACAATTTTTTATCAATTGTTTTATCATAAAAATATTTGTTTCTACCTCTTGTTTTTAAAACAACATGTTTACTAATTCTAAGAAAAAAAGAATCCGTTAAAACAAAATCATTATTATCTATTTGATCCAATTCAAGAGACAGCTGAGTATTCGGGATGCAGAGGGCGTGTAGAGTGAATGTGTAACCTCACTGAAGTCACTGGATACATATACAATGTATAAACTATAAATTTGTTGATTCTTTGTGTGTGGTAAAAAAAGACTGTATGCTCACAGGGTTTCCCCCAGGATTTCAGGAAGGTTTGTCTCAGCATATACTGATTTTATCCATTTTGTCGCGTGCTGCAATGCGCTGTTTAATTTTCAGTTTTTAGTTGTGTATAATCAGTTTTGCTTCTCATTTTAATAAATAAATAAAAAAAAAATATGTTTTTATTCTTAAATGTCTTTATTCATTTAATGCCTTTTAAATGACATACATGTTAATAATAAATGTTTTACATATAAACTCTGTCTTCACACACACTGTTCTGTGGCTCTTGAAGGTTAACAGATTTATAACAAAGATTCAAAAGTTGTAAATTAATTTCTTAAACCAAAAAATCTAATGATTTTCAAAATGAAACACAAATCCTAATTCTATTAAAATGGCTTAATTTCCTCAGATCTGATCATTTATAATTAGATCTAATATCAATTAGAAATATTTATGAACACAAAAAATATAATACATTGAAATTACAATATAATGTGCTTATTTGTAATTTTATAAAAATGTTTCAGGAAAACTAAAAGCATTCTTTTCAGTAAAACTTTTGATTGTTGAAACTATGCAGTTGCACTTTTTATTACCTCCCTTTTTTCAAGATCGGCACAACTTGCACGAACCGCGCTCTTTTTCCGTAAGCGGCATTTCTTCTCAAATACAGAACAAACGGACCGCGAATAACACCTTTCGCATTTTAATTGCAATATTAAAACATGTATAATTTTTTTACTAATTAAACCTACCCGTGCAAAAAAGAAATGATGCGAAATGCCTCCTCAATTAAAGAACAATAGGACCGCGAATAATAACTTGCGCTGATTAAAACTTTTATATTTTACAAAAACTTGAAGCTCCATGCTTTCTCTGATGCATAAGCCTAAAAAAAAAATGATTGTACTGTTGTCCCGTCTGCGCTATGTCTAGAAAGAAAAATTATAACCATAAACGGCTTCTGAAGTTGTTTTACATCAAAGAAATCGATCTAGTATTGGACGTCATTTGTGTAAACTTTCACCGCGGCATATGACAATATTGAATGTTTGCTGGATGTTACAGCTTATTTTGGATTGAAAATGTGTTTCAAGTGTTTCTCTTTTGTTCTGGGGATGTTATAAGATCAAACTGATGATGTTTTGAAAACAATAGCATCTATGTCATTTTGTTTTCGATTTTATGGAAATGAAAATGACTTTGTTGCTGTTGTGAATTTCACCAGAGTATCGGCTGTATCATTTATATGCTACAGTATGTTACGGAATAATCAAGATGTCAGATAGTTATATTTTCCGTGGATATTATCAAAAAGGGTATGCTTAGATTACTTGCTCGAAATGGTCAGATGGCAGAAGTCATTTTTATAAAGTTATGTTCTGATTACTGACAACGCGGATAAATAGTGATTCGGCTGCAAAATATTTCACATGCAGTCATAATCAACTGTCGCCAACATGTGGCAGGAGCCGACATACATTAACGATCAGTTCTTGTTAATGATTGGTTAACTCGCAAAGCTGGAGACGCTGTCAATTATCTGCGCAATAAGCTGTCTCTTGTTTATTTAGAATAGGGTTTTCATACTGATAAAAGGTACACAAGTCGCTGCGGGAGATAAGGCATGTCGGAAAAATTATGGCATGTCGCAAATTGGGTCCTGAAATTATGGCTTGTCGCATGCGACTAGCAATAATGGCCTGGGGGAAACCCTTGATCAAAACAAATTTACAAAACACACACTTTTTTCATGACATATTACGTATATATCAGCCAAGATTTATGACGTTTTTTGTGCAGTCAATTACAAGCAATTTACATGTTCACCAACAAAAGAAAATATTGCATTTACCTTATCAGAGTAAATGAAAGATTTTTACAATTGTGTTGCTTGTTTTTGAGTTGGCATGAAACCCCCTTTGTGACAAACATAAGATGTTAAAAAACAACAAGCTCATACAGTATTGCTAGAATTTCATTTATGAGACAAACTTCGTGAACAACAACTATTAAATACAAGCTGCAAACTGAAATATACATTGAGCAAATAATGTCAAAACAGTTTGCCTTTTCAAATTTTAACTGAGCTGTAAAAAGTCATATCGAGCTGGTTGAATGCAGACGACCGTGAACAAACATTACCAACCTTGACCAATCAAACAGATCGTAAATTGTTTGGTAATTCCAGCTCCGTCGGATATTGACGACAATAGAGTGTGAACAATATATAATATTAAAACAATAAATCATTACTAAGTATTAAAGTGAATTTCAATAGTTGTTGTGTTGATCCTGCATGGACGGTAATATATGATGCTTGTGGATTTCATATTGTTGTAATTATGCAACACCATGATATACATGCATCTGACAGCAAGTATTCTTGTTTGATTATTTACAAGTTTTTATTGCGCAGACATGGACCCAGTTCTGATGGAGTTGCAGTGTTCTTTTCTTGCATGGATGCATCTATAGTTGGAGATGTAGAAAATGTGCATCTAAATTAAATACTTTTCATAACTTTAAGGGGTTATTAAAAATAAAATTTGATGAAGGATTTGCATATTACCTGCACGCATAATTAGGAAGTTTTTTCTCTTAAGCTCAAAGTAATCAATCTGTTGTATTAACCATGGGTCTGACTTATTAAATATCTGCGTACTAAAATTGTCATTACACTGTCATTGTTGTTCGATTTCCAAGTGAAATGCTTAAAAATAAACAGAAATATTTTCGTGTTTTTTCATTGCAGGAAGTGAAGTTAACTTGTAGCAGTTACGCAGTTAAGAAAGATAAACATATTCCAAAACTAATGTAACCATTTGGTTGAAAATTATAAACAATATTTCTTAAGTATTTTTTTAAATTCATTATTGTAATATTTTAAAACTATTTTTCAATTTAATGCGTATATCTTCTGAATGCACTAAATGTACAGTGTGACGTCAACTCTGAAATTTGACATGGTTTTATTTCTGTGAAATACTGTTTTAGAAATGAATCCATCCGAAAATCACCCGCCTGGTTGGTTTTTATGTCATAACATTGTTATTTTAAATCTGTCAGCTATTTGATTTTAATAATTATGCTAAAATGATTTAGAAAATTAATGTTAACCGTTTCGTCCTTAATTATTTCGTACCCATTATTTTAGACTTAAACTTTAACAGGTCAAGGAAACGGCTGTTTTTACGGACTGTCTGTAAATTTATAGACTGTCTGTTTTTTTATAGATAAATGTGTCTGTAAATTTATGGACAAGGGAGGTTACAAAAGTTGTCAAAAGTTTAAGTATAGGTTATTGTTTATTTGCAGGCTTGTATGAAAATTAAACGGTCAGGCCCAGCACAGCTGGGCGACCGTTTAATTTTTCGTACAAGCCTCCAAATAAACTATAACGTATATAATGGTCGAAATTATTTTTGTAACAGACAAAATAGTCGCCGCCTAAATACCATACATGGGTATTCACAAAATCAATAGTCAAACTGAAATTAGCTTTGTCATTCAATGGCTCGTAAACATGTACTGAGAGAATATTTTAGGAAGTGAATAATGCATTTTTTTTAAATCTAAAAACACCATGAGAACATAACTGACTCTCAGGAAAATAAACCGTGAGTCTGTCCTGTTGAGAAACAAGGGTTCATCCGTGGAAGTTCCATTTTACCCGTAACTTCATAAATAAATCTTTTATAGCATGGCAAAATAGTTTATATCCGCATCAACAGGCTCATCCATGTCGTCTGAGCACGACCGCGCTTCTCGCTGTTAGATTCACTAGATTATTTGTGACAAAAAAGGGAAAGTGCAAATACTGATGACATTAATTTAATGGGTGATCTGGATCTAAACTGGCCGCCTATGTGATAACAGACGTAAGAAGATTATCATAAGCCAAAAAAGTCAGAGCTAAAATATTTTAATGATTTTCTTTTCCTCAGACTTTCTAAGTCACGCCTCCTTGAACACTGTGGAAGATCGTTCACGAACTATACATGTTAATCAATTAATGTTCGAACAATATTGCGGAGAAAATCGACCTTTAATAAACACATTCCAGACGCGCGACTTTATGAGAATTAAGGTTCGAAATATTTGAAAAATACTGCATTCTCATTGGCTCAAAAATAATTTCAACCATTATTTCTTGGTTCTACACCACATTGGGATAAAAATGAATGAAAATCTACAAATAAATTAGTATTAAATATTGTAAATCAGAATAACTTTTTTTAAAAGATCATTATTATGTTCAGATGATTGTGTGAAATGTTGTTTGATCATTGATGACCATGTTGGAGAAGAAATAGCAGTGTAAACAAACTTCTGTTCTTTTTGTTTATGCCCTGTGTCATGCTCTTTGCTATTAGAATTAACAAAAATGCTTTAGGTTTGTGAATTTCTAAAATGTGTTACCTTTTGTATCAACCCTTAACAGGTCTAGGAAACGGCTGTTTTTATGGACTGTAAATTCACAGACAGTCAGTTTATTTATAGATAAATGTGTCTGTAAATTTATGGACAAGGGTTGAAACAAAAGTTAACAGATTTTAGAAATTAACAAACCTAAAGCATTTTTGTTAATTCTGATAGCAAAGAGCATGGGCCTGGCATAGGGCATAAACAAAAAGAACGGAAGTTTGTTTACACTGCTATTTTTTCTCCAACATGGTCATTAATGATCTAACAACATTCCACACAATCATCTGAACATAATAATAAATATCTTTGAAAAAAAGTTATGTTGATTTACAATAATTAGCCCGGTACTCGCTATTATCACGTACTTGGCGGATTTCCCTCAGTAGAAATAAAAGCCGATTGAGTTTGCTTATTTTGCCGTGATAATATTAACAACTAACTTTAAATTGGTCATCAGAAAGTCATCATTCGCTAACAGTGGTCACTCTTGTTTTGCAACTGGCTGCCTGTTGGATGACCTACTTTATTACTGGCAAGGGAAGCAACTCTATATTATCGCGGGAATAGACTATCGCTTTCTACGGAAGCGAAAATTGATCTAAACATAATAAAAAATCACTTACTTGTAAATCCAAAGACCAGTCATCCCATTAATGTATTTTTTAACAATTTTCTCAGACGAAACAGTTTAAGGTCGGTAAAATTTTAATTCCATCCCGTAAGAAAAAGGTCAGTTGAATGTGGACTGTAGATCTTTTTAGGGGCATGTACTGTAAATTGACTCAAAAGTTTGTAGATTAAACAGCCTTATTTAAGGAAAGTGTGTGCTTTATTATGGTTATGCAATGTATTTGAGCTAAAAAATGTTTACTGATAAAGACAAAAAGGAAATTCCAAATTTAATTCATATGTTTAACCAGGCTGGCAATTGTATAATAGACATTACAAATCTGCTAAAAATAGCTCTTATTTGCTTCCGTAGATAAAACGATTTCATTTAGCCTCATTTGAGAAATAGGACAAAAGTCACATGATGGATGATGTCATAGGATGTGCAGACGATTTACTGGTGAAAACTTTGAATAAAAATATGGATATTTAACGTTTTACCAGTTTCATTAAGGTAGGGGTTGACAGAATATTTTGATTAAGTGATGTTTTTGATGTTGATGCAAAAAATAATTATGTACAGCTATTTTATGCGCGATAACTTAAAATATTCTTGGTGCAAATAGGAATGGTTTCGGTTTAAATTTTACAACCGGAACCACGTGTGTAGGTGGCGTTGTTGTCCTACGATACCGTAAAAAATGGATACCGCGATAATAGCGATACCGAGTATAATACTAATTTATTTGTAGATTTTCATTCATTTTTATCCCAATGTGGTGTAGAACCAAGATTTAAAATTTTGACAACTTTTGAAACCACCCTTGTCCATAAATTTACAGATATATTTATCTATAAATAAACAGACAGTCTTTAAATTTACAGACAGTCCGTAAAAACAGCCGTTTCCTAGACCTGATTAAAACATGACATGTTAATTTGTTTTTGAAAAAAAAATCTCAGAAAACAATTTAAATGACAAATATTCCAACTTTAATCTACTACAGTTTCTGCCCTTAACTTGTTGATTGAAACATGATAACCAATAAAAAAGTTACCTCAGGCCTAACTTTTCCCTTTGAAGTATCTACAGTCTACTGACAAATTACATTTTATTTGAGTTAAATATCTTCTCAAAATTTACTTTATATAAATTTTTCAACCAATTTAAAACAATGCATCAGTGTCAACGTCTGGTTGCCTTGTTCCAATTCTTTTATGATACACTTGTAGTGCAAAATTTGAAATCAAAACCTAATACATTAAAGCGAAGCAGATACTTCACTCATCCTGGTGCTACAATCATTTATTTTTCTGAATGTCCAATCATAGAAATGATCAAGGATAGAAATATGCTATTAGCTATACCCTTAAATCTGCTACTGCTTAAACAAATGTAGTTGAACAGTGTCTTGCAAAGTTTTAGTAAGTTAACATCTTAAATCATTTATTAACACAATTTCAGGAATGGAATCTTCAGGGACGAAGATGGAAGGTTTAGATTTCCACTTATATCTGACCTTCTGTATTCTTATCATTATTATATATCTGTAATTGTCTGAAAAATAATTGCAACTGTCAAGTTTTTGCAATCTATTATCTTGTTGGTTCTATGGATACATAGAAACTATCTTCATATGCAGAGGTCTCAATAAGAGGTGGGGCAGTATTGACCATATCACCCAGTTATATTAGTAAAACAGCTGCTGTTTTGTTTGTTTTGAACCAAGAATCCTATTAACCACTGTACCACGTTGAAAGAGTCGGAGACCACTTGCTTGGCAGTTGTTTTCAGTGTCTTACTTTATCTTACCCCTTCACTGTCAACAGTCTGAGCTTTATTTTTTGTATGTCTTCATGCATTGTTGCATGTCTTGTGGTGTAAAATACCTCAACAAACACAATTTTCAATTCAAGTTTAATGCCAGTCGGTCAATGTGTGGGAATAACCTTTCTCCTTTTTTTGCCAGTTGATGGAAATAATACTCCCAGAGTACAGGTTGATCAAAATTTAAGACAAACATTTTAACCCCAGGATTCCTCATCCCCACAACTCCTCCTACACTTGGTCCCCATTTCAAACTACACATGAGTTGAACTTCACAACAGTTCATCAGTCGTCTGAATTTTCTGTTGTTCCTGGTGTGCCTTGGCTTAAGTTCTCCAGAGAAAAGTTATTCCACACTCCATAGCTTCTGTACACTGTTAACGGACGACTTACAAAATGTGTATATCCTGTGATCGGGGGGTAAAATGTGAAAGTCGGTTGAATACATTAATTACAGACTATAAACCCAAACCTTTACCTTATCATAGTCTGAGACCCCAGGGACATAAAAAACTGAAAGATTTGGTAACGGGGATATAAATTTTAACCTTAAGATAACTGGTTATAAATACAAGTGAATACTCAGATTTAGCCTAATTGCCTAAAAAGGTTCTTATTATCCCCCGCCGCATAGCGGATGGGGGATATGGGAATGGTCTTTGTCTGTCCGTCTGGCTCAAGGTCAAGGTCACCAGTGGTGTTTGAAGATTTGAACCATGTATTTCGTGTCCGGTTCATATCTTCTGAACCCCTAGAAGGAATTTCATGAAACTTTAGTTAAATGTTCTCCCCATGAAGACGACGTGCAGAACCCATGTTCCAACCTGGCCGGGTCAAGGTCACCAGTGGTGTTTGAAGATATGAACCATGTATTTCGTGTCCGGTTCATATCTTCAGAACCCCTAGAAGGAATTTCATGAAACTTTAGTCAAATGCTCAGCCTATGAAGATGTTGTGCAGAACCCACGTTCCAACATGGCCGGCTCAAGGTCACCAGTGGTGTTTGAAGATTTGAACCATGTACTTCATGTCCGGTTCATATCTTCTGAACCCCTAGAAGAAATTTTATGAAACTTGAGTCAAATGCTCAGCCCATGAAGACGATGTGCAGAACCCATGTTCCCACTTGGCCAGCTCAAGGTCAAGGTCACCTGTGATGTTTGAAGATTTGAACTATGCATTTTGTGTCTGGTTTATATCTTTTGAACCCCTTGAATGAATATCATGAAACTTTTATCAAATCTTCAGCCCATCAAGATGATGTGCAGAACCCATGTTCCAACCCGGCTGGCTGAAGGTCAAGGTCATTGAAGATTTGAACCATAATGTATTTTGTGTCCGGTTCATATCTTTCTGAACCCCTGCAATGAATTTTATCAAACTTTAGTCAAATGTTCATTCCACCAAGATGATGTGCAGAACCCATGTTCCAACCTGGCAGCTGAAGGTCAAGGTCACTAGTTGTCTTTGAAGGTTCATATTTAACCATGTCTTCCATATTTAATCTATAACTTCAAAACTGCTTGAGATATATTTGTTAATTTGCAATTAAGCATCCATAACCTTTCCAACATTCCTGCATGTGGCGGGGGATATTGCTGTTGTTCCGACTGCCTTGTTGTAATTGATTTAACTAAATTTTGGCAATAATAAGTGTTCAGTTATTTGAAGATAAATATACTTATTAATAAGGTGTTGTTTTTAGGGATCCGATTGAGAACATAAGGATCTGGTGTTAGGACAAATCGGACCTTAATAATAAATTATTAAAAAATTATTTGTTCTATAATACATGAATGATGAGCAGACCATTAATCCAACAGATATTCAGAAAGTTGACTGGTTTTAGGGGTCTCACATACTGATACTATGTTGCTCAGAACATACAGAGAGAATTTCCGAAGCTGACCATATATTTGGAATGCTATTTAGACTACAACAGATGTTGAGTTTGTCTGGCTTAGTATTTGTAGGTTCAGTGCAGTGTGATACAGAACGTGAGACACCTAAATAGCAGTTACATTATTAGATATCTGGTGGAAAAATGGCTACTGCACACCCTTTCTGTAATATATAAGTAGATCAGAATTTTCAAAATTACAATCTTAGATGTGTTTCTGTGAAAACCAGGTCCCTATTCATTGAGAGGGGTTGTGAAACCTTAACTTCAAAATTGAAAATAAACTTTTTATCGAGCATTATTTTATTTTTGACTTAGTAATCAGAAGTTCTGGTAAGTGTTTTTACTGTTACTCTACATCAGTGTTTGTATTCAAATTGCATTTCCAGAAAATTGCTTCGAATTGTCTGAACAACTTAAACTATTTATTTTTGTTATTATTATATTGTAATTAATTATGTTTCAGACTTCTTATTTCAAAATAAACAGTTAAACAGTTACACTTGATCTTGAACCCTGTTACTAAGAACTTTATGCCATTCCCGCTCTAGTAAATGGACATGTTTCTTGACAATAAGTAACTATAAGAAATATCTCGTTCGGCCTTTCTTTAAAAATTGTTTGAGTTGCCCTAATTGAATTGGCCCCCTTTCAATTGTTCTTTTTGCCTTCATGCATTTTCATTTTTATTCTCTATCTAGGTAAAGCAAATTCCTACCTTTTACCCACTGCAAAGATTGGGATAGTGCAACTTTAAACAATTCTTAAGGTTCAACTTGGCTTTACATTGTCAGTAATTGATTAAACTAAATTGGAGGTTCTAAATCAATGTGACTAACTTGTGAATGAATTTATGTTCATGCTTTACGTTACAGTTTAGTTAGTGTGTATTAAGTGAAGTTGTAACAATTAAGAAACCCTAAGGAATGAAGTGTAGCTTCTTAACTGTTAAAATTTCACTTAATATGCACTAAATAACTTAGTGGTGGCCACAATTTATACTGATATTACTTAATAACCTTATGAATATTCAGTACTTAAAAGACACTAAATGATTAAGTGGTTGAAGTATGTAGTTTTAAGAGATAAGAGGCACAGAATTTTGAAAATCTGGCTTGGATTGGATGGAAAATTATTGTGGACACTATAAATAATTTGCACATACCAAGATCTTATTTTCTTAATATTACGATCAAAATAAAAATGTATGTATTTCTGTGTCATTTATCTGATATGCATGTTTGAATAATTTCATTTCAAAATGGTAAAATGCTGCCAAACTGCGTGCTTTGCATTTTCATGAGCATGCATTTTTCAATAGCTTTATAATTGTATTGATTAATGTTGTGGAATCATTTAATTTTGCATGGGTTAGATTTTGGAGTATTTTGCTTTCCAAGGGAGAAGTGCAGGAATTCAAACCCAAGTGAATTTTACCATATGAAAACACTTCTAATAAGAATAATACAAATATGCAAATTAATGCCTCATCTGCAGCTTCTGCATGAAAATGTGAAAATGTGTCCCCATGACATTAAATGATTCAAGTATTCAATTGTGTAGATTTCAAGACAAGAAAGTTTGTGTATACAATTCATTGGATACACATGTATTAATGGTTAGTGCAAGAACACCATACAATGAGTCATTTTGATGCTGTTAAGACGAAAAGTTAATAATTTCATAACATAGTAGATGGTTGCTTAGTTGTTTGGGTTTTTTTATGCTGTCCATAAAAAAGTACGGAAGCATATGGTCACCACTTCACCTTGCTTAGTTTATCTTATTATTGGTGTGGTAAATGTGCATTGCTTTGTTTTTTTCAGTATCTGCTAAAGGCATACCTTTAAGAGGACACCCAGTTCAGATTGTCCGGGTTGAAGATGACCACACTTTCCAGTTAGATGAAGAGCAGTTGGACAGTGTTTTGTTAAGACCAGAAATCCAGGACAGAAAAGCGGTGGTTGTATCAGTGGCAGGGGCATTCAGGAAGGGCAAATCATTTCTCCTAGACTTTTTTCTCAGATATTTAAATGCAGATGTAAGTTTACAAATTCATCTGTTAGTTTGTACTGAAAAATTAAAAAAAAACAAATTTCAGTGTAAACTTGTTTTAAAGCAACAGACAGCGGATTCATGTAAAACATTATGCCTACTCTTAACATCTTGGTTCTATAGCTAGTCTTAACATCTTTATTCTATTATAGCTATCTTTGCAAGCCAGCTCTTTCAAAACATTACAAATCTAAACAAAATATGTCAAAAAATGATTAAAATTGACATTGGATATTAACTGTTGTGTTCACACAGTTGAAAAAATGGGCAAATAAGCACTTGTCATAGACCAGTAATGTAAAACTAGAGAACCGAACATAATGAAAACTATACAGATTCTCTTTGTAACATAAATCAGTGCTGTTGTTTTGAAAGGTGCAGACATTGATGAAGATATTTCACAACTTTCAAAGCACATTAAGCTCAGTTGATAAAATATTTGATCAAATCATTTGTGTGATGATTTCATAAGATTCATAACAACTAAAATTCCATATTTAAGATTTAGTCCTGTTATAACCATATCAATTTATGTCAAGCTAAAAGACATGTTTAAATACATAATGTATTTAAAGGTATTTAAAAACATGACTATACTAAAACATTTGTATTGTTTTTGCAGTGTTTGCCAGATTGGTTAGGGGATGACAACTCACCACTGGAGGGGTTTTCCTGGAGAGGAGGGGCTGAAAGAGAGACTACAGGAATATTGCTATGGAGTGAACCATTTTGTTGTACCTTGCCAAGTGGAGAACAGGTAAAGCTTGATCCCCTGCCAACATAAAACTGATATTTGAGACCAGTCTCAAAAATGTACCTTACAATTGGAGATAGTTTTAAAAAGTTGACTAAATTTCAACCAATTGGAGAATGGTCATTAGTTCTTGTTAGTGATCTGTAACCAAGGTTTTAATCTGAAATTAAATGTTTATTTACTCTTTACTCCATGGATAGGTATAACTTTTATGCATGCGCGAACGGTATAGATCCAGATCAGCTGGCACATTTTTGCCTTCTGAACAGGATCTACACTGTCGCTTTAGGATTCATTAAGTTATTTCTGCCCAAGAAGAAGAAGTGACAATTCAATCCAGATGGCATGGATGTGTTGGATAATCTTGATCTTCACTGGTTACGTATACAATAAATCCCATAAAAAGCAGGAGTAGAGGGTTAAGCAATATTACAGTTTCAATATCAACAAGTTTCTCATTGACTTCTGGCAAAAATGGACAATTCATTAAGTTATAGATGTCCATCCAGATTACTTAAAAAAATTGCTTAATAATTTAATGAAATTCTTAACAAAGCTAGTAAAAGAACAAACACATGTAGTGAACAGAATAGTAATGTCTTTATAATTTTGATAGAAATTCTCAAAATAAAGCTGTTCAGTGTAAGGCAGATTCGAAGGATGCATGTATTACTATACTTACTTCTGAATTTTGTTTTCAGGTAGCAGTATTGCTGATGGATACTCAAGGTGCCTTTGACAGTGAGTCAACAGTGCGAGACTGTGCCACGGTGTTTGCCCTCAGTACCATGATCAGCTCTGTCCAGGTATTCAGATTTTGCTGTAATTATGACCCATTCGAAGAAGTTGAGGTATATCTTTGCAAATGTCGGCTGGTCGGTCGGTCCGTCCATCTGTAACCAACCTTGTCTAATCAATAACTTGATAACAGTTTGATCTACAGACCTTGGGTTTGGTAGGAAGATTAGTCATCACAAGTAGATTACCCCTATCGATTTTGAGGTCAGTATGTCAAAGGTTAAGGTCACAGTGACCTTCAATAAAATAACAGCAGATTACTATCAAAGTGGTGTTTGGGGGGCATACAGTTTTACAAACTTCTCTTGTTATCATTTTGATATACCGGTATACTGGCAGTCAATAAATAGTTACCACTTCAAGAAAGTTTCACAGGTTTTCATAAGTCTTGTCAATATGAAACAGTTTCATTTCAGATTAATATTTAGGCATTTTTTAACACGAATTGTAAAAAAATGAGTTTAAGTTGGCTTTGTGTCCTCCTATATTAATTCAAAATTCAATATTACATGCAGAGTCACAGATACAATAATTATTTTGCCTGGGGATGTGGCAGTCATCAACTGCTTTTTGTTTTCAATTAAATTTGATATAGACTGATGCCTATATGATTGTAGGATTTAGATGAAATTGTTGCAGATGGAAGCCTAGAAATAGGCTATTATCTGAATGCATTGGTTGAAATATTTCCAAAATATAGCCTAAATGCCATCAATCTATTCAACAAACAGAGATAGTATGACTAATCAGAATGTTTTAAGCCTACACTTCTTGAATTTGCTTTGCCAGGACTTAAATTACAAATTTTGAAATGTTTGAATTTTCAGGTCTACAATCTATCTCAAAACATTCAAGAAGATGATTTACAGCATTTGCAGGTAGGAACTAAATGCTTTGTTAAACTGTTCAAGGTTCAATTGCCCTATGTGGAAGAAATAATGAATAGATAACATTGAAAATAAAAATGATTTTATATACAACATGTCACGTCCTCTTTTGATTTATTTCTTCGTTGCAAGTTTGTCTTGTAATGTTGTTGTGACTCCAGCAGTTGAAAACAAAATAACAGTTTTGAAATATCAGAACAGAACAGAACAGAACTTTATTCACTCAAATCATAAATACATGATGTACGAGTGTACAAATACATTATTCTGAACATACATATTCTTTATCACGTGACATGATACAATATTGTAATATTTCGGAGATTTAACAGAGAAAGTAGTAGATAGGGGGTGCTAAAACAATCCTGAAAAACTGAGAGGGAAGATTAGCAGGAAGGTAATTATACAAATAAATGATTTCTTACCCAATAGAGATATTATTAGTAGATGAGAGAGGTTGCTTGTGGTGGGGAGATGACAACGATATTGTAAGTCAGTTTTTTTGTAGTTTTCTTTAGAACAGACTATAGATCAGTTACTCGCCGTGTTTATAGGTAAAAGTACATGTAAACATTGACGCGACGAGATTCGTGGAATGTCTGGTAAACAAACGCACGTGGTTGCCTGTTTCATAATGTTTGCATATTGTGAAAGCTTTTAGTGTGTGTTATAATTATGAAATTCAAGCAATGGATTACGATCATGGGATAATACTGATGAGACTGAGTAGTCTAGAGTTTTGTGATATGTGAAATGTAAAATGCTGAATTTACGTGCTGGCTAAAGCTAAGACTAAGATTGTTGGTCCTGTTGTTTTGCGGAGTAATCAAGACGGATTCTATCTTTCACTATGATGAAATGTGATCTTGTAAGTAGCACTGTAATTTGCTTTATTTATTTATTTATTTGTTCTGAAGGTTTATTTTTTGTGCAATATCTTATTTGATATCTAATGCTGTGTCATATGAGAGGGTCTACATACCACTTTAAGTTGGTATGGATTGTTTCCCTTTTCCTCATTTATGTAAGATCTTTAGTATAGATTTATTTTATTGTTTTAGCCAGGGATTTAGATCTGGATTGCAGTACTGTTGAACAGTTATTGTACTACAGAGAGCAGTATTTTAATGAATTTGCACAGGTTTTTAGCTCGACTATTCGAAGAATAGGGGAGCTATCCTACTCGCCCCGGTGTCGGCGTCGGCGTCCGTTAAACAAAAAATGCACTTTGGTCCATTACTTGAAACTACTTATGATATCAACTCGAAACTTGGAATATATATTCACCATCAAATTCTACATCATTACCAACAAGACCCATAACTCTGCTTCCAATATTTTTCAAGTTATGCCTCTTTTTCACTTAAATTTTGCGTTAAGGAAAATATGCACTTTGGTCCATAACTTATAAACTACTTGAGATATCAACTTGAAACTTGGAATATATATTCACCATCAAATTCTACATCATTAACAACAAGACCCATAACTCTGCTGTCAATATATTTCAAGTTATGCCCCTTTTTTCTTATATTTTGTGTCAAGCAAAATATGCATTTTGCCTCTAACTTTAAAACTAATTGAGATATTGCCTTGAAACTTGAAATATATTTTCACCATCAAAATCTACATCATAACCAACAAGACCCATAACCCTTCTTCCAATATTTTTCAAATTATGCCCCTTTTTCGCTTACATTTTGTGTTAAGCAAAATATACAGTCGGCCCTTAACTTCGTTATGAATGGAGGGATTTCAAAATAACTTGGCACAAATGTTCACCATGACAAGGCGGTGTGTCGCGTACAATACCCATGCCTGTAGGTCCAAAGTCAAGGTCACTGTTACTAAAAATAGAATTTTCTTGCAAAATCGTGTCCGCTCTGTAACTTTGTTATTTCTTATTGGGTTTTTAAATAACTTGGTATAATTGTTCACCATATCAAGACGGTGTGTCACGTACATGCCCAAGCCTGTATGTCAATGGTCAAGGTCACTGTTGCTAAAAATAGAATTTTCTTGTCTAGGCTGTTTGTTATGAATGGAGGGATTTCAAAATATCTTGGCACAAATGTTCACCATGACAAGGCGGTGTATCCGCACAATACCCATGCCTATAGATCCAAGGTCAAGGTCACTGTTACTAAAAATAGAATTTTCTTGTCCAGGCTGTAACTTTGTTATGAATGGAAGGATTTCAAAATAATTTGACACAAATGTTCACCATGACAGGGCGGTGGCCATAGTTGTTATTGTTTTAATCTTCAAATTGCATTTGTTTCAAATGATTCGAATAGTCGAGCATGCTGTCTCCTCTAACAGCTCTTGTTTAAATCTTTGCAGGAGGAAGTATTCATTAGTTGTTTATATTTTATAATGTTAGTCCTTGAATAATAGTATTTCTTAATGTATTTTTTTCTTTCTTCATTGAAGAAGGGACATTTTAGAAGATAATGCATTTCATCAGGTGCATCCGGTATGTCACAAAGTAAACATTTTCTATTATTTATAGGTATATTTTGCCATCTTCCTGTTTCATTTGGGAAATGGTGGTTGCCAGTTCTGAATCTAGCTAAGGTTAAATACTCATGCTTTTTAAGTGTTAACAAATAGTTCTCTAATGCAAAGTTTTCTTTGATAATAGAGTAATTTCTTCCTTTTGATGAAGTAGTTAAAGTTGCTTGCCAATGTTGGAGGTGCTGGTCCATTAGTGTTTGTTTAATTATGTTTTTTAGGTTTTTAGACTGTATCTGGTCTTGAGTGTACCATAGGTTGTTATGTCCAGTTTCAAATAGTATTCTTTTTATAGAAGTTATCCACTTAGACTCAAAATTTGGTAAATTAAGCATATACTTGTAGATTAGGTAGGATATTTTGTTTTTGTTACCAGTTATTAGCCTGTTCCAGAATCCAATCATTCTAGTTTTTATTGTTATTCCTATGGGGTATTTTCCAACTTCTGCGCAGAGCATATATAGAGGAGTGCTTTTTTAATATTCAACAATTTGCGTAGGAAGTCATTTTGAATGGTTTCATATGGGGAAATATTTTCATAGCCAATAATTTCGGAGGAATACGTTAAGATTGGTATAATAGTGTGATCGAATAGTTTCAGTATTAGGTCTATAGGTAAATTTAGATTGTTTATTCTGGTATACAGAAGATTCATAGCTTTTCTGGCTTGTTGTGTTAGGTGTTTTCGGGCATTAAGGAAACTACCAGATTTAGAAAAAAAGGTGCCAAGGTATCTGTATGATTTTACAATTTCTAACTGTGTATCATCTATTTTAAAAGAATAGTTGGTGTCATTTCTGGAGCCAAATACAATAACTTTTGTTTTATCTTTATTTATATTAAGTTTCCATTGTTTACAGTATAGATTAAAATCATTTAGACAGTTTTGAAGATTTTCTGCAGTATCGGTTATTAGAACTGTGTCATCTCCATACAGCAAAACTAAGATGTTAATGAAGGTATCTGTGTCAGTTTGATTTAATTTAATACCGTAGTGGCCTTTAGAGGTTAGGAATTGTTCTAGGTCATTTAAGAAAAGGGAAAATAGTACGGGGGACAAATTTTCTCCCTGACACCCCCCGCAGTTACATCCGAAAAATTGGGAGTATTCAATTTTGTTAGAAACGCAGGACTTAATGTTTGAGTACATATTGAATTGAATTGAAGACTTTATTTATAGAGGGTGACCCAATTAGTCTTGATGACTAATCTTCCTTGGGGCCCTCTCAAATATGTCAGCAGAATATAACATAATATACAAAGAATATTAACAATACAAGTAATAGAAAGATACTGATGAAATATTAACAAAACAAAAACAGGATTACAATTAACACAAAAACAATTAATTCAGTATAGTAACATAAAATACTGAAGTAAAAAGGAAACAAGTACATGTAATGAGAAATGCATATTTACAAAATATCTGGGTTTTTTTTTATTTCACAAAATAATTAGTTTTTGATCCAGCTGATAAATGATTTTGTGAATTGTTTTAGACTTACACTAGATCTTATTTCCATTGGAATTTTATTCCAGATCATAGGGCCAGAGTATGACAAAGTTTCTTTGAAAAGCTCAATTCTTGGACGGGGTATTTGAAAGTCTGTATTAGTTACTGAACGCAGTGCTGTATTGTTTGGTTTTCTATATTCAAACATATCTAAAATATAAGTAGGTAAAAGTTTTTGGTGTACTTTGTACATGAATTTTGCCTTCTGAATTAAAATTCTTTGATGAATGGATAAGGCATTAATTTTTAGCTCGACTATTCGAAGAATAGGGGAGCTATCCTACTCGCCCCGGTGTCGGCGTCGGCGTCGGCGTCCGTTAAACAACTGCGTTAAACAAAAAATGCACTTTGGTCCATAACTTGAAAACTACTTATGATATCAACTTAAAACTTGGAATATGTATTCACCATCAAATTCTACATAATTAAGAACAACACCCATAACTCTGCTACAAATATTTTTCAAGTTATGCCCCTTTTTCACTTAAATTTTGCGTTAAGCAAAATATGCACTTTGGTCCATAACTTATAAACTACTTGAGATATCAACTTTATACTTGGAATATGTATTCACCATCAAATTCTACATCATTACCAACAAGACCCATAACTCTGCTATCAATATATTTCAAGTTATGCCCCTTTTTCTTATGTTTTGTGTTAAGCAAAATATGCATTTGCCCATAACTTTTATACTACTTGAGATATTGCTTTGAAACTTGAAATATATTTTCACCATCAAAATCTACATCATAACCAACAAGACCCATAACCCTGCTTCCAATATTTTTTCAAATTATGCCCCTTTTTCATTTACATTTTGTGTTAAGCAAAATATACACTTCGGCGTTAACTTCGTTATGAATGGAGGGATTTCAAAATAACTTGGCAAAAATGTTCACCATGACAAGTCGGTGTGTCGCGTACAATACCCATGCCTGTAGGTCCAAGGTCAAGGTCACTGTTACTAAAAATAGATTTTTCTTGCAAAATCGTGTATGCTCTGTAACATTGTTGTTTCTTATTGGACTTTTAAATAACTTGGTATAGTTGTTCACCATATCAAGATGGTGTGTCATGTACATGCCCAAGTCTGTAGGTCAAAGGTCAAGGTCACTGTTACTTAAAATAGAATTTTCTTGTCTGAGCTGTTACTTTGTTATGAATGGAGGGATTTCAAAATAACTTGGCACAAATGTTTACCATGACAAGGCGGTGTGTCCACACAATACCGATGCCTGTAGATTCTAGGTCAAGGCCATTGTTACTAAAAATAGAATTTTCTTGTCCCGGCTGTAACTTCGTTATAAATGGAAGGATTTTAAAATAACTTGATACAAGTGTTCACTATGACAGGGTGGTGTGTTGCATACCATGCCCATGCCTGTAGGTCAAAGGTCAAGTTCACTGTTACTAACAAATAGAATACTCTTTTCTGGGCTGTTACTTTGTTATGAATGGAGGGATTTCAAAATAACTTTACACAAATGTTCACTATGACAAGGCAGTGTGTCTGCACAATACCCAAGCCTGAAGGTCAAAGGTCAAGGTCACTGTTACTAAAAATAGAATTTTCTTGTACTGGCTGTAACTTCATTATAAATGGACGGATTTCAAAATAACTTGACACAAATAATCACCATGACAGGGTGGTGTATCGCGTACCATGCCCATGCCTGTAGGTCAAGATCACTGTTACTAAAAATAGAATTCTCTTGTCAGGGCTGAAACTTCATTAGGAATAGAGTGATTTCAAAATAACTTGACACAAATGTTCATCATGACAAGGTGGTGTGTCCCTTATCATGTCCATGCCAGTGGGTCCAAGGTCAAGGTCACTGTTACTAAAAATAGAATTTTCTTCTCCGGGCTATAACTTTGTTTTCAATGGAGGGTTTTCAAAATAACTTGGCATAAATGTTCACCATGACGAGACGGTGTGTTGCGTATATTACCCATGCCTGTAAGTCCAAGGTCAAGGTCACAGTTACTTAAACTTGAATTGACTTGTTCGGGCTATAACTTCTTTATGAATGAAGCAATTTCAAAACAAGTTTTCTAACAAATTCAGAAATATTTCATAGTTATTCCACTATTCAGTTTAATAGTTATGGTATATTAAGGAATTATTTCTGTTTTTTTAAATGAATTTCTCCCTAACCATTCACTTGTTAATATTTTTCCTGATTGAACATGAATGTATGGCCATAGTTGTTATTGTTTTAATCTTTAAATTGCTTTTGTTTCAAATGATTCGAATAGTCGAGCATGCTGTCTCCTCTGACAGCTCTTGTTTCTGTTGCCTCCGGAAACGTTGTGTATTCTGGACCTAATATTATTTTAAATGCTCTTTTCTGTAATAACAATAGTTTATTTAAATTGGTTTGACCAGTTCCACCCCAGATTACATTACAAAAATCTAAATGTGGTTGTATATATGCCTTGTAGAATATAATTTGATGATTTCGTGATATGAATGTTTTTATTTTAGACAAAAGCCATAGATTAGATGCTAGTTTCTTCCTTACACTATTTATATGGTCATCCCATTTCATATTTTCATGTATATTAATTCCTAGCAATTTATCACCTGTAACGACTTTTAGTTTAACATTTTTGTAGAAAATATTTAATTGACTGTCTCCTGTTTTAGCTCGTCTGTGTGGGGTAGTTATAAAAATTACCTTGGTTTTATCTGTGTTGAGTACCATACCATTCAGATGACACCATTCCTCAAGAATGTGCAAGGCATTTTGAAGATTCCTTTCTATTATCTCTTCAGAGGAATTAATGTCACTGATGGTTGTGTCATCGGCATACATATCAGTGCTGCTGATCGTATTACCCAGAGACATTGGCAAATCATTGATAAATAAAAGAAATAATAAAGGGCCTAAAATAGAGCCTTGTGGAACTCCACACACAATTTCACTCATTTCAGAGGTGGTCCCATTCAGATTAACAACCTGTTTACGCTATTCTAAATATGACTTAAACCATTTGATCGTTTGCTCACTACATTTATAGAGTTTTAGTTTTTGCAGCAGTACTTTGTGGTCAACCAAATCAAATGCCTTTTTAAAGTCCACCATGATGGCACCAATAAATTTACCTTCATTTATTGCTTTCATCCATCTGTCTATCAAAGAAACTAGAGCTGTTTCACAACTATGGCTTTTTCTAAAATCGCTTTGTAGCTTATTTAAAAGACCATAATGGTCAAGAAACTCCATAAAACTATCATGCACATGTCTCTCAATGATTTTTGAAAGAGTAGGTAAGATAGAAATAGGTCTATAATTGTTAACCAGCTGATTACAACCAGATTTAAATAAAGGATTGACCTTAGCTAATTTCCAACTATCAGGAAAGACACCATTTTGTATGCTTATATTTAAAATGTGACAGATAACTGGAAAAATTGAATTGGCAGATCGTTTCAATATTCTAGGACCAAGTTGGTCAAGGCCTGTGGCTTTGGATACATCTAGACCATTAAGCATTTTTCTCACTTTTTCAGTTGTTATGTAAGGAATATTAAAATACATCTCAGTGGCGTAGCCAGACCGAAATCAATGTTACGCACCAAAGGGGGTGGGTGTGGGAGGGGGTGTTTACCCCCTCCCGCAGGTGGGGGTCCGGGGGGCCTCCCCCGGGCCGAAAAATGGTTTTGGAGATCGAAATGGTGAGCTCTGGGGTATATCCAGGCCACAGATGCTGGTCTTTTATAATGCAATTTTAGATATAGAGTCTAGCCTAAGTTAATATATTTTAAGTCATATTCTGTCGTCAGGCGCGTAGCTACCTATACGAAAAATACGCATTTTGCGTACACATCGTCGGAAAATGTGAAAATTATAAAACGGCGAAACTTACAATAAAACCTTGAGTAGAGGTATACACATGTTTATTTTATCAATAAATCGGAAATGTAAAAGGTAGAAACGTGTCAAATGTTTGTTAACAATGGGTAAAAAAGCTCCATTTGGAGATTTTTGACCCACCGTAAACCAATATTTGTCAAAAAAATCTTAAAAACGTCATCTGGTTTATGTAAGATTTAGCTCCGAGTAATGTAAATAACCGTTTACAATACTGTTTAGCTTAAACCTGAGAAATAAGGAGGTCATATTCACATTTTATTACTACAAACACATGTCAACAGAAAGTGCAAAAGCTCCATCTGAAGATTTAAGACCCCAGATTGACCGGCATTAGGTAAAAGCTCTAACCAAAACCCTATAATTTTCTTTCAAAATGTTCGACTTTTCTCAGGCTTTATTGTATTCTTGAAACTGGTTGTTCTAAATTGTATTGGTTAACCCTTTACCTCATAAAACTCATATTTATGTCTTTACAAACTGAAAAGACCCCAATGAAACAGCTCCCATTTTTCATCAGCGTCTGCACGGTTTGCTTTGTTAAGGATATCACTTTGAATCACGGCTACAAGGTAAGCAATAGAAATTCAATTTTAAAAAAGTAAGTATTTATTTGAAATGCACCAATTATTATTTATGAGGGTCAAAACAATTTTTATTTCTAATAAGGGAAAAGGTTAACAAGGCGTTTTTTGCCATATGTCATTGCTGCAGTGTCGCTAGGATGTTGTACTGAAAACACTCATTTGGACACATGAAACAAAGAAACTGTTTGAGTGTATAGATGGGATCCGTCTTTGTATGATCGAGTCAGTTTAATGGAGATCTCACACATCTGCTCAGGCACCTTATTATTTACATATTGTTTTACTTCTTGAAATTCAGAAGGTGGTACCTCTTCTTTTAAGGTTGATGCAATATTAGTGAAAAAAGAGTTAAATGAATTACTAATTTCTTCAAGGTCTGTAATTTCAACACCATGAATGTTTAGTTGCGATATTGTATTTGTTTTTGACGATTTAAATTCTTTAAATATTTTCCATACAGTTGATGGATCATTCTGCCCATCTTCTATCCTTTTTTCATAAGCTGATTTTCTTGAGGAATTAATGAGACTAGTTACTTTATTACGGTATAACCTATAGTTGTCCAAGTCATTATTATGTTTGCTTTTGTCTCTTTCTTTAATTGCATCTAAAATATCACTGTTTAGCCAGTCAGGTTGGTTTGATCTTTGAACTCTGTGCTGCCTAATTGGAACATGTATATCTAGAAGATTAGTAATTATTTGCATGAAATATTCTAGGGCCTCATTTGTATTACTTGAGTTAAATATGTTATTCCAGTTTGTGTTTCTTAAGTCTTCAGTAAAACTGTTTTCATTAAAATGTTTAAAGGATCTGTATTTTATGTACTGATGCATATTTGATGCAGACTTATGATTCAGTTTTCTATTACAAAAAATGGGATAGTGGTCACTAAGACCAATGTGTGGTACTGAAAAATTTGATATATTTTCAATATGGTCAGTATAGATATGATCAATCAAAGTTTTGTAATTTGTACTTTCCCTAGTTGGCTGATCAATAATTTGGATTAAACCAAAAGAAGTCATATAATTTATTCAGTCATTATTTATATGAGAATTAAGTAAATCTCTTTTCATATCGCCTAATATAAGTATCTCTTTTCCTTCTATTTGCGCTTTTTCAATGTGTACTTCAAATTTGTTTTTCCAGTCAGCACGAGCTTCAGGATGTCGATATATCATACAAATTAAATATGGCTTACTCTTAATTGGTTTACTTTCTAACCATATACTTTCAATATTGGTGTCTTCTAAATCAAATCGTCTGATACAATTCAAGTTATCTTTTACATAGACTAAAAGCCCCCCACCACGGTTTTCTACTCGGTCCCTTCGGAAAGGGGTTTTAAATCCATTAATTTCAAAGAATTCTGTTAAATGGTTTTCATTAAGTTTTGACTCACTTACTCCAAAAATATGAATGTTATTATTGCAAAGCATGACTCTTAACTCATCTATTTTTGATGAAATACCTTGAATATTGAGATAACCAATTTTTAAGCCCTTTTTGTCAAGTTTTAAGTTATTACTTGTTATTTCAGTATCATCAGTGTTGCAAATACATATTAACTGGTTACACTCATTGCATATATCTTGTAAATTATTGAAAAAATTGTTTGTTTCTATAATTGTTGTTTGATTAGTTCTAGCGTCATTGCCATTTTCCTAAAAAGAGTTCCAGCAAGTGTCCTGCTTATGTCCTAACAGACCACATGACCAGCACTTCACTGGCTGAGTTAGTCTACATTCAAAAGTTTTGTGACTAGTGTCACTGCATTTCATGCATCTTTGTTGTTTATTGTGTTGATTTTTTCCTAGCAAATTTGATGGTCTTTGAAAATTGTTTTGAGTTTTACCGCCTCTTTGGCCATGTCCTTGGAAAAATGTGCATTGGCTGAATTCAGCAACAAGGTTAACTTCCAGGTGGATAGATCCTAAAATCCTCTTTATTCCTGAGGGAGATGGGTGTATATGGTCCTGTTGACTCAAAAATCTCATCTGCAGGTGTCCATTTCTGTCATGAAAATCTCTGTATATGTCAACTGAAGTGAGAACGTGATGAACACAGAGTCGTTCTACCATCATGTTAAGGATGTTAACATCTACATCCCCTCTTGGCGCTATCTTGCAAAGGACTATCTTGATGTTGGGATTGCTGGTCTTTATAACAGCAATGAGTTGATCATACAATTCTTCAATCAGTTCATGGTCTGATGTTCGTGACAGGTCATTGCCTCCAATATACAATATCACTGTCTGGAATTGACAGAGATTGAAGGAATGGATATCATTAAGGATGTCCTTAATGGTACCACCTGATATGGCATGCTTGTGCACATTTGATAACAGTCCTCTGGGGTTGATCCGTTGAATAATAGAGTCCCCTATAATGAGAACTGTTTTACGGGCAGTAGATAGAGAAGAGGGTTTGGTTGTGCTTGAGCTGTTCAGAGGAGCCTCTTTTTGACTTGGTCTTTCTAATGATGCACTGTATTGTTGATTGTTATTGACTGGAGCAGGTGACTCATTAACTCTGTCTTTCACAACAGAAGAGTAGGACTGTTTGTTCTTTAATGATTCTAACTCGTGTTTCATGGCTTCGGTTTGATGTTTAAGATCATTGATTGCAGTGAACACTTGTTCTATCACATCATCATCTCTGATGCTTGCATTAGACATTACTACCGGCATGTGAGACTGCTTGTCAGATGTATTTTGTTGTGATCCTGCAAACTTCGCCTTTAGATTTTCATTTTCTCTTGTCAGTCCTCTTATCAATTGCAGCTTCTCTTCAAACTTCACCTTCATTCTCTTAAGTTCATCTTCTGCAACTAAGGTTTTTGCATTTGAATCTGCCAGAATGGCTCTCAGAGTAGCTCTTTCACTAAGAAGTTCTTCTATCTGAGCTGACCGTGACTTACATTGCTCATATAGCTTTCTGTTTTCTGCTTTCAGAGCAGCTACTTCAGGAATGATTTTGCAGGATGGCTGTTCATTTTTGTTTGCATGACTATTGTTCTGATCTTTTTCTTTAGGTTTGTTTTGGTCACTTGGTGTAATTGTTTTGCTTATTTCAGCTTCACTTTGTGAGATTTCACTTTTTTGACCACTTGTTGCTTGTTCTAATTTTTCATTGGGGCTGGGCTCTCTACTTTGATTGTACATGCTGTTTACTGGTGTAGAGCCTGCCTTTTTTCCCTTGTTTGAAGTTGTTGGCACAATGTGGTAGGAGGTAGGTTTGGATGAAACTGGCTTTTTCATGATTGTACTGATTGATGAGAGAAAGCTAGTTGATTTCGATTTAGCCTTCCCTGTTATCATTGAGTCTTGTTTTCTATCTTGTGCAGGGGATTTAGATGGGAGGGCTGTTAGTTGTTCTGTCAAACTTTTGAAAACACTGTTGTGCCACCATCTACTTCCAGCACCCTGAATAATGATTTTCTTTGTTTTGTAGGCAGTTATCACAACCTTTTTTCCCCCTATTTCAGTTGTTGCTGTCTGTGCTGATTGCCCTTTGAGAACTTCAAAAGCATGTAAGGATTCAAGAAGCCCCATCATCTCATCAAATGTCTCTTGCATATAAAACAGGATAGAAATATTGTCACTGGTCTTGTGGATACAGCTGTCATACAGTCTGCCATTGTTTGTGTCTTTAAAATCTTGTGGCATGTCTGAATCTGAAAATCCCTCAAACTCAACATTGTTTTCAGATGCCATTGTTCTAAAATGTACGTTTTTAGCTCACCTGAGCACGAAGTGCTCATGGTGAGCTTTTGTGATCGCCTGATGTCCGTCGTCCGTGCGTCCGTCCGTCGTCAACTTTTTCTTCAAACGACTTCTTCTCCTGAACTAATGGGCCAATCTTGCTGAAACTTGGCAGGAATGTTACTTGCATGAAGCTTTACCAAAATTGTTCAAATGGTTCCGGTCCATTGCCTATCTAGGTCACAGAGGATAAAAATAGATTTTGAACATGAAATTTTTAAAAATCTTCTTCTCTGAAACCGTAAGGCCTAGAACTTTGATATTTGTTTTGTAGCATCACCTAGTGGTCCTCTACTAAGATTGTTCAAATTATAGCCCTGGGGTCAAAATTGGCCCGCCCCAGGGGTCACTTCATTTTACACAGACTTATATAGGAAAAACTTTAAAAATCTTCTTGTCTGAAACCACAAGGCCTAGAGCTTAGATATTTGGCATTTAGCATCCTCTAGTGGAACTCTACAAAGTTTGTTCAAATTATTTCCCAGGGGTCAAAATTGGCCCCGCCCCAGGGGTCACTTCATTTTGCATAGACTTATATAGGAAAAACTTTAAAAATCTTCTTGTCTGAAACCACAAGGCCTTCAGCTTAGATATTTGGCATTTAGCACCCTCTAGTGGAACTCTACAAAGATTGTTCAAATTATTTCCCAGGGTTCAATATTGGCCCTGCCCCAGGGGTCACTTCATTTTACATAGACTTATATAGGAAAAACTTTAAAAATCTTCTTGTCTGAAACCACAAGCCCTAGAGCTTAGATATTTGGCATTTAGCATCCTCTAGTGGAACTCTACAAAGTTTGTTCAAATTATTTCCCTGGGGTCAAAATTGGCCCCGCCCCAGGGGTCACTTCATTTTGCATAGACTTATATAGGAAAAACTTTAAAAATCTTCTTGTCTGAAACCACAAGGCCTAGAGCTTAGATATTTGGCATTTAGCATCCTCTAGTAGATCTCTACAAAGATTGTTCAAATTATTTCCCAGGGGTCAAAATTGGCCCTGCCCCAGGGGTCACTTCATTTTGCATAGACTTATATAGGAAAAACTTTAAAAATCATCTTGTCTGAAACCACAAGGCCTAGAGCTTAGATATTTGGCATTTAGCATCCTCTAGTAGATCTCTACAAAGATTGTTCAAATTATTTCCCTGGGGTCAAAATTGGCACCGCCCCAGGGGTCACTTCATTTTGCATAGACTTATATAGGAAAAACTTTAAAAATCTTCTTGTCTGAAACCACAAGGCCCAGAGCTTAGATATTTGGCATTTAGCATCCTCTAGTAGATCTCTACAAAGATTGTTCAAATTATTTCCCAGGGGTCAAAATTGGCCCTGCCCCAGGGGTCACTTCATTTTGCATAGACTTATATAGGAAAAACTTTAAAAATCTTCTTGTCTGGAACCACAAGGCCTAGAACTTAGATATTTGGCATTTAGCATCCTCTAGTGGAACTCTACAAAGTTTGTTCAAATTATTTCCCTGGGGTCGAAATTGGCCCCGCCCCAGGGGTCACTTCATTTTGCATAGACTTATATAGGAAAAACTTTAAAAATCTTCTTGTCTGAAACCACAAGCCCTAGAGCTTAGATATTTGGCATTTAGCATCCTCTAGTAGATCTCTACAAAGATTGTTCAAAATATTTCTCAGGGGTCAAAATTGGCCCTGCCCCAGGGGTCACTTCATTTTGCATAGACTTATATAGGAAAAACTTTAAAAATCGTCTTGTCTGGAACCACAAGGCCTAGAGCTTAGATATTTGGCATTTAGCATCCTCTAGTGGAACTCTACAAAGTTTGTTCAAATTATTTCCCTGGGGTCAAATTGGCCCCGCCCCAGGGGTCACTTCATTTTGCATAGACTTATATAGGAAAAACTTTAAAAATCTTCTTGTCTGAAACCACAAGCCCTAGAGCTTAGATATTTGTCATTAAGCACCCTCTAGTGGAACTCTACAAAGATTGTTCAAATGATTTCCCTGGGGTCAAAATAAGCCCCGCCCCAGGTTTGACTTCATTTTACATAGACTTATATAGGAAAAACTTTAAAAATCTTCTTGTCTGAAACCACAAGGCCTAAAGCTTAGATATTTGGCATTTAGCATCCTCTAGTAGAACTCTACAAAGATTGTTCAAATTATTTCCCAGGGGTAAAAATTGGCCCCATCCCAGGGGTCACTTCATTTTATATAGACTTGTATAGGAAAAACTTTAAAAATCTACTTGTCTGAAACCACAAGCTGAGAGTACTTTAATACTCAGGTGAGCGATATAGGGCCATCATGGCCCTCTTGTTTGTAATTTTATCAGTTGAGACAATAAGCTTTCACTTTAGCACTTTGAGCTCAGACACTTGAGTGTATAAAAGTATGTAGGTATTTGTCACCTTGCTGTTAATCCACAGATGTTTTTATTAGAGAGCTACTTAGGAATGTCTTAAGTCCAGGTGTGAATGACTATAATCTTAAATCCAATGTTCTTTTACTTAAATTATATAAAAATTATTTTAATTTTTACCATTTAAATCACTCATTTGTAATTTCACAATAAAAAATCCAAACAAATATTAAAGCAGTTTTTTCAACAGTTCATTTGATATAAATTTCTCCACAATATTCCATAAAAAACCACCACAATTAATCCAGGAAGTCAGAGCTAAAATTTCATGTCTTCACTTGACCACAGTAATGCCGAATTTGATCATGATAACTTTGATAAAGCGTCCATTTACATTATGCTTAAGAAGTTTTCTCCACAGTCCTATTCTCCATACGAAATCAAATGCTTTAGAAAAATCTATGAAACAAACAAAAATCTTTTTTTCATATATATGAGGAGTTCAATAATTGAGTTTAATGTGAAAATATGATCAAGAGTTGAATATTCTTTTCTAAAGCCTGCCTGATTTTCAGATAACAAATTATTTCTAGTAGAAATCTATTAAGCCTATCATTAAGGACAGATGTGAAAAGCTTGCTAACACAACTAAGTAATGTGATTGGGCGAAAGTTTTGGGGGTCATTAGGTGTTCCTTTATTTTTATAAATAGGGATAATAATGCCTTCAACCCAGTTAGTGGGGATAACTCCAGTTTCGAGTATAAGGTTAAATAAGGATTCATATAATGGAATCATGATTGTTTTTGATGACTTAATATACTCATTGAGAATATTATCAATACCTAGTGCTTTTCCATTTTTTAAAGTTTTAATACATTTTTCAATTTCATCAGCATTTATTTTCCTGTTTAAAATATTGTCAGTTTCTTCTAAGTTTATATAATGTAAAATGTCAGTGTCCTCCATTTCATGCTCATCTGTATTGCTAGCTTCTTTAAAATAGTTATATAATGATTCTAATGGAGGAAGGTCATTGGTGCTTTTATTTTTAATTTTATTAAGATAGTTCCAGTATTCTTTTGGACTTTTGGTATGCATCTTTCTGAGTGTATTTTCATTGCTTTTATTATATTTATTTATATATTTATTTGTGATATTTTTATAATGCCTACAAGCTGCTTTTGCTGCTTCCTTATTTATTGTTGTTGGATTTTTCATATATATTTTATTGGCTTTGTTATACTGTTTTCTTGCTTTTTCACATTCTGGTCCAAACCATGGTTTCTTTTTATTTTTGTTAAATACAGGCTGTTTGAGTTTGAGGGGGAATGTTTAAGAAGCACTGTTTATGAAAATGCATGTTAATTTGTTGGATAATTCATCCATTTGGTTTTGAGAAATTGGTTGGGAAATATTTGTTATTTTATGGATCACTTCATTTATGTCATCAATGTTTAGGTTTGTGTTAAAATCATCTTTGTGATTATTATCCCATTTTTTCATATTATGAGACATATTAATTGGATTAATATGAGTATGTGGAACTTGTTTTTTGGTTTGTAGATTAAAGTTTATTATTACATGGCCCTCAGAACATATTCGGTCTACTTCAATAGTTTTAAATGAAGATATATCAAGATAACCAGCTGGGGTGGAAATTAAATAATCAATAAGTGAGGTATTTCTGAAGGTCATGTGACCAAAATCCATCCTACCATTTACAATTATCATGTTGTTATTTTTGCAAATCTCAATAAGCTTTTGGCCATGAAGATTTACTTTTTGATCTTGAGATAGTCTTCTGAGGGGAATGTTCAAATTTTCAAGTTTGCTTTTCTGATCAAGTTCAGCAATAGTTTCATTGTCATAATCGAACAACCGTGACAGAAAAACATCATTTTCAACATAATCAATCAGAGTCCCAGTTTGGGCATTCATATCACCACATAAATATACATATTCATATTGGCTACACATATGTGAAATTTCAGTTTCAAATTCTTCAAACAACTCTTCATTATAAAACCTAGAATGCAGTGGTGGCACATAAACCGATCCAACAATGATATCATGAGCTTGATGTGTAAGGGTTTTCTTTATTTTTAACCATAAGACATATTCAAACTGAGTTTCAATATAATCTACATAGTTTTTAATATCATTTCTAATAAAAGTTCCGAGCCCCCTGATTTTCTCATAGCCTTTTGCTTTCTAGGTTTGCTAATGAATGTACAGTTTTCTTTTTCAATAACATCATATTTGTCTAGTTTTGATTCTGAGACATTGAAAATATCATAGTTTACAATAATATCTGAGAATTCTTGAAATAACACTCTCCGTTTAAGTCCACAGACATTTAGCGTTCCTATTTTAATTGATTTTTCAGGGGTGGCATTGCCACTTATTACATTTAAGTTCAGTGAATGTTTCTCGTTTTGAGATATGTGTTTCACTCCCCATGATTCCTATGTAGGTATTAGAATGTCAGATGGTCCTCCTGAGGCACTAGCACTAGCACTAAAAAGTAGTGTTTTGTCATTACGGGGTTGTCTTCCCTTCGAAGCTGGCTTGTTTCCACGACTTTTCTGCTGATTGTGAATGGGTTGACTTTTAGAGTATAAGTCGCCTTCATTTTCAGAACAGGCCTCCTGGATTTCTGAGGTCATGCTGCTATCAGGCGTACTAGCATTTGATTCCACTTCAAGGTTTGCAAATCTGTTTTCGGATATGACAGTAGGTCTTGAAGAGGTATTGTGGTTTCTAGCTACATATATTTTTGTCATATTAACTTGATTAGTTTTAGAAGAGTCATTTGGGAGGGATTGTGCTGGTTGATCTGGTTGAGCACGTGAGGATTTAAGGACTTCATTCCAGTCAGGGAATTCATCCTGAACCACTTGGCCCCTTACTATCAGTTTGGCTGGGTATGCAATTTTAACTGTCCTTTTGGGGTTTGACTCTTTTTCTGTTTTGTATTTTCGCCACAGTCTAGATCTGGCCTCTACTATTTCTTTAGGGTAGTCCCTATTGATGCCATATACAGTGCCAGCTAATTTATATGCATTTTCCAATATAACTTGTACATCTTGCTCATTTTTGAAACAGACTATAATTGGTCTTGTTTTGTCATGTTGAGCAAACCCAAGGCGCTTCATAGAGTTAACTACCATTTTTGTGGTATCTAGTTCTAAATAGTCTTCAATTAAGTCTGCAATTTTACTATCACAGTCCTCACCTTTTTCTTCTGGAAAGCCTCTAAGTATTAAGTTAAGGCTTCTTGTCAATACTTTTATACTCTACTGTTTTAAGTCTTTGATCTACTTCACTCTGTTTATTTTCTATTTCGTGCACTTGTTGTTGTATAACGTGTACTGTATCGTTAACTGCGTTCATTTTTGTCATCATGCCAAATAATGTAACTAATTTGTCATCAGTGTTCATGTTTTTAAAATCTTGCTTCGACACACTTAAGTTTGTATTCTCAAAAGTCCATCCTGTAGATCGTTGTTTAGGTTTGTTCTTTGTCTCTTTTATTGTCCAGGGTAAACCGGTTTCTTCACCCCCATCGCCGCCATCATGCATTGTTGTCTCTTTCCGTTGATTTTTGGCAGTTTTTTACCTTTATTTGGCTTCGGTTTTACCATTATTCCAGATTATTTCACTAAGCACTGAACACTACAGTCCAGTTATGTCACTACCAATTTAAGTTAGTCCTATTTTACTGGAAAAAATGGTTTTTCAGAGAGCCGAAAATTTACGTGCAGCTCTCACCATGTCACGTGATCATTGGTGATTGTAAAAGTAGAGCTGAGCCACATGATTATTTGTTAGATATGTGATAACCATCTCTTTGTCTTTCAGCTGTTCACAGAATATGGCCGCCTTGCTCTAGAAGCCAACGACAATGAATCCAAACCATTTCAGGTAGAGTTGTTACACATTATATTGCATTGAAAACATAGCTTTAATTAAATCTTGTAACACATGGATAAAATATACTAAAACTGTCAAAATAAAGTGTTGATACTAAAACATTACAAAAATCTAACAAAAGTTTGCTTCTGTTTTACTTCATTTTAAAAGTTTTTGAAGTGCATACATATCCAGATCTTCTGATATTTTATATTCAAAGTTTACCTAATAAATGTAAATGGATTTTTATATAAAGTTTTATTGTGATAGGTATTAGAGTTCTTGGTGCGAGACTGGAGCTATCCCTATGATGCACCTTATGGTGAAGACGGTGGCAAACAGATGCTGGAAAAACGACTCAGAGTAAGATTAACTGCTCAAACTACTGATTTAAAATTGTAATTATTAAACATTGCCTGTTAAACTTGCATTGCAGAATCAAATGCTTTAAAGACATTTTGAATTTTTTGTCCATTTAAAGATGATTTAAATAGTATGTAGTTCAAAATTCATTGTGTTGACAAGGTAAACAAGGTAATCACCATAGCCCTGTAATCCTGGATATGGCTTCCATCATATGGGCAACCACTGTAGATCCTGATCCATCCCATCTCATCTGTATCTTTACTGTTCACTTTAAGTGTCATTAGGTTATTTCTGGCTAAGAAGTAAATAGATCCAAGATTAGTTGGCACATAGGTTGTAGCTGCTTTTTGGTCCCCCATGCAAATTGAAGGGTTAAATGGTTAATTATCAATCAGATCAGTTATTCACAACAATATGACCAAGATTGTTAAAATAATTTTCTTACCCCAGGAAATATGAGCGAAAGGAAAACCATACAAGTGAAATTTTAATAAAACTATAATTGTTATCTAGATTATAACAAGTACAGTTTAGTGATAGTTATGCATGAATATAGATTTCAGATAAACAGCACCCCGAGCTACAGCAGATCAGGAAGCACATTCGTTCTTGTTTTTGTAATATTGGCTGCTTCCTCATGCCGCACCCTGGTCTCCGAGTTGCCACTAACCCACACTTTGATGGCAGGCTGAAAGGTGCTTATCATATTTATATTTTTGCTGTAGTTATTATGTTGATTATCATTATATCTATTATAATGTGTATTATTTATAAAATTGTATGTATTCTAATTCAGAACATTTAATACATCATATACATGTATATTATTATTTAATGTAACAAACTTGATTATTCATTTATTTCTTTTCATTTCACATTTTTAATCCAATTTTCATGAGACTTGTTCAGTAATTTAAAACTGGACTATATGACAGCACTAATAATCCAACTTTAACTTTCATTAACCCCATGTCTTCTTTGAACGATAATGAGACCACTGAGTTGGCTCAGATTTGCCTGAGTCACAGTGCTTAAATTAATTTGACATATATAACATATAGAGAATATTTATGTGGGCAACACCTATGTTTCAAAAGTGATTTTGTCAAATCTTGCCCAGCTGTATTGTAATGAAGAGCCCTTACAAATGCAACCTGTAAGTTAATGATTATAAGAGGAGACAAGGGCCCAGAATCATAAACTAAAACTGGAGACCAGTCTCAAATCTCAAGCATTTGATTGGCTGAAATGGCAACCAGGTTAATGTTTTATGATCTTGGGCCAATGGTGTCTTTGGCTACTTGTTTTCCATGAATACTTTCACAATACTAACTTTGCAGTTGGTTTCTTGCAGATATAGAAACAGATTTCAAGGAGCAGTTGAAGGTTCTTGTACCCCAGCTGTTGTCTAAAGACAACCTAATCGTAAAAGAGATCAATGGTTGCAAGATCACATGCAGAGATCTTGTGGAATATTTCAAGGTAATTAAAACCACATAGCCGTCATTACCCTTTCCTCCTTATATGCGCATTTTCTCGCATATGCAACCAATATTGATCAAGATCAGCCAGCACATCCATGCACTGATTGCTTTTTGGTCAGAAGTAATCTAATAAATCTAAATGTGGATGTTTCAGCTGATCTGGGTCTACACTTTTCACACAGGCCATATAGGTGCATATATGGAGGAAAGGGTTTACTAAATAGAAACAAGTTTGCAACTGCTGAAGGAATGTATCCAATACTGACAAATGTTATCATAAATGAGAAAGAGAGTCACACCCTAGAACCCCGTCTCAAGATACAGCTCAAGGTAACACTTGTCTTAAAAGTTGTGAAATTATACTTTGGAGCATACATGTTTCTTTGCAACTGATCAAGGGATTGTAAATGGGCTTCAGATTCTTCATTGAGATTTGCTACACTTATACAAATCATGGTTTACTGTAAAACAATGGAACTTCACTTTTGGTAGTGTTGTCCTTTGATAACCATATATAAATATAAATGAAGTGCAGAACAGACAGCATGACTTTATGACTGTAGCTGGAAATACATAAACATGTACTAGTAGTTTGATGTCTAGGTTTCAAGAGATTGCTATATGTTGGGCTGAAAATAAAAAAATTGAAGTTTCTTTTAATATCATTTGCAAGGTAATTATAACACATTAGCTCGCTTCAATGAAATGACATCACTGTTGTAAGTTAATGAAAAGCTGGAATATTTGCAGTGATGCCTTTATTGTTAGAAATATGTTTACAATGTGAAAATACGTTGTAGACAATATTAAGTGTACCAGTCCGATCAAGGCCAAGGTCTAAGTTACTGTAAATAGATAAACAGTTTCCAGTCTGTAACTTTAGTTGGGATAAATCAATCTTTCTCAAACTATGGATAAAGCAAGCTTGCATAAAGACCTAGCTTGGGATTGGATTTGGGGCCAGTCAGGTCAAGGTCTCTTTTTACTAAGGATGGTTTGATTTCAGGCTTACATCAAAATCTATCAGGGAGAAGAACTGCCAGAACCAAAGTCGATGTTGCAGGTATTGTTTCTATTCCTTGAATTTTATCACAGCTTAAGTTTTGGTCTTATTTTCCTTTTTGTGTCGCCCTTTCGTAGAAACGGCGATACATAGGGACTGCTTTGTCCGTCGGTCCGTCACGAAAACTTAAAGTTGTCTAGAACTTTGCCGTTTCTTAATATTTCTTCATCAAACTTTCTAATTCTATTGCTTATGACAACACGCTTGACATGATGCCAAATTCTCAAGGTCAAGGTCACATTTGATGGAGTTATGTCCATTTTGTACTTGGATTTTTACACGAAAACTTAACGTTGGCAATAACTTTGCCAATTCTTAATATTTCTTCATGAAACTTTCAAATTATATTCCTTATCACAACACGCTCGTGATGATACCACATTCTTTAGGTCAAGGTCACATTTGATGGAGTTATTTCCCTTTTTACGAAAACTTAACATTGGCTATAACTTTGCCATTTCTTAATATTTCTTCATCAAACTTTCAAATTATATTCCTTTTAACAACACGCTCCTGATAATACCACATTCTTTAGGTCAAGGTCACACTTGATGGAGTTATTCCCCTTTATATGAAAACTTAACATTGGCTATAACTTTGCCATTTATTAATATTTCTTCATCAAACTTTCAAAGGTCACACTTGATGGAGTTATTCCCCTTTAGATGATAACTTAACATTGGCTATAACTTTGCCATTTATTTATATTTCTTCATCAAACTTTCAAATTATATTCCCTATGACAATACGCTCATGACAATACTAAATTCTTAAGGTCAAGGTCACATTTGTTGGAGTAATGCCCCTTTTTGTACTTGCATTTTTATTCCGACAGCACCAGAGGGCGACACAAGTGTTCAACTGAACACCCATCTAGTTCTAAATCAAATGATAACATTTGATAATCAAGAACTTCTAATTCAAAAAGAAAATAAAAATTCTTTGCTTGATATTTCTGGCTATATAGGAACAAATTTGCTATACATTTAAACAAACAAAACTTTCAATTCAACCATTATCATCATAGAAGTTTGTGAGTGTTTCTTGCAAATTGATTTGCTGAGAATTGTGTGTTACTAGGCAACAGCAGAAGCAAACAATCTAGCAGCAGTGTCAGCAGCCAGGAGCCAGTATGCTAAAGAAATGGAGGAGGTCAGTATAGCTCTAACATGGTAGTGTGTGCTTCAAGAATAGTTAGAATTGAACAGTCACAATCATATACAAAGTCACAATAAAGTGATACTAAATATTATTTGATGAAGTTATTGTTCAGCATCGTTGGTAGAACTGTAAATTTTCATTACTATTCACATACAGACTCATTTTAAAAAAGCCACCGATATTTCATGTTTGCCAGCTTTCAAAGTTTCCTTCTTATTTTGTTTTTCATTATAAGAGATACTGATCATATGTCATCCAGATTATTTTAATAATAGGTATGTGGTGGCGATAAGGCATATATTCATCCAAATGAACTGGAAAAAGAGCACCAGAGGTGTTTACGACACGCAATGGACACTTTCAAATCAGCAAGAAAAATGGGTGGTCCAGAATTCAGTCAAACATATATGGAACAATTGAGCAACGAGATTTTGGACCAGTTTGAAAACTTTCAGAAGCATAACGAAAGTAAAAATATATTCAGTGCTGCTCGGACTCCGGCTGTGTTATTCACAGTGATGATCGTGTGTTACATGGCCAGTGGAGTGTTTAGTGTTATTGGACTGGAATCGATCGCAAACCTGTTCAACTTTTCGATGATAATTTTTTTGATGTTTTTGATATCATGGTTCTACATACAATACTCTGGGGAATACAGAACACTTGCGATACAGATAGATCAGATTGCCACAGTCATCTGGGATCATGTAAGTTCTCACCAGGTTTTTGTACACTTTTCAAGTTATGAAAAGATTGCTTGATTATGTAATTAATGTTCTGAAAAATCCATGCCTGAATCAAGAATTCAAACTGGGACTTGTATGCTAGGTCAAAGCTCTACCACTTCAAGCTGGCTCAATGGAGAGATAGTTTAAACATGGCATATATGACAACAAGAATAATTACTTACGACGGACAAATTCATGAGTACCGTAATGGCCCTTGTAAATGATATTGAACAGAAACTTTATGCTGCATTTAACTTTGAAAGTATTTGTACTATTGAAACAAGAAATTTATCTGAGGATGGACTGTTTCTTTCTAAAACTAGGTGTGGCTTGTAACATATATTACAATTCCACTTGAATTACATCTTATTATCAAATACTATTAAACATAAGTCTACATTTCAGTGTTTTGCGAATAAGTGACATACCTGTTCAAGGAACACTAAATTCTTGTGTTGGTGTTTTTCTACAGACTTGCTCGAACAAGATATGGACATTGACAAATTTGTTCTCTTACAAGTTAACGGATCTCATTCATAGAAAGCGTTTTCCGTCGGATAATTTTGTTGGCGTGCCAGAAACATTTTAGCACAAACTTGAGTGTCAACGCCTATACAACATACTCTCTGCTTTGATTGCCAACATGCTTCTCCTTCTGTAGAGGTTCTTAATAATGTTTTCAAGTATTCAGATATCTTGAGCTTAATGATCAGAACTTGCTTTCAACTGTATTATTTTTGTTTTAATATAAGTTTTTATTTTTCTCTTATTATTATTATTATTACTGATAACTTCGTAAAAAGAGGGGTTTTTTTGGTGAACACCAAACTTTTTTTCGGAACAATTTCATGAAAAACATGAAAACCTCAGTAATGAACCATGGATTGTTATATCTTCATGAATTTTTTTTTTGGACAGCCACCATCTGTAAAAAACACAACAGTAGTAAAAATAAGGCTTTCACTGCAAGTTTTCCAGTTATGTAGATAGATTAGAACATTTTTATGTAAAATTATAAGTGGTATATTTTCAGGCCTTGGCTCCAGTTTATGCCCAGCTTATGCAACAAGGTGCTCAACTTGCTGTACGACAAGCCACACAACAACGCCCAAAGAGGGACTGATCGAATCACTGTATATAGTTGTTTTGTTGAGAAAACTGTTACTGTTCATTACCCATAACCTCCTATGAGAGTTAACCTTATTTAGGGAAATGCTTTTGTATTTCTGTACCACAATCCAGGGTGACATATTATTTAATGTAAGCTTTTGAAAGTAGAAAAACCAATAGAGCTTATGTATGTGAAATAGCTTTTGTTGAACAAATGCTCTATTAATAATAGTTGCATGCTGGTTGCCAACCTAAGTCACTGTTAAGATAAATCATTTAAAAAGAACAATTTTATAACTGCCAAAAAGCTCAGAACCTAGATGTGTGCTGGGAGAAGATTCTACAAAATACCATGACACACAGTTGTGGTACAATGAGGAATCTTGACTCCTGGAAAGTGTTCTATAAGCTCTGACATGGCACTGAGATTCTTGCCTGTCTTGCAAGTTTCAAGATAGCTTGCTCTTTCAAAATGTGTTTACTAGTCAGTAGAATGTTACTGTTTGTAGTAATAACTTCGTAAGTGAAGTACATTACTACTAAGTTTTTGATGAGATGGTTACACTAAAAGTGCTATATTTATCAAAATCATCATTGTCAGAATAATGAATAATTTATTATTCTATATTACTTATATTGTCCAGAAATCAATGTTCCGAGCTGAAAGTACAAAAAACTAAGTTATCATAATTGTGTACAGAGTAATATTGCAGATACTTATAAAATTCCAGATGAAAGATAATTAATGAAGTGTTTGAATATTGCTAAATGTTTTATTTATAAAACTGCATGAAATCTGTAATGTTAATTTGCAAATTTATTAATTTATGAACGGGTTGAAAAACTATAATGTAAATTTTTGGAAGCTGTTATAGTTACATGTATTTATATTATTTATCGAGCATAGTCTCCCTCCTCCACTCACTTCATAATTCGTAACATGTTTATGAAAATGGAGAGTTAAATCAAATTATTCATGGCCATACTTGATAAAATCTGTAGTTTCCATCAAGAAGTTCTGTATTACAGATTTAACTCATGTATGTAAGATAGAAGAACTTTCCTCATAGCTTCATTGGTGAATGCCATTGTTTTTACTCTTGATAGGTTTTTATTGAAGTCCACTTTTACTCAGTAACCCTTGAAACTTTACATGGTTTCCCAACAAAGTACCAACTACAGGGATACGTTTCATAATTCTTGACTGCACATTGTCAGTTTTGCCACATCTTCAACTCTGCTTAAACCATTTAAGCAGCAAAAATGAAATATCTCATGATTGTGCGACATCAAATTACCACCACATGTGCAAATTTGATGTATGTTGACTGCAATTCATTATATGCTCAATAAAAAAAGAAACCTGAAGTTGCAAATTTGACATTTTTCCAAGAATTATATTAATGAACTGTGTGCATTGTGGTTGGAAAAAAAACTGAATATGTTTTGAAATTACTACAAATTCCAATTTCAGTTAGAGTTTGGTTTGCAACCAAAACATCAAACATGTGGCGCGGCATCTGATATTTCTTTTTGAAGTAGTGAGAAAGTTTAATTGACAACACTGTTCATAGTTAATTTTCTAGGCCATTCATAAATTTACTATCGTGTTACTATTTTTATTTCTACTATATGTAAACAATGTTGTTAACTAAAATTTTGTTGTTTATTTTATTTAAATTTGTTTTGAACAAGTAGGGTATATAATAAAAGCAACATTATGACAGTATACAGTCTGTAGGTTCGCATTATTTCTCATTGGGTATGTAAACCACATCATGCTCGACCTTCAGTCTCGCGTAATATTGTTGTCATACCCAACTCGATAAATACGAACCTACAGATTGTTATACTGTTACATTATTCCATATATATCTCTGTACTCTACATGCAGCCACAACCTTATATTTTATGCATGTTTAGTAGAACTGGCTTTTAATAGCATATTTGTATTCAATTTTTCTGTACTGAATAAGATTCTTTCAATGTTATCAGAATAAAGATTGGGTTTCGGATTTAATTAAAATATTGCTAGTCACCAAGAGAACTGTTGACATTACTGAGTATTAGTTGTTCAGTTTAGTGTATACATTTTTTTTTCATGAGACCAATTTCATTGTTTGTAGTTATCTCTACATGTTTCATGTCACATTAATTAATAAGATATATATTTTTATACTTTGTTTTCCCTGTTTGTATACAGATAACCTAAAATTTCTGTTTGTGTTGTACTAAAAAAGATACCAAGATTTATAGTGCACTAGTTAAATCATGATTTGTTTACAAGTTTATACTAAATTATTTGTTGTATCATTCATATTTGCTTGGCTGTTATCAAATTTCATATTAATAATGGCTGTTATCACCGAGTTATTAATAATTATAAAGTATTTAATTGTTGGCCAAACTGTAAATTATGTATCTATAAATCATAATTCCTTACTAAAATTTTCTTCTGTAATCCACAGCAATATTATTTGTCATGAGGTGCATCTTAAAAGAACTAAAGACAGATAATTAACAAATCCTTTTATAGTACTGATGTTTCTTTTGTCATTTCAAAAGATATGCTTTACTTTTTATCTCCAGTAGTATAGATAAACATGTCATCATTTTACATTACTTTCCAAAAGAAAATTAAGTGCAAGTGAGAACTTGTTTAAGTTAGAGAAGCATATAGTAATCAAGTCGTCGTTCTGTCAGTCTGTTCCAAAATAAAGTTTGCTCCAAAACACAGAACAGCTTGAACAATTTTTAAAATTACTTTCGTAATCAATGGGCAAACAGTTATGCTGACCTTCTTCAAGGTGAATGTTACTCTTTGGCTTCCAAACTCACCAGCCCTAAAATCATGTCCACTCAGTTACTCTTGAACCCACAGAACTCTTAGAAAGTTTTAAAATTACATGGTAGAAATGTTTGGCATAATGACAATATGGGCTGAATATATTGAGCTCAGTTTGTTCCTCCAGTTATGGAACTTTGCTCATGATCATACATATGGTGCATATTGTAGCACTTCCTACCTGCACTATTTAACATCATAAACAAAACTGCTCATTGTATGAGAGACATATAATATGGTATATTTTAGCACCATTCCTTTAGCATCCATCAGTTCAACCAATATATGTTATAAAGGTACTATCTATATAACATTTATCTGGTTTCTGGGCATTCAAAGAGCTTACAATGAGAGGAAGTTGCTAACAAGCTATTTTTTCAATTATGAATCTGTCCAAGTGAAATTGTATATAATTTTATGAGCATGCAAAAGAAATGGTGGATTAAAAGTATTGTTTGCGTTATTTATGTACCCCATGATTTTTATGAAATTTGTAAAATATATACAAGGGAACAAATACATTAATTGAAGTGACTATTTAATCAGCATGTGTGCATATTATAAATATAATCCTTTGTTCAACAATGCACCAGAAGAGATGTCAGAATTAATAATGATATTTGCTTGAATCTAGAACTGGATTGTGCAATATGTTGTGAACAGACTGTGTCTCACTTTCTGATGTGAAAAAGCTAGAGTCCATTTGTAACCATTGGAAATTGAATTAAATATATACCGGTACCTGAAATGACAAATTATAATTCTACTCCATTTTTGTTTTTTTAAGTTTATTGCAATTAGTTAGAGATGGAAAATTCAAGGAGTGACCAATGCAGATCTAGAACAGACAGCACTGATGCGGTCGCACACACGTTGAAATCCATATAATAGTATGGAGTAAATGGTAAATCATCAGCATTACTTAGCTGGTCTACATACAGAGAAACACATGTCCTAAATTTGTTACATTTACATTGTAAGAGTTAAACCTTGATACTTACTACTCTATTCAAATGATCAGCACTTACTGCTCCAAAACATATTGTCTCTCTATTAATTGTAATGTGCCCATTTGATGCATATGAAAGCTAAATACTCAGTTTGCTTTTTCTTTGCTCAGATGGTTGGTTTAAGACTTGTTAGACCTCACATAAATATTCCTCAGCACTCACTGCATACACACTTCTAGTTCCCTTTACTCCATTTATATATATTTGGGTTTTGTTGCATGTGCCTCATGTGCAGATCAAGATCAGCCATTACATCTGTGCCATCTGATCAGGATCTACACTGGTCCCTTCTTGATCCAAAATAGTCTACCGGTAATGAAAGTGAACAGTGTAGATCCTTATCAGGCCGCACAGCTGTGCCAGCTTATCTTAATCTACACTAATCGCCTACATGAAAAGGTGTATCTAAGGAGTAAAGAGTTAACACTTCCAGTGCCATAACACCGACGTCTTCTGTTAAAATATCATTTACTTCATCATTTTGCATCACTTACAGCAGATCTAAAGAAACTGCAACAATCTGGCTTTTTACCCCTTTTAGTAGCATCTTGTTTGATGCATAAAATATGAATTTGCAATTGGCCAGGATGAGCTATATCAATTATAGTTTACAGAGATGTATTATCACCTTATCTATTTATTATAGTATTAGGAATTTAACCCTATCCTCCATATATATCCTATATGGTGTGGGCAAAAAGTGTAGATCCAAATCAGCTGGCAAATTCATGCAGTCTGATCAGGATCTGCACTGTTTGCTTTTTAATTTATTAGGTTATTTCTGACAAAAAAGCGAACAGTGCATATCGTGATTAGAATGCATGGATATGCTGTCTGATCTGGATCTACACTTGTAGCACATGAAATAAAGGGTGTATACATGGAGTTAAGGGTTACTGTATGAGGAATTTAAAGTTGCTGGCAAAAGAATGCCACCAACTGTTGTGTCGAGAAAAAGAATGACAAATATTGTAAAATTTCAGATATTTCATTTGGTTTTGTAAACTTATATTTAGCTTGTGATTTTCAGTAAATTGTCAAAATGTTACCTAATAAAATGATGGATGGTGGAAACTTTGTTGATCCTGATGTTCAGGGAAAAGTGAGCTGAAGTGATCAAGTTTTGTCAGTCTCTCAAACAATTTTCATTAACCACGTTTTCTGGTTACTAGATTATGGTATGTTGTTGGGTGGGCTGACAACAACATTTCATAAAGGTTTTTTTTAACTTTTAAGTTCACTTTTTCTCAGTAGCCATTCAAGAGATAGCTTTGAAACTTGACATAGTTGTCTCAGATCATAATAGCCAATCTCACTAAAGTCAGATCTTACAAACTGTTAGACCGTACATAAACTATAGCGGTTTTCCCAGATTACTATTTTTAGGAATCGTCAACTCAGGAAGCACGATTTATAACGTTGATGATCAGCAAAATGATCTGAAGATTTCATTACATTAGAAATGAATGCAACACTGATGGCGGTTTTCAGGAGATAATTTTAATCAGATTGCATAATAGCAATTATATGTTTCATAACTCTTGACTGTATTTTATCATAGTTATGCCCCTTTTTCACATAATTAATAAATTTAAGAAGAAAACCTAGTTTTGTCCAATCAGACCAAAATCTAGTTCAGTTTGATTAATGGCAAATATTGGAAACCATATTTATTTTTATTGAAAAGAAAGTTGTCAGGTGAACTAGGTCATGCCCAGTCAGGCAGAGGGATGGAGCCATTTGAGTTATTTATTGATTTGATGTATAGAATGATGGGGTCATTTGAAATCTTGATGTACAACTCCTAATGAATAACATGACCATCTTGACAATAAGATTATTATAATCAATGTCCCTTTTAACAATTGTACACCAATTTCTACCCCAGAAGAGCTCTGAAGCAATTTTACAATCCTAATGCAAAGATATCTTGTAGAGTGATGGAGTCATTAAAAATCTTCATGTAATTAATCATGAAGCAATTAATTGAGGTACAGAGTAATAGAGCCTTTGAAATCTTTATGCACAGATGATATTATGACAATTAATAAAATTCCACTTATTGCTTAAGTTCTCTAAATGAAGAAATAAATCAATAAAGCAGAAATAAGTCACCTGGTTTTATTAGAATTACTGTTCTGGTATCTTTAAATATTAAGTCATTTTACAATAATTTATTGGTTCTGCACCTAGACCTTGAAAATTTTCCATATTGTGAAGACAGCTACTTGTAAAAATCAAATTAACTGATAATCATCTACCTCAGCTGTCCATATTACGTGCACTACACACATACTCCATATTGGTCCTAAAGCATGGTCAGTTTAGATAGAAACTGAACTGTTTAACTGTCTTTTGCTCTGTCTGTGAGTCGCACCTTGTTTTCTGCTGAACAAAAGAAATAAAGTATAACATAGAGCTGACTTACTGAGTAGATGATCCTGCTCAATATTAATAGAACCTTTTGTCCCCGGGTCTTCAAACTTCACAGGATGAATGTGCTCCTTGAGTAGATGACCCCGTATTGTTATTTTGGGTCAAAGGTCAAGGTCACATAGGACTATAAATTTCACATGTTTTAAGGTCAGTTTCTCAAGAACTGTTTGACCCACAGTCTTCAAACTTCACAACATAATTTGACTACATAAGAAGAAACTGTTGGGATCACCTGATCAAGTGAAAAAGGTGATGGTCTCAGAGGCCACGAAATTTAAATCAGTTACCCTACTGTTTTGGGGGTAAAGGTCAATGTCGCATGTCTAAACTTATCCTAAGGGGGGAAATGCTCTTAAAAAAACAACAACATATTTATTTTTTCTGGTTTCAAAATGTATGATAGAATCATAATATTGTATGCATTAATATTCCCAAGTAATAATTCCTGTTTTGTATGTAAGAACACAAAGTTGTTTATACATTACAAATTTCACTTTAAGTGCAAATGAGTCCAGTAAACTAGATTGAAGTTCTCTATTCATCTAATTCAATGCTAACATACATCTACCAACAGAGTAATGAAGTTCAGAAAATTAAAAAGTCAAATGAAGAAGATAAAGGTCAAGTTACTCATAGGCTACAGGCCTACTTATTTACGAGTACACATATTTACAGATAATCATAATATTTCATTATTCTTTATATATAATTTTCAAATAATTATATTGACCAGCTTTTGCATGTGTCCCAAAATGTTATATTACATAATAAAACAAAACAAACACGCAGAGAAAAGATCACTAGACTGACAACTGATCAAGGTTTATGTCAATTACAAATAAAAACAAAAATGCATTGCAACTTTGGAAAATTGCTAAACCTTTTACCCCATATAATTATATGCCTTTTATCAAATTTGCAACCAGTGTAGATCAATATGTTCTGTCTGATCAGGATCTGCACTGTGTACTAATTGATCAGAAATAATCTTATGTATCAAAATGCGAACAGTGTAGATCCTGATCAGACATCACGGATATGCTGGCTGATCTGGATCTAGACTGTTTTCCCATGCAATAAGGGAATATGAATGGAGTAAAGGGTTAAAAAAAACTTTCAATTTATTATAAACATAAGAAATAAATTTTATTCAGTTGTGTGCCTGTGCACATTTTTTTCCTGGCTATAACTTCATTATGGATGTCATCTGCAAAACCCAGTCTCAAAGGTTCAAGGTCACACTCACTGTTACTAGCAATAGAATTGTATTGTTCAGTCTGTAACTAAGTTGGCATGTTTGTGGTCATCATAACAAGAAAATGTATAGTCACAAGACTTAGCATACTACCTCAAAAGTCACTGTCACAGTTTAGGAAATAGATTTTTAGCTTGACCATTTGCAGAATAGGTGATCTATCCTACTCACCTATGGCATTAGCATCTGCATCCGCATCTGTTAAAATAGATATGCACTTTGTCCATAACTTTAAAACTTCTTGAGATATCACATTGAAACTTGGAATATTATACTCATCATCAATATCTACATAATTACCAACAAGACCCATTACTCTGCTAACAATAGTTTTCAAGTTATGCCCCCTTTTCAAACAAAGAGGGAAGCATATTATTGATGCACAGAACTGCAATCAAAGATGATTAGGCAGAGTTAGAAGATAGTTGCAAAGAAATGATGTTTGCTGTGATGCATTTTTACACAATTATATGCCTTTGTTTACTGTTAGTTATACATGCAGTATCTTCTGTTGCGAAATGTGATCTTGTTTACTGTCCTGCTGAGTTCTTTCAAACCTGCATAGATGATCAAGCATGATGGTTGTAAAGAAGGGACTCCTTTTTTTTAATAGAGTTTGACCCTTTCTTATTTTAGTTTAATAAAATCTTGACTGCAACAAATTCATCATTCATGGATTTCTTTCAAACTCGCACATATGATTAGACAGGGTGTGTTGATGGTCTGTTTCTGACAATTGAATTTTATTTAAATGCTGACCTTCGCTGATTCTGCACAATTTCACAACTGGCATAGTACAGCGACTTATATAATTTAAATGTAGGTCATGGTTATTTTCTAATGCTTGATCTACTGACCTACTTTTCAAATGCAGGTCAGTAATATTTAATCTTAACATGCAGATTTTGATGCAATACAGATGATTTAGAATGACAATTGAAAAAGGATGCCATTGTTGCAGTTCTCTGACAGCCAGTAAATCAAGTGTGCTTTCCAAATTATTGGCATTTGTTTTTTGAAATCTCTATTGCATCATATTTTTTTAAAAATATTTTATCAAATTTCTGTCTTTGCCCGGCATCCATCAACAATTTGCTTTAAACACATTTTCTTCTGAAACCACTGGATGGTTTTTAACCAAATTGGCCTGAAGTATCCTGGCACTGATGTCAACAAAAGTTTTTCAAATAATGACCATAGGGTTAACTGTTCCCCAGCCACAGGTCTTATCAGCAAAATCTTCAAAAATCTTCTCAAAACCAATTGGTAGACTTTAAAACTCAATTTGGCATGAAGCAACATGGCATTGACCTCTTCACAATGTTGTTCAAATAATGACCTTAAGAGGTCGCAAATATTGCAAATGGCGAAAACTAGCTAAAATTTCAAAAAATGAATTTTAGGGGAAATACTTATTGCCACCTAGATTTTAGTAAAGAAGTGTATTTTGCTATGGATGTAGTAAATGTTTGCAAGCTCAATTTAGTCTAATTCATGTTCTAATTACCAAGCACATACTAAAACAGAAGAAAAACCGTTTGCATGAGAACTCTGAAATTCATGAATAATATACCAAAGCAACTCATACCTGAAATAAGTATATGCTGGTCTACAATGTTTAGTGCCAATTTGTCAAAATAATGTTAGGGTTTTCAAGAAATTCAAGGAAATCTTACTTCCTGGTTCAAAGTGAAAGTAGAGCCTAGTTGTGCATTATCGTTGGGAGTTTCTGTTTGGATAATTTTTGCCAGTGTTAACTTATGGGCCCTTAGTCTTTACTATATAACAGTTACTTCTATATTAAAATCTTGTCCATGCCTGATCTCCAAAACTGCTTTTGGTATTTCATTGAAACTTCACAGGAATGTTTATCACCAAGCCTAGTTGTCCATATCATGAGGAGTTTCTACTCAAATTATCATATATGGCTTGTTTCTGAGTAATTTTACACACCATATTATTTTTGTTACCAGTAACAAACGTACATTGTTCAAGTAACAAAAGGTAACATAAAGGAATGACAGACCAAAGAAAAAACATTCTCGGTCTCAAAAAGGTAACAGCCTTATATACCGCAAGTAACAAGAGGGCACAAATTGAAAATGGTCAATTTCGTGCCATTCTTGTTACTTGAAGTATATATGGCTGTTACCTTTTGTTACTTGTGTTACCTATGGGCACAAAATAATATCACCAATAAATGGTTAAAAAATAGTTTCACATATACTAGTTGTGACTTTTTGTTACTTGAGATAAGGATACTTGTTACTGGTAACAAAAATACCATAGGGTGTAAAAATACTCAGAAACGAGCCATATCTACAAATTATTTTTGCCAGAGTTATTGGCCCTTAATCATTTTCTACTATAACTAATATATAAAAGTATTGTCCATACTTGAATCTCAAGAACCTCTTGGCGGATTTCATTTAAATGTCACAGGAATTCTTGTCTTCAAGCCTAGTTGTGCATAACATCAGTAGTTTCCGCTTGAATTATTTTTGGCCAAGTTATGGGACCTTAGTCATTTGTACTATAACTTCTTTATTAAAACATTGTCTTCACTCCATCTCAAATACCCTTTGGAGGATTTCATTGAAATTTCACAGGAATGTGGAATGTTTGTCTCCTATTCTAGATGTGAATATCTTCAGGATTTTCTTCTTGGATTACTTTTAGCATAGTTATGGGCCTTAATCATTTGGTTTGCTTAACTTCTATATTTAGTGAGGGATTTACTTCAAACTTCAAATATACAATTTCCTTATCATCACTCACATTATTCCTTTTCGTTACCCACATCATTATGTGGTAAGGTCCATGACTCTAATAATTATATTTCCTGGTTTGTCTCCCCTTTAATCTTAGAATTTGTTTATTACTCTGAATATTTACTACAGAAATTTTAATTTCTGTTTAAACAAAATGATCCTTTCCATCTTTCACATTAGATGCATGCAGTATGCTTCATCTCTTCCACAGGCATATTTTTTATTACATATGTATACCAGTTTGATTTCAAAGCTGCATTTTGGGGGCATACCTGGTATGTCAATTTCAAGTGACAGCTCTTGTTATTCCTATATTAAAGTTTTGAAGGATATTGGGTAATAATTTGATTAAATAATTTTTCCCCCCAAAAATAACATGGAGACATTAATCAGGGGAGGGACATTTAAAAGCAATTTTGTGGTTTGTTAGTTACAAGATAATTTCCAACCTTCTACCCGAATTCCCCATGATTAAATTTGTTGCTCAAAAAGGGGATTTGAGCAACCCCCACCGAGTTCCTCTGGATCTATCCCTGTAATTCTCTGCTTTATTAATGTTTACATCAGAAATCTGGAAACAACAACCATATTTCATTTTGCTGTATTTCTAAAACAACTGACATTATTTTGTCAAAACTGAACATAATGGATTGTAGACATCAGCTAATAGCCTAGTGTCTACCTGCTGCAAACAAATATGTTTGTGCTAAAGACTAAGTAAAGACCTTTTTTGTTTGTTAGGCAATCATAACATATTATACATGTTAAATAACATGTTTTTGACATAGCAACAAGCTTTTAAACAAGATAATGTCTACTTTATGCCTTTACAAGCTCTCGAGAATATCGTACAACCCATTTTGAGATTGATCCATGTCTGATCCTACAACTTTAGAACGAGCTAAACAGTGCGCCATACTTTTAAGACCCATGTGACTACCACTAGCCAATGAAATACCTTGTTGTATATTCAGTATCCGAAAAAAATACGGCGATCGGAAAATATTGGTCTGAACAATTCTAAATTCTTTCCGAAATGCCAAATAAACCGAAAAAGGAGAAGGTGAGTTGATAAAGATAACGCGAAAATCATGTTTCAAGCCTGGCTTAACGCAAAATAAATCGTAACGGAGCTCTTGTGCGTTGCGATTTTGGGTTGTTCGGTTGTTTATTTTGTTTTCCCCGACTTTACTTTCATTCAAAGAGATTTGTTTTCTTTTTTAGACTACTGCCAAAACAAATAGCAACAGCAAAACGGCTGGGAAAGAGAATGCAGACAATGCAGAAAACGAGGTAAGAAATCATTGGGCTTTCGTTTGACAAGTCTGAAAGTATCTCTCCAAAACCAAGATGGCGGATTTCGCATAAATAAATTTGTTGCTAGAGCCCACAGAATGAATGAACATTTGGCACTGGACGACTGTCACAGATCACTTTACGTTAATTTTGAACCCAATGTAGAAAAATCTGACTAAGACCATTTACATCAGTTATTTTACTTTGTGTAGCCTACTTCTTTAAATGATACAACCTCTGGTCAAAGACCTTTGTGATTAACATGTAGGATATAGTCAAACCTAACTCTCAAGCTAGAATGAACAGAATATCTGATTGTGACAGTGGTGCCATTTGTCAGCATCAAGTCTCAGCCAGTGATGATGACATGCAGATTTAGGTATTCGGCCAGCACCAGACACCAGTTGGTCCATACTCAAATCGTTTCTCATACAGCTTATTTTTGAATTAGATATGAATTTTCAAAATTCCTGTTATAAAATATATGTGGTTTTGAAATAAATATTCACTTGTGTCTCAAGTCTAAAGACTTTACTTAAAAACAGAAAAAACTCAAGTGTCCGAATTAAACCGCCTTTAATTTAAGGTAGAGAAAACTCGGGACATGTGTAAAGTTCATATAATATATCTATAATCTATAAGTCTCTTTCATATTAACCATAATAAATGTTTTTAGGCATTTGCAGATCAAGAAGCCAGTCATTTTATGAAGAAAGCGTTACTCTGGTCCCATAGGAATAACAGCTCCCACCCATTCCCCTCAAATTGCTTCATTTTTTTTTTACTTGTTATTGATAGACAACTCTTACCAAAGAGGCAATATATGCAATTGTGTAATGATGTTTGAACATGAATGGTACACTCAAACTGAATTTAATTCTTATTCCAACTATACTTAGATTTGTTAAGTTAAAACCAATTATCTATCAGAATTATTCCAATTGAAAATTACATGTCCGAGTTTTCATGTTCAGTCGTCCAAATTTACCCTCCAGCTCAAGGGTGTATTTAATTTTCTTTATTATTCAGAATATAGTTCCTTGTCATGTAAATCATTCAAAATGCACTGCAATCTGCGGACAGCTTCTGATCTAACCTTTTACTTCTATTGTACTAGAGGTAAATGACCGGCACCAGAAGTTAACTGAAAACCAGCTGTCTAAAAAACGTTGGAGTTTACCCGGATTTACCCTACTTGCTGAAATACCATGATATTTTAGCAAATATCTATTGGAAAAAATGAATGTTACTACTTACTAGTATCCATTCCATTTTCAAAAAGGGGGTAAAGTGCTCATTTATTTTCTCGACAGTCATACTTAAAAAACAGTAGTCAGAATAAACAATCAAGATTTGGATAAAACGTAGTAATAGTTGTCTTTTCATGATCTGAACATCTATTATTAAGTAACAGTTGTGAGTTAATAGAGTACCATTAACTTTGGAAAAACACAATTAGTTCCAAACATAGCTCTTGGTAAATACCTAATTTTTGCATCCATTTTTGGTCTGGAGCTTGGCAAAGATATCATTGACGTTTTCAATAATAGACTGGTTAAAACATCTTCTTTGTATTATGATAATAAAACACCAACAAATTATTGAAAGAGTAACTTGGGCATGACAAAGATCTCTGAGCATTCCTTAAACCCAACGTTTGGTGTTCCGGGGAGGGTCTTCTGATAGAGGTCAAAATATCAAGTGAACTACTCAAATTAATTGTTTGTCATTTCACCGTTTTCTTAGATTTTTAAATATTACAAATGAATGACCTGCAAAGAATTCACACATCAAAATCTCAGTCTGATAGATTAAGATGCATTCATGATTTGCTAATGATGCTCTAGTTTCTGAACATTTTATATGTTGGAAGAATAATTGGAGTAAATGGTGAATTGGATTATGTAAGACTGGCTCTGTCAAGCGCAAGAATATTTTTGTTTGGAACATTATATTGTATACATGTACTATAAATTAACTTTTTTTTGTCCATGCAATATGAGCCTATATTCAATTATAAGTTATGTTCAAAAATTAATTCAAGCAATAATTAGCACTAAGGCATTAAAATATGGGCCATCTGGTTTTGAGACATTATGACTAATGGCAGCAGACATCACAAAAGTTGTTTTGGTTTTGAACCTACTTGAGATATCAACTTAAAGCTTAGAAGATAAGTGTAATAATTCACCATCACAAACAAGACCCATAACTCTGCAAGTTATGACCGTCTTTCATTTAGATTTTGTGACAAAATATGTACTACTACTAGTCCATAACTTTGAATCTACTTGAGATATCAACTTGAAACATGTCATATAATATTATATTCACCATAAAAATCTACATGTACATCATTACCAACAAAACACATAACTTAATTACAAATGTTTTTAAAATTATATGATTTGAAACTTAAAATAAATGTCCAACACCATGACCTACTTTATTTCCAATACTTGTGGTCAACTCTGTTATTTGAAATCAATTTTTCCTTTCATCATTGACATGTTAATATTATTCCTGTTTGCACATGATTGTTAGGCCAAATTTGTTGCACTTTTAATTTTGAAATGACTACAATATTAAAATAAACTGTATTAAACAATAATTTTGCAAAAATTTGCATTTATTTCAAATGAATCTAATAGTCAAGCATTCTATCTATTCAGGCAGCTCTTGTTATTTTGATCTTGAAAAATTAATTAGCACTAAGAGTTACGTTTATGATTGTCTATGCATTTCCTACATAGTTTTTTTATATGCCCGTGGAAGACAGCCAAGTTCAATAACCAGCCAAATCTTTTCAGTCACTTCAGACTTATGTCCCTTTGTTGGTGCAAAAAATGGCAAATTCTTCAATGGGCATATTTTGTGGCACTTTGGCACTATTGTTTACAAAACATTCACATACAGAATAAAAAAGAAATTGTATATTCTCTTTTCTTGTATGTTCTTATGCATCATAATCACCATAAGTTTTGGGACATCCTAAATTATAGGACACACTTATTTTTCACAAAATTCATTATATGTTGCCTCCCATTTTGGAACACTTAAAATTGGAAATTTTTGTTGTCCCTATGTTTACCAGAAACTGCATTTTGTGTTTCTAAATTCTGGGACACAAGATTTAGTGATTTTTTTTTTTTGCTGCTTGACGTGTATCTAAACAAAAATGAGACATTTTCATTCTCTAAACAGAAGTCACAGAATATTAATTTTACATTGTACAAAGTGTATGCATACAAATCGACAATACTCAAAATATTGGGACACTTTCAACAATTAATTTTCGGCAAGCCTGAATATTATAAGGACATGAACAATTTTAATTATTTTTAAATGTCCCAAGACTTTGGTGATTACAGTATGTTCATCTTGATATCTTGCTTGTCTTAAATTCTGTCATCAATTACATGTAAAATTCAAAAGAAGCCATTCCCATTTCATCAGTCAGTTTAAGCTGGTGGTAATTGGTGGTGTCATTCTTTTGATTGTAAGTATGCATTTGCCTATCTATCATGCACATTTTTACTGTGTCACTTCGTATGAAACATTTATTTCCATTAAAGGCAAAGAAAAAGGGATCAAGTCCCAACGCAGAACCACACCCACCCACAACAAATATCAATAAAATGAAGTTTACGGGACCACCACATGTGAAAAAGGATAAGAGACAAAACTCATCACGCTTCAATATTACCAAAAACAGAGAACTTGTCAAGCTTCCGTTGCTTAAAGGTGAGTTTATTTATAAATAAAAAACTACAAACGTCAATTTGACCGTTTGATACTTCTTAACTCAGAAGAGCCAAGCTCTAAGAATATGTTGCTTTGTTGTTGGCATTGCCATCCTCGTTTCATGCAACCTCGTTATAGTAATATCTTACAGAACTACAACTCGAAAATGGTACGTTTGTTCACCATCATATCTGGAATGTGTATGGCAAAAACTTAAAACTTAACATCCATTTTGTTTAAATTATGACCCATTTTCAACTTAGAATTAAAGGTTAAAGTTTGAATGAATGCTGGGGTACAATTTCATTAGTTTCATGCTACTTAAACTACAGCTTAAAACTATGTAGAATCCTGGGTTTGTGTACCAAGCACCCTATCTCTACGTTGCTATAAATGAAATGATTAAGACCCTTTTTCATTTAATGGACTATTTTGTTAATTTTCATATTATTTTTTTAAACTCAAACAAAAATGTTTTGCGGGTGGGGTGGATGTGGTGTATGTTCACATTTGACAGTGTTATGTCCCTGAGGGCACATATCTTTCAGCAGTTGCACTAAACCAGGTGCACATAACACATTTTCAAAATAGCTTTGAATTAGGACATTCTGGTTCACAATAGCCCATTCCATGAAAATCTTCAAAACAGTCATTATCAGTGTATTGAAATTTAGTTAAAAAAACAGAGTTAATCATCTGATGATGAGCTTTCATTATGATTCGCATTATTGTTTTAAACCTGGGCTAGTTTGGACCAGGTGGTTGTAAATAAAAATTGGCCACTCTGACAGGAAGTTTTTCAATAACATAGTTTAATAATTGATCGAGAAAGATGGATAGATCAGTTAATAATCATTAAAAAGGTATAGTTTGTTTTTAAATATTCAGTTCAGTTCAAGCAAAAGGTCTTGTTACAAAAATAAAATGAATGTATTTCTACTGTGGACGGATAAAATAAAAAAAGATAATTTGACCTCGATAAGGTGGATTGTAGTGTCTCAAAAAACATGACCCCACATCAAAAGTCAATATCTCACTTAGACAGGCAAATTCTAATGTACACTACAAAACTGCTTTTTCTTTGGCTTAACTTTGTAACTGTTGAAGGAACCTTATCCAGACTTCACACAAATTTTCACCTCAATATGTTGGTTTGTCATGTTCAAGAACCTTTTGACTTTGGAGGGTCAGGATTTGTACAAAATTTACCCAGGGTAGAAATGCTGTATTCTTCACTGTTAATTACATGACATTATTTTTAGATTTTCTGAAATTAGTGCATTTTCTTTCATCTAAATTTTCAGAACTCTATTGGTTGTTCTTTTTGTTGTACCTTTTATACATAGGTAAAAAATAAAAATAAATTCTCTGCTCATCTAACTTCTGCAAACAAACAGTTGTGTAAGGTTGGCCTGATTGTTTTCTCAGAAATCAAGTTTTCACAGAAATCATTGATTTGGTTACCATTTCTTCTGAAGCTGCAATACAACTTAATTGGCAATACTCAGAAGAGATGAAGATATTAGCATTTCAGCAGATTGTAGAAAGAAGTTGTCATAGCTTGTTTTAATGTGGAATATAAAGATTAATTAACATGGATCAACAACCTTCCAGACTCAACAGTAAACATAACTTAAACATGTTCCAGTAAACATGTCTATGCCTAGAAATTTCAGCATAAATTTGTTATAATCAGGAAACTTCCTTCCTTATGTTTACCCTTATTTAGTATGCAAATCCATTAATTTCCTTAGCATACAGAACATTAACTGTGTAGCATGTTTAATTCAAAGTTCATTGATTTCATTGTTTGTTTTTCATGAATTAATTGACTGTAGAGTTTGATCAGATGGAATATATTTTCATGTTGTCTACACTGTTCTCATATGAAACATTGTTTTGCTATCACTTGACAATTCAAGTAGCTTTTTATGATTTATATGTTTGTGTGCTTTTCCATACAACATTGTTCAGTTGGGTCAATTAGAATGATTTTTTTCACCAAGACAACTTGTGCTTGTTTGTTCTTAAGGGGCAAGTTAGGTTTGTGCACCCAAAAACCTGGTTAAGGTTTAAACCCCCAGTTGCAAAATAGTTTGTCATTGACTTTTCCAAGGCAGTAACTCCCAGGGTTTTCATTTTTGTTAATTAAACCCCGTCGTGTAGCATAGAAACGCTCTTTGTTTGACCGTGCTTGTGTGTGTGCAAATTTTGTGTCTGCTTAATAACTCCTAAATGCCTTGAACGAATTTCATTAAATTGGTCAAATTTTCACCCCTTCAAGAGTTGAAGACGATGTGCAGAACCCATGTTCCAACCTGCCCGGCTCAAGGTCAAGGTCATCAGTGATGTTCAGTGGTTTGAACCATGAATTTCATGTCTGCTCCATAACTTATAAACCCCTTCTAGGAATTTCATGAAACTTGGACCAGATGTTCAAGACCAGATGTTCAACCCATCAAGATGATATGCAGAAAGTATGTTCCAGCTGGCTCAAGAGAAGTAACCTGATGATGCTCCCTCTTTTCCTAAAGGTGCTGGAGAGAATCATGCATAAAGAAGATGCAGAACTGTTTAATTTGTAATTTGTAACTTTTTGACGTTTTCTGTCTGCTATCAAAATATTTAGAATGCAGTGTCTGTTAATGAAAGCCTAAAGAATGATAGTGTCTTAGAGTATTATGTTTTACTTAATGGACTATTCTGCCTTTAATTGATTTTAGGAAATATTATACTCCAGATAAGAAATGAAAAACTGCAATTGGGTTATAATTTATGAAAATTGTAATCATTATATCTTAGGGATTAGGATGTGTTTTTCTTGTATTGAACAGACCAATGCTCCAGTTTCAGATTAGCTTTTCTAAAATTGCTCGATTTACTAGTTATTAATAGCCGTATTTAAGTGATATAAAAGTTTGCAATAAACATTAGTATTTATCATGCATATTACTGTATGTCTTCTCTGTAACCAGCTGATGTCTATAAATATTCAAGGACTTAAAGCAGTTATGAAGTTATTTACATATTCATATCCAAGTCAGCCTGTTGAAAAAGTCTTCTGTAATCAGGGCTTTTCATCCTTATATAACAGAGGCCGATATTCGGCTACTTCCCAATCCGAAAAAATATAGTTTTTTCCCAATTGTGGCAAAGTTTCTTCCCAAAATGCAAGACATGATTTCCCAAAATCTTAGAAATTCTCCCTAGAGTAGTTTAAAAATCGATCAATTTGTTTACATTGTTATTTCTGGAAGAAGTGTTTGTCTGGTATCGACATTTTTGTCGTACTATAGCCGAAAAACCTACAGTACCCATGATATGCAAAACCAGTCTAATCCGTTAAGTTCAGATAGACTCTTACTCAGTCAAACGTTCCGAAAGTCTGGATTTTATTCCGTTTCAGGGGAGATAAATCAGTGTTTATTTCCGGTTGCAGAAACAAATGTCACAACGGAAAATATTACTGCAAATTACTGAAACGTAACGAAAACCAAAAGTTGTTATTTGACTAGGGAGTAAAAAACGAAAATTCGATCCATTGGGTGCAACGTCTACCAAGGAAATCCCTAGTATTTCAAACGTTGCTGCCACTGTTCCACACTCCTTTCTACCACAGAGGTACCTGTTAGTGTTGCTTCCTCCGAGTCTGGCGTTTTTCCACAGAAGACTCTTTCCTTGGCATCTTTTAATTTATCAATAAGTGAATTTAGATCAGTATCACTTGTTGATAAATTCAAAGATGCCAAGGAAAGAGACATGGACCTTTGAAGCTTGTGAACTGAATACTATAGAATTGTGAAAATCTGAAAAAAATAAAGTTCTATACAAATTAAACTTATGTTAAAAATGCTTATTTATATAATAATTTGTACTCCAGTACCCCTTATTTCAATAAATTTTGTGTTCCCAAAATGAACAATCATCGCGCATAAATGTCCCAAAATGAACAATTATCGCGCATAAATTTCCCAATTTGAAAGGCCAGGGCCTCTTCCCAATTTCCTGATGAAAAGCCCTGGTAATTACTTATTATATTCTCAGTTTTAAAAGATTTTATCGCCAGTGTACTGGAAACACTAATATACCTTATTTTTCTGCTGAATGCTCCCAGATTCACAGTTAGATAAAAACAGGGATGCTAGTTGCAAGTCATGTCCCACCAATAGGAATTAACTGTGCTCATTCTGGTTTTTTCGGTCCTTTTCACAGCTCCATTCATGAAGGCTCCATTCATATTTACCAGTTGAAATGATTATTTCATTTAGTTTACCAGTCCATGCCACAGTTTACCAGTCCATGCCACAGTTTACCAGTTCATGCCACAGTTTACCATTCCGTGCCACAATTTACCAGTCCATGCCACCATTAACCATTCCATGCCACAGTTTACCAGTCTCTGCCACAGTTTACCAGTCCTTGCCACAGTTAACCAGTCCATGCCACACTTTACCAGTCCAAGCCACAGTTTACCAGTCCATGCCACAGTTTACCATCCTTGTCATATAATTATTTTATTATATTCCTCATAAAGTCTGCTGAAACCAGTTAAATAACCACTGACATTTTGAAAGGGTCTAGAAACTGCAACTTTTTTACAATATCAAAATTGTCTGTGTGTTGGAGCTACTGCAATCAATACTAATTTTATAGTCACTTACTGGTTCTTAGAAAATTTTTAATTTTCAACTAAGGATAGCAGGTGTCGTTTATTTGCTGAAGAATCAGACCTAAATGGCTCAAGAAAAATGATAAATTACTACCAAAAAACCTTCAAAAGAGTAACAATCAAGTTCCCTTCCATCCGTCAGAAAGACTGAAAGTTTGCATCATTGTTATAGTCGTATCCGGTATGACTGTATGAACCTGATCGTTCCTCAAACATTAGAGGAAGATTTCAGGTTTTCAGTCGGATAAAGATCTTTGACCGGAGCACTGTTCCAAACCCTAAAATTCTGTTCGATTTAAAGACGTGAAAGACAGGTTCAAATATACTTAAAAAGAGGATCATAAGTGACAGTGCATGTTATAGTAATTATTGATGGATCCATTAAACCAGTATTTCAATCTTGGTTGGAATTGCTTTCTTACAGCGCAATATTTCCAGAAGTAATGTTTATAGTCCTTTGTTCATAAGCGATTTAATCTTTAAATTTAAACAAATTCAATTTATTATATAAGGTGTTTATTTTGTTTGAAGTCACTTCTTCCACCAGAAGCTTCTGAATTAGCCAGTACAATCTATCCTTTACCTATCATGGAAATTTCATTTTGTAAGCTATTAAATGCAGAGACATATTTAAACCATATTTACTGTCATCCGGCTAAGGCCACACCTGAGTAAAGGCCGCACTACCAAAATGAGTGTGAAATTTGAAGAAAAAATTCAAATTCTTTATGACCCTTTACACTGAGTGATATGGCTGTTATAAAGGGGCAAACAGTGTAGATCCAGATTAGCCTGCACATCCATGCAATCTGTTTAGGATATACTGAGTACACTTTGTGGAGAGGACCCATGACATTTTTTAGCTGTTCAACAATTTAAAAGTAGAAGTGACAATAAGAGACTTAAAGTGTGTTCCACCATTTGAGAGAAATATAATTATGTGTGAAATATATGTTGAGGTACAGATGGAAATAGTTTCAGCCAGTAGCAATTAACAGTTAAAAGGTCTTGTACAAACTTAAACCATAGTGTGATTCTTAGTTACCTAGTAATGAACCTTAAACTTAATATAATATAGGAAAGAGATACACTATAATATTATATGATTTTATCATGTTTTTGGCCTGAAAATCTATCTGGACAAACTATTTTAAGCCCTTTTATCTATGAATTTGGCTCACCCTGAACTCCTTAACAATGAAAATGGGTTGCCACAATGAAAGCATAATTTTATTCTTTAAAATCACAACTTTCCAATGTAAAAATCATGATTTTGCAAAGTAACCCTGCCAACTTTACAGTTTGAATGTAGGTGATGACATTTAATGTATTTTCATCATCTTCCCCAAAGTGATAATATTGTCCAGTGCTACAAATGACAGTGTGTGAAAATAATGAAATACACCAAATCCAGGTAGGACATGTGAACAGATTATTTTGAACAGACCAAGGTTTGAAACTGCCATTAAAAATGAGGTTTGTTCAGAACATAGCAAGATTGGTCATCTTTCCTGAATCATCTTGATCCATGATCTGAGAAAATAACAAAATTAAAGTGTAGCCTATCAGAAAAGATTGATAAAAGAAAATAAATTCCAACTACCCATAATTCTTTCTTGTTTTTCATACAGCCTAAAAGAGAAATTTAAATAGAGTAAAAACAATTGATTACTTTTCATCAGAAGGCACTTAATTGTTGTTTGTGATACAGATTACTATCTTGATAACATGTACAACGTCAACGCAGTTTTGTCTCAGACTCCTGATTTCGGTCATCAAATTATTTTATCCCATTCACTGGCAACAGTTCTGTGTGGGTTTTGAATAAAAGCTTGGTAAATTTAACTAACTAAACCATTTAATCCTTTCCTCCATAGATAAACCTTTATTGCGTGGGCCAACAGTGTAGATCCTGATCAGACGGCACTGGTCGCACATGCGTAAAAATGCGTATATATGAAGGAAAGGGTCTAATTATAAGACAAGTGAATTTTGCAAACTCAGTTTATGTTGATTGTACACAGTTTATAATTTTCCTGAAAAAGCCATCATTAATTCAATGAAAATGTACAAACACTGTTGTAAGAGGTTGTTTTCTAACATGGCCTGGCATAATTCCTTGAAAGCTGGTCTTCTCAAATCTTTGCTTTTTCAATGGTATTTTATCTTTAATTGTAAGGATATCTTTTGTTAGAGAAATTCTACAGAACAAGAATAAAATTGTCTGTTATACTGTATATAGTGCTGGAAACATTGCTATGGAAACCCAATTGATTTTCCTCTGACAGGTGGAATGACTATTTTTGTCAAGATCGTGCTGACTGGTATAAATGTATGTGCTGTTCTTACATTATTAGATTTATTATTGACCTAAAACAGGTTGTTTCAGAATTGTTTTTTCCCATGGAAGTACAAGTTTTATTTGTTCAGCACTTAGACAGTATTTGTTGCTGCTTGATTATTTGATTGTGTTGAATTGGATAATGCACGACTTTGCAAATGTCAGTTGCTGCTTTTTACAAGGTACTGTATTGTTGTGCTTTTTATTTTGCTTGAGTTCTTTGATAAAGGTTACTGGATTATTAAGGGTACAGCTGACAATAGTTCTGCTAGTTTGGTTATTTTAGAATTAACATATGAATTATTGGTTATTTTTTTAGAATTGATACATGATAGATACATATCAGGCTTTCTAGTAGACAGCAGTTACGAATTGGTTGAACTTGAGAACAGATGACAAGCATGTCTCAAGGTCTCTGTGGTATAATCTTAAGGCAGAAAGGTTCCTGATAATGTTCTGAATATAATATGTATTTTTTCATAATATAGAAGAGTGTGAGTGGTTGGCACTCCTTCCACTGTTGTTGCTTTTTGTCAGAATGTGTATGACATTCAAACTGAGAATGCAGAATAAGATTTGCCAACACCATTATATGGACTTATTCTTGACCCCTACAAAGGGCAGGGGACCAAAAAAGGGTTGTCAGTAATTCAAAACAAAAATATGTCTTGTACCACATTTAAGGTACATGTATTTTGCATTCATTAGACAGCCATCAACAAAAAATGTTAAATGTTCACATTTAGACATTATCATTTAAATCCTTTAACCAGTATTGAAATTCAGTGAATTCACTTACTTAACAATATGAAAGTTTAAATAAACAAAACTATGAAAGTTTAAAAAAAAACAAAAATAATGTTTCAAGCTATAAAATATGATGGGATCCAGTGAAGCATTGTCATTGCTAAAAATAGTCAAGAAAACCCTTCAGAAACAGTATGGAAGTGATAACAGTGCTAGTACATGTATTTAAGATGAAGCCAGTAACTTGAATTTTAGTTAAATCACAAACATTTAGTAAAAAAAACAACCCACTTTACACATCTCTAAATTTCTTATTATGGTACACATTTAGCTTTCTCTCTAATACATGTATATAATGCATTTATTAATCAGTTTCTGAAATTTCTTATTGAATTTACATGATCAGTGCTTACAAAATATGGTATCCAAAATTCTGGCTATCTGAAATATTATGCACATACACAAACATACATTTTCATAATGTTTATGAAGCTGTTGTCTGAAAATCAATATTTATTGATAAACTTTTTGTTTTCATAAAATGACCATTTTGATGGTTTTATATGCTGTAAATATGTTATTTTAAAATATATAAAATGGAAAGCATTTCAGGTTGAAAATAATTATTTTCAGAACTAATTTTAGACAGTTGGCAGCCTTGTGCTGTTTTGTTTATGCTTTTCACACCCATATTTAATGCTCTTTGGAATATTACAAATTACTATACCCTGGCACAAGAAGTCTTTAACAGGAAAGAAAATTTGCTGCATGGCAAATTTCTTTGTTGGTATTCTAAATATTACAGACTTTTAAACTCCCATTTTTGCAGGGATGTGTAGTTCCACATCCTTACCAGCAGCATCTGCACAGTCAAAAATTACAATCAATTACCACAAATTTCGATTTCAGTTAGATTTTGGCTGGCAACTAAAACATCAAACGTGTGGCGCGGCTAATGATATTTCCGTACAGAAGTAGCGGGAAAGTTTAATTGACAGAACACTGTTCATATTTAATCACGCCTTCAGGTTGCTTTTTTAGCTCACCAGAGCCAAAGGCTCGGAGTGAGCTATTGTGATCAGAGAGGGATCAGATGTCCGACATCCGGTGTCCGTCAACATTTTGTTTGTTAACGCGATAGAGTCCACAATTTTTAACCGATTGTCATCAAACTTGGTCAGAATGTTTCTCTTGATGGTGTGGCGATCCCTTTTGTAACTGGGTCATCTTGGTCACTAGGTCAGATTAAATCAAAAATGTTGTTAAAACATTTTTTATCCGATTGTCATCAAATTTGGTATGAATATTGTTGATCTCTACTCAAATTATTAAAATCATGTTCTTGAATTGCCCAAGGGCCCCGCCCTGGGGTTTTAAAATTTTGTTCTTTTAAAATCTGTTTTTAACCTTTGATTTTCTACAGTTATCAACCAGATTTTGGCACAAACTTTATACCATCTTAAAATTCAATCTTTCCTGAACATTTCATTCACTGGTTGTTCAGTGATAAAATTTGAAACAAAAATTTTAGTAGCAGGGTGAAAATTTCAAGTGTCAAAATTCCAATAGTTTACCTGTCTTCAGCTATATTTAGATTCAATCTTAATATGTTAAGATGTATTATAGTTCATTCCTCATGTTGCTGGTCAATGACCTACTGAAGTTTCCTGCTTAGATCTGTGTTATGCAATATTAAGAACTTTGCTCTGGAAGTTTTTATAAGGTAAATTTTGTCATTTTCTATGGATACTGACCAAATAAACATTCTTACTTTATAGCACTTTGAATATCAGGCTTTTCTTAATATTTTATTCACTGTTTGTAAGTAAAACAACCACTACAACAAATTTGAAGCACATTCTAAAAATGTTCAGACTATATTAACCCTTTCCTTCATAGACACAACATTATTACGTGGACGAACAGTGTAGATCCAGATCAGCCGGCACATCTGTGCCATCTTATCTAGATCTACACTGTTCGCTTTTTATACGCCCGTTTGAAAAACAGGACGTATTATGGGAACACCTGCGGTGGGCGGGCTGGTTGGCGGGCGGCATCCGCAGGGTTTCCGCTCTCTTAGTCAAAGAGTTTTCATCCGGTCTTTATCAAACTTGGTGAATATGTTGGTGGGCATAATATCTCGACCAAGTTCTATAACCAGCCAAATCCCCCCAGGCACTCCTGAATTATGGCCCTTGAATTGTCCAAAATTACTGTATCCGCTCTCTAAGTCAAAGAGTTTTCATCCGGTCTTTATCAAACTTGGTGAATATGTTGGTGGGCATAATATCTCGACCAAGTTCTAAAACCAGCCAAATCCCCCCAGGCACTCCTGAATTATGGCCCTTGAATTGTCCAAAAACTGAATTAGCGACCTTTTTGTGTATTCATACTCTTATATGTTTATCATTTTAATCCAAAAAACATTTTATGTTTCTGAAGTAGCTGGTTTAATGAAGTAAATGTATTTGCTAGACATATATAATATTGTTACATATGAGAGCTGCTTGATTTGAAATTGATGTTTTACTGAGAATGCAGAACATTTTTTGTGTTTTTGTCTTATAAGAGAACCATGGTTATGCTGACATGAATAATAAAATATAAAACAAAACCTCATTGTGTATTCATACACCTTTTTTATCATTTTAATCCAAAATACATTTTATGTTTCTGAAGTAGCTTGTTTTATGTATTTGCTAGACACAGCGTTTTTTTTCCCCAAAGGGGAAAGGTTCCCCTTCCTCTACAATTGGGAAATTTTCGCGTCGTAAAATCTTGAAATTGGGAAAAAAATCAGTCGCAAATCAGCCAAATTGGGATTTTTTCTTTATTCATGTAAATAAACACTAGGGATTTTATTCAGCTTCACCAAGCATCATAAGCTCTGGTTTTTTAACAGGAAACCCTTAAGTGATGTAACTGTTAAGCCAGAACTAAGTTACAGCCAATCCAATGACTGCCTGTCTATGCAAAAATAATTTCCATTGGCAGGAAAAGTTTCATTGAGGTTGCAATTAATGTGAAATGAATCTGCATTTGAAATTATAATGGAAGGAGTGGGGGCTGGAGTCAGTGTCAGGTTGAGGCAATGTGTCTTGAGCTACATCTAGCTCAAGGATAGCTTCTGAGTGGGACTCAGTTTGGTATTCAAATACGTCGGAAGGTTGGATTCAAGTTTAGTTTCAGTCCGATTTTCGGGGGAAAGTACGGGAGGTTGCTCGATACCAATACCTACATTCATTGGTTCAAATCATTCAGACTCGGGACTCGTCGCCAATGGCATGGGATCGGTCGATATATACCCAAAATCTTGCAACAAAAGAGTGCCAGTGTTCGTATTTAACGGCCTCCTTTGAATAATCGCTCATTCTAAACGTTGTTGTGAAGTTTGTTAACTACTTTCAGTTTCTGGAGACTGGTCATTGCACTTCAATTTTATACGTAAGAATCAGTCAACTTGCAATTATTTACCGTAAGCCAGTCCGAAAAAAGGACGTGTATAAAACACGGACCGGATCAATGACGTCACATGTCTATTTTATTTAATGATAACAACTGAGTAAGAGTCTAACCGGAGCGTTGATAAGAGTTACTCCCTTTGAACGGTACAGTTTTTTTGCGCGGAACGACATTTCTTGCAAAAAACTCTTTGGTCAATTGGGAAACGGCACTGTTTGTTGTTGGAAATATAGCTTTGGGGATTGGGAATGTTCGGTACTTTAAATTGGGAAGACTCCGGTCAGCTTTGGGAATGGTACCGTTTTGCGGAGGTAGTTAAAGAAGGAAAAAAAACGCTGAGACATATATAATATTGTTACATATGAGAGCTGCTTGATGTGAAATTGATGTTCTAGTACGGAACATTTTTTTTGTGTTTTTGTCTTACGAGGGAACCATGATTATGTTGACATGATTGTTGAAAAACAGCTCAAGCACTCAATGAGTTGGAAAATCCTGCTCCCAAAAATGTTGTCATTACCATTGAATTTACTACAAATATGACGTGCATATTTTGTGTCAGTTTGGCACTCTTGTTGATTCATTAGGTTATTTCTGACCAAAATGGGACCAGTGCAGATCCTGATCAGACGGCACGAATGTGCCGGCTGATCTGGATCTACACTTGTCGCAGATGCATAAAAATGGGTATATATGGAGGAAAGGGTTAAAGAGAGGTCTCAGCTGTAAACAGTGTATGTACACAAACTGGCAAATTAATAGGAGATCTCAGAACTCATGCATTTGATTTTTTTCTAAGACTAGTATCAGTTTTCGGCAGTCAGATGCTTGAGAATTGAGTATGGTCTCTAGTCTCAGTTTTATTGTCTTTGGCCCTGATCTTGACCAAACCAGTCTTTAACCCTTACCTCCATATATACACATTTTTATGCAATGCCAACAGTGTAGATCCAGATCAGCTGGCTTATTTGAGGGCCCCAAGGAAGATTAGTCTCTTGGCTAATTGGGTTACCCTCTGTAAATAAAGTCTTTCATTCATTCATTTGTGTCGTCTGTTCAGGATCTGCACTGGTTGCATTTTAGTCAGAAGTAACTGAACAAATAAAAAAAGTTAACAGTGTAGATTTTGTTCAGATGGTAGGGATATGCTGGCTGATCTGGATCTACACTGTTTGTCCACGCAATAAAGGTATATATATGGAGGAAAGGGTTAAGCATTTTTGAAGGAAAATGTATATTCTATTAATTTCAACCAAACTACTGCCTCAAAAGAAAACAGATTATTTGCATTTATGTAATGGATTGAAGACTAGAGGCTTCTTGGAATTAAACACAAGTGTGACAGTATGAAATGCTATAATACACCAGCAAATGAAGTAGAATCATCATCTCATGAAATGTGAAAACACATCTTTGTCTGATGCTATAAGGCCCGTTATTTAAATTGTTGCAAAGTCAGCCGTGTATTTGTTATTTTCTTGAATATTTTTCTATCTTTCATTTCATGAATCCAAGAATCTGGTGAGCGATAGGGCTATTGGCCCTCTTGTTATTTAAGCCACACCTGTTCTCATTACTTTAGTTAAAATATTTAGAAAACGAGACTGATCCCACAACGACAAAAGTTTGATTTGCAGCAAAACCTTATTTGGAAACAGAACGCAGTCTTCTGATAAGAGTGGAAGTTCTAACAGTTGTCGCATGACATAAAACGTGGTGGGCATCTTGTGAAGTGTCGCAGTGCAACAGATATGGACGGAAGTTGCTCGCTTGGTCAAAATCTAATTGAAATCGAATTTTGTAGTATTATCTGGTGCAAATTTGAATCATTTATTTCATTTGACAGTGGTATGTTTTTCCATTTACAGTCTTCGCAGTCAAAATAAAACCGACAAAAACAAAATCAAACAATTTGCAAAAGCTTTTTGCTTTTCTAGCCTTGAAAAACTATTAGATATTTTAAGATAGCTTAAAGCACTACATCATTCAATGACAAACATTGCAGCTTCTATGAGAATACAGTAGAAAATTTCAGACAATTAAGTATTGTTTTGTCTCTTCAGATGCAACACCAGCAGAAAGGGAAGAACTGTTTATTCAGAAGTTACGACAGTGTTGTGTTCTATTTGACTTCATGCAAGATCCTCTCAGTGACTTAAAATGGAAGGAAGTGAAACGTGCAGCTTTGAATGAGATGGTAGAATTTGTTACTCAAAATAGAGGTGTTATCACAGATGCAATATATCCGGAAGCTATTCATATGGTGAGTATTAAAAAATGTTCCTCAAAGGTGTATGCTCATTAACATATAGGGGGCTATGGCAATAATGTTTCAAAAAATCAAAATTTCTGTACAAGCTTTAAAACTGTTGTTTTGTTTAGTTCTATGAAATTACCTTTGCATATATCCTATTCAGCCTTTTTTCTAGCAAAATTGTCTTAGAGCTTACGTTTTAAGACCTTTATTATACTAGTAAAATTGCTCATTATTACATTAGGTTTAAAGGTATTGTTAAGTAAATGCCATTGTGTGTTACAACTGCCTGAATAGGGTGTGTTTAAAAAAAGTAGTTTTAATACATGTCACTAACTATATTAACTACATAATGTTTGAAAACTAAGTATAGGAAAACAACTTTTTTTCATGATTTTCTTCCCTTTCAATTATGTTTGTTACTGTACATACCCCTTTGGGTTAAAATTGCCATCACTATTGATGATATCATCTCTTTCTCTCTTTTAATATATTTGGAATAATGAATCGATGTCCTGATTGTTGTCTCTAATCGAAAAATGTATTGATCATTGTTCATATTTACAACAATTGATTTTAAAAAATTGTCTTTAATGATAACTGATTTCCGTAAATCAAGGCCACTTGGATCCATGGAAGAACAAAGCTTGTGTCTGACTTCACATTTTATGCAAATAGTCTTTAGTGTCTTATTTTTCCTATTGGTTGGATTGCTTTGTAGTATTTTTTGTGTTGACAATTGCGAGCATTGATTTAAGAAGTTTATTTGTCTTGGCCATTTCCAGCGATAATCCCCAATTCCAGTGATAATTGATGCCAGATAGTAAAGTCCATTACTGTTCCATTACTAGGCATGACCATCTCTCACCAGGCATGGACATATATGATTTAGTTCCATTTGTCATATCAGAGATATATTTCTGTTAAGCCTCTGGAGGCAATGGTTTTAGAAGACACTAATTTGGGACCAAAATTACTGAATAAAGATACTGAACACATATTAATAGTTTATAATTTTCACATACTTCTAAATCTGTTTTCCCTAAAGGGTTAGTTGCTTTAAACAGATTAAATCGTACTGTTCTTAGCAGGCAACATAGTATGTGAAGCATGTGCAACTCTGCTGCATCTGACATTAGAATCTGATTTCCAAAAATAACTAGGGATTATGGATAAATAATGGTTTTCAATTTCACAAACTGCTTTGTAATAGTAGAAGAATTTAACTATTTTACTGAATGAAACTGGACCTGTAATTATTGGTTCAGCAAAGAACTATTGCTCCAAAGTGCACTATGTCTAAGAGAATTCACGTGGAGGTCATTGGTTTAATTGTCTTGATTAGCTTTTAAAGAGCACAGTTTCAGGACTCTAGCATGTGATTGGTCAGTTTTGGTATCATGATTTAATTCAACCAATCAGCTATGGTATTTGGGCTTAGTTACTGGTCTTGAGTTTCAGACTCAAATGGTTGGGAGAAACTTCTTATTTCTGACAGATTTCTTCCTGTGTTAGAATATGTACAGGAAATGATATTGTTGGTAAGATTAATCAGTGAAGATACTCAATTGGTATTCATTTAAAGGAAGTATGACTGTTGAAACAATTAAGTGAATTCAGTGAATGTATTGTTTCAGAAACGTTGATTTTTCATTCCGAGACAGTCTCTTGATGATATTTTACTACCAGTAATGTATGTAATTAAAGTGCCTATTTGGTAAGATGCCGTCTTGTGTAACTGATTCTCTCTTGAGAGTGAGGGTTTTTTTGAAACCAACTTTAATCCTTTTTAATTTCGTTAAACATTCTCCAGAAATTGTATTCTATAAATTAAGGTCTGTAGTGCTGGAAGAACTTTTTTTTCAATTTTCTGTATAACAAATTACCATAATATCATACACAGTATTTGAAATTTGTTCACAGGAAACCTGCATGTAACTGATAAATTCTAGATATTGTTTACTGGCAAACAAGATATTGTTTACTTGCTAACACGAAACTCGCAGGTTTTAGAAACTTCTAGATTTCAAAGAGATCTTTACTTTCATTGGGGTAGTGCTGCTTCAGGAAATTACAATACAGTATCCCTTTACATATATACAGGTTTTATAACATTTGTGGCCAGTTTAGATCCAGATCAGCCAGCACATCTGTGCCATCTGGATCTACAGTAGTCACTTCTTGGTTGGAAATAACCTAATTTATCTGACAGCGAACAGTGTAGGTCTTGATCAGATGGCACAGTTTTTGCTGGTCGTATATCTATCTTGTTCTATACTGTTTCAGTTAATTCCATGTTAAATACATGTCCTAACCTTATAGCAGGACATTTATTGTGTGCCAAGCAGTTTCAGTTTTCAAATTCTTAATGGCTTAGCCATATAATGTTCATTTCATAAAGCTTGAATGACACTTTGACATAGATAGTAGAAGTCACGGTCATTTTGCATGTCCTGTTTCTGTTCCATAGCATCAGTGGCAGTGTTAGTCATAAATTATGATCAAAATATTCAACTTGTGTCATCTTACATTAGTACTTGCAGATATATCAATGATAATCTGTGTTTTATTTCAGTTTGCTTCAAATTTATTCCGTACATTACCTCCTTCCTCTAACCCAAGTGGTGCCGAGTTTGATCCTGAGGAAGATGAGCCCACATTGGAGGCTGCTTGGCCACACTTACAGGTAATGGTCCATGTTAATGAAATACATACATTTTACCAACAGTTGACAGGTTTATAGCAGATTAAGCTGCACAACTTTGTACAGGTATGCAAATTTTGATGAATTTATGGCCACTTGTGACAACCTCATATGGAGGATGGGTCATTCTTTCAAATTTCTTGACAATTTTTTCACAAATAAATAAAAATTTTAGAATCCTGATTGAGATTGAAAAAAATTTTAAGATAATGAGAAGACTATATAGTGCAAAGGGAACAGAATTATATATTTGATCAATTGATTAATTTTTAGACGATTCCCAACACTGATGTACCTGTTAAAGAATGGAATAATATTTTAATCCAATAAAATCTATTATAAGGTGGGATGGAGAATCCCCGTTTTAAAAAAATGAGAGTTAACATGTACATTAAATTAACCCTCTACTCCATAGATACACCTTTATTATGTAGGCAAACAGTAGATCCAGATCATCCAGCACATCCCGTCCATCTGATCAGGATCTACATTGGTCACAGACCTTAAAATGCCTATTTATTGAGTAAAGGGTTAACCCTTTCCTCCATATATATGCATTTTTATGCATGTGCGACCAGTGTAGATCCAGACCAGCTGGCAAATCTGTGCCATCTGATAAGGATCTGCACTTGTCACATTTTGGTCAGAAATAACCTAACAAATCATAAAGCAAACAGTGCAGATCCTTATAGATCTGCATCTACACTGTTTGTCCACACAATATAGGTGTGTCTATGGAGGAAAGGGTTAAATAATGGTCAATTTTGCATCAGTGTCTGATTAGGATTTTGAAATTTCAGAAACCCTATCAACATGTTACTTACTTACTTGCATACTTACTTACTATTAAGTGAATTATGATGAAGTAAAATTTGTATTTGTCTTACTTTGTTTTCACTTCAAATTTCAGCTTGTGTACGAGTTCTTTCTTAGGTTTTTAGAGTCACCAGATTTCCAGCCCAATACAGCTAAAAGATATATTGATCAAAGATTTGTGCTACAGGTAATTAGTTAAACATATTATACTCACTTATGGAAAAAGTTAAACCTGGATTTATATTTAAATGTTTTATAGGTAAATCACAGGAAAGTTTTGCATCAATTTAGCAGTAAATAGAGCCATGACATTGTGTAGCCATGTAACTATTTTGCTTAGAATTTGTTTATTCATAATGCAATCTTGATCAGTTTATTCATAATGCAGTTGTTGCAATGTTAAGGACATAATCTTCAGGGATTAAGCTAGGAGCAAATTTTAGGGAGAAGTGACTTCTCCCTCCCTCCTGGAAATTTAGGGAGAAGTTTTCAGAAACAGGGAGAAGTGATCAACGCGGTCGGTCGGGTTTTAACCAAATAGCTCTTATTTTCTTGTATACACCCATACATATTATAAAACAACAATACTGATTATTTAATCTATTTTATTCTACAAAAAATGACAATAATAAATATGGCAAGGTATTCCTGTGGCAGAAAATGTAAATTTGCCTAGGCACTTTGGACAGCAACCCCCATTTTTTCAACTGAAACTTGTCTAGCAGTCTGCATCTGTTGCTGGAACTTGCATCTTCAACAGAGGTCTTGTGTTCTACAATAAAAAAAAAATACCAGTTGTAAATATATTGGAGGCCTGATCAGACACAAATCACAATTCATTTATTTTATTTTAGCATCGTAATTCACAAATGGAAATTCAGACTGTCATTTTTCCTGAAAGTATTTTGGTGTTTTAGGGGAATTATAAGGTTTTTATAATTAAAATTACTCCTGTTTGATTATGTTGTCATTTTTTCTCGCAAAAATCAATACTCACCTTTCTGTAATTATTTTACTAGCCGACATCATCTGGAGATGTCTTCCTTCAATCGAGTATCGAGTCAGCAAACTAATCACACAAAAGGTCCATGGCATTATTAATTTCTCCCAGTCTGATCATAGACAATCATCTTAATCCAATTATCACCTCAAAGAGCCATAAAACTCGCAATTAACTGTCAAATTAACAAGCTGTCATTTTCAACATCCAGGTAACTTACATCATTATCGCTTATGTCATTTACAATAAGAAAATGCTGAAGACTAACGAGCGATTTTATTGGTTTATTCTGTATACACCATCCAATAAAAATCTCATTTTGTGAAGACTGATTAGGTAATCAGGTCGAATTTGTTTACGACATGTGTTTGTTAATGTTTATAATTGAGTAAGTGAACATTTGGGGGATTATTGGCAGGTGTTTGATTGTGCCCTCAGGCAAATTCAACATGAAATTGAGGGCGAAGTGAACTTCGCTTTTCTATGCAAATAAAGCAAAGTCAGGCCGGTCTGGGCGCCTTCTTCGCCCGAATCGCCTTGATTCGTGATCCCTGATCTTATGATCAAATTCATTCACTTTACTGTGACTTGCAAGAGTTGTTGTACTTCAAATAAAATAGATGTTGACTGTTTGGTACATACATTTAATGATAACTCAGCAGCCTTACAAGCTTAACCCTTTGCTCCATGCATATGCCTTTTATTAGCTCACCTGAGCACGAAGTGCTCATGGCGAGCTTTTGTGATCGCCTGATGTCCGTCGTCCGTCGTCAACTTTTTTTTCAAACGACTTCTTCTCCTGAACTCCTGGGCCAATCTTGCTGAAACTTGGCAGGAATGTTACTTGCATGAAGCTTTACCAAAATTATTCAAATGGTTCCAGTCCATTGCCTATCTAGGTCACAGAGGATAAAAATAGATTTTGAACATGAAATTTTTAAAAATCTTCTTCTCTGAAACTGTAAGGCCTAGAACTTTGATATTTGGTGTGTAGCATCACCTAGTGGTCCTCTACCAAGATTGTTCAAATTATAGCCCTGGGGTCAAAATTGGCCCCGCCCAGGTGGGGTCATGTGTTTTCCTTATAAATATATAGCAAAAACTTAAAAAATCTTCTTCTCCAAAACCGCAATGGCTAGAAGTTAGATATTTGGCATGAAACATTGTCTAATGGACCTCTAACAAAGTTGTTCAAATTATGGCCCTGGGGTCAAAATTTGCCCCGCCCCAGAGGTCATGGGTTTTCCTTATATCAATTTATAGCAAAAACTTAAAAAATCTTCTTCTCTGAAACTGTAAGGCCTAGAACTTTGATATTTGGTGTGTAGCATCACCAAGTGGTCCTCTACTAAGATTGTTCAAATTATAGCCCTGGGTTCAAAATTTGCCCCGCCCCAGAGGTCATGGGTTTTCCTTATATCAATATATAGCAAAAACTTAAAACATCTTCTTTTCCGAAACCGCAATGTACAGAGGTTAGATATTTGGCATGAAACATTGTCTAATAGACCTCTAACAAAGTTGTTCAAATTATGGCCCTGGGGTCAAAATTTGCCCCGCCCCAGAGGTCATGGGTTTTCCTTATATCAATATATTGCAAAAACTTAAAAAATCTTCTCCGAAACCGCAATGGCCAGAGGTTAGATATCTGGCATGAAACATTGTCTAATGGACCTCTAACAAAGTTGTTCAAATTATGGCCCTGGGGTCAAAATTTGCCCCGCCCCAGAGGTCATGGGTTTTCCTTATATCAATATATAGCAAAAACTTAAAAAATCTTCTTCTCCGAAACCGCAATGGCCAGAGGTTAGATATTTGGCATGAAACATTGTCTAATAGACCTCTAACAAAGTTGTTCAAATTATGGCCCTGGGGTCAAAATTTGCCCAGCCCCAGAGGTCATGGGTTTTCCTTATATCAATATATAGCAAAAACTTAAAAAATCTTCTTCTCCAAAACCGCAATGGCTAGAGGTTAGATATTTGGCATGAAACATTGTCTAATGGACCTCTAACAAAGTTGTTCAAATTATGGCCCTTGGGTCAAAATTGGCCCCGCCACAGGGGTCGCCCATTTTACATAGAATTATATAGGAAAAATCTTGTAAAAGTCTTCTTCTCTAGAACCATAACACATAGAGCTTAGAATTTTTACATGTAACATCACTTTGTGGACCTTTACCACGTTTATACATATCATGGCCCCAGGCTCGAATTGGCCCCACCCAGGGGCTTATCAATTTTTACATAGAGCTAAATAGTAAGAACTGAAGTCATGTAGAATGTTTGCTAGTGTCAAACTACACCCCTTGTTCTCTGAAACTAATGCGACTAGACCTTAGATATTTCGTGTTGAGTATTGTAAAGAGACCCTTTACCAGCATTATTTAAATGTTGGTCCTGGGGTAAAGCTGAAAGTACTTTTGTACTCAGGTGAGCGATACAGGGCCATCATGGCCCTCTTGTTACAAGAATGACCAGTTTAAATCCAGATCCGCATGCACATGTGTGTCAATTAATTTGGATCTGCAATGTTCTCATCCTGGTCAGAAATAACTTGAGGGGACCTAAATGTGACAGTTTGGATTGTGATCAGTTTGCACAGGTGTGTCAGCTGTTCTGGATCTAAACTCACGCCCATGGAATAAAAGCTTTATGTATATAGTAAAGGGTTAATGATAAACTTGATGATATTCACAAGGTTATTAGTCATTAACAATTATGAAAGTGGTAACAGAGTTGTTTCTCATGGATGAATGTTATTGTTTCTCTGCTCCATAAATATTTTAATTGGGATTCTGTCTCTATCAGACTATTATACAATATTCATAAGCATATTCACTAGGGTAAACCTAAAATACGCAATTTGATGCAGTCTTAGCCAGTAATATAACATGATGGTATTAACCCAGCATGAATCCTTTAATTTGAAATATGTCTGCTTCATTTAAGTAACAAACCCATCATAGGTTTCAATATAAAATATTACATCCTTAGAATATGTTAATTTTTATTCTGATAATTTGAATTTAGCCAGCCTCAGTTTAGGCATCATGTATACTGAATTAATTTTTTTAATAGAAAATGTTTACCCCATGTTCACTTAAAAATTGTCAGATAAAGTGTTGAAAAAAACAGTTTGCAGTTTATTGTGAAGAACCTTGCTTTAACAAAAAGACATTTATTTTAAAAGGTATGTTTGAAATAACATTATGATAGAGAAGATTGATAATCTCATTATTTTGAATGTTTCAGTTGCTGGAGCTGTTTGACAGTGAAGACCCAAGAGAGAGGGATTTTCAGAAAACCATATTACACAGAATTTATGGAAAATTCTTAGGGTTGAGAGCTTATATTAGGAAACAAATTAACAATATATTTTATAGGTATAACTTTCTTTTGCACCTGTATTTTGTCTGTAGTTACATTTATATTGACTGTATGAAGATACTGTAACAGTGTTTTGATTTTTGTTTTACTGGGTATCCATTAATTTTTTCTTGAAATTCAAAATACCGTTACCTTTAAACCTTTCCTCCATAGATTGCATTTTTATGCATGTGCGACCAGTGTAAATCCTGATCAGCCTGCACATCTGTGCCGTCTGATCAGGATCTGCACTGGTCACATTTTGGTCAGAAATAACCTAATGAATCAAAAACTGATCAGACGGCACAGATCTAAACTGTTGGCCCATGCAATAAAGATGTATCTTTGGAGGAAAGGGTTAACTAAAAGGGATAGGGCTGTACTGAGGATCTACACTGTCCACTTTTTTATTCATTAGATTTTTTCTGACTAAGAAGCGAACTGTATAGATCCTGATCAGATGGCACTGATGTGATCTGATATACATCTGGATCTAAACTGTTTGCACATGTGATAAAACACATAGTGATGGGTTAAGTAATTTTAGTTTTTACTGAAATTTTGTTATCAAATAATGGAAGCAAAGTATTGAATTGCCTTAAGGAGGACAGGTTCTCTTGTGGTGCTATGAACATCTGTAGCATGATTTGACCACAGAATATCTTATCTGTAAGCACACCTTCTGGTGAAAAGAACATCAGGTGTTGACTTACTACATGTGCCTATAGTCAAAGTTTGTAGAAACTGAATGTCTTTTAACTTTATGACAGTTATTTAATTTTGAAAACTTGACCTGTTGCAAACTGGTCATTGGCTGTGGTCCTTTTGAGATTGAAACAATGATGACTAACTGGGGGACTTAAGAATTAAACAACTGATGATGCATTTATGTGTCTGTGTTGTTTATTTTCAGTTTTATATATGAAACAGAACGGCATAATGGCATTGCTGAACTGTTAGAGATTTTGGGAAGGTAGGTATTACTGTCTCTGTGAATTGTATGTATGTAATCATGAAAAAATCTATACCCTTTATTTTCAGTTTTATATATGAAACAGGCCGGCATAATGGAATAGCAGAACTTTTAGAGATTTTAGGAAGGTAAGAGTTTGAAATTTCAGGAAATATGAATGTGCATGAAAGGTCCATCAGAGATGGGATGACTACATGAGAACTGAAATGGCGATAAGCAGGTTACATTATAAATTACATAATAATCTCAACTTTTTCTCTTCACATGTTATTAAAATTTATCAGCTAAGGTCAATGGTGGAGTACTGGACTATGCATAGAGTAGCAATTGTTTTATTGTGTGGATGCTGCTTTGCACATTTGACATCAGCTTTAGTTTTCCAAAGACAAATTTGTTCCTTTAATGTAAAGAATTTGTCACTTGAGAAGGTTTTTGGTTGTCAGAAACTAGAAAACATGTTCATCAAAGTATTTACAACTAAAATATTTATTTACAACATAAATCTAGAAGTTTTAACTTTATAGCTTTTATTTTTTAAGTAAGAAAAAGTTTCTTTGCATCGGATAATAGTTAGCTACTTTTCTTACCTACACATGTATGCCAGAGTCAAATAGCTTTTGTTAGATTACAGGTAGATGCCATTTTTTTCTATTACAGTATTATCAATGGTTTTGCCCTGCCATTAAAAGAAGAACACAAAGTGTTTTTGTTGAAAGTTCTCCTGCCTTTACATAAGGTGAAGTCGCTGAGTGTGTACCACCCGCAGCTGGCCTACTGTGTGGTACAGTTCCTAGAGAAAGACCCCAGTCTCACAGAACCGGTAATGTGTTAAAAGCATTTTTCCCCAAATTCAGTTCCCAAACTATAAAACTGAGATTGTCGACCAGTCTCAAATCTCTGGCGTCTGATTGGCTGAAGTGGCAACCTGTTGCCATTTCAGCCACCCAGATGCTTGAGATTTGAGAATGGTCTGATACAGTTTAATGATCTTGGGCCTAGGTCTCAAGATTATAAAACCTAGAATGGAGAACAGTCGCAAATATCAAGAATCTTAGCACAGTGAGATGCTTGAGATTTGAGACTGGTTCAATCTCAGTTTTATAACGTTGGGACAATGCTTTATAGTATTTTTTCACCAAATCCCGTTCCAAAGATTATAAAACAGCAAATGGAGACCAAATCACAAGGATTTGATTGGCTGAAAAGGAGACTTGTCTCAATTTTAGCCAACTGGATGCTTGAGATTTGAGACTGATCTTCAAACTCAGTTTTATATCCTTTGGCAAAGATTTCAGGATTTTAGGCCCAGAGTATTTCTTTCTGTTTAAATGTAGATTTAATATTGCATACCAACTGCAGAAATAATTATTTGAAGTTTAACACAATTATATTTTGATCACTATGAGTGCATACATTTTCCTATTAGTGATGTGATGTTAAGCAACAATATTTTGCATTATTTATATGATATTCATGTACATTTCATTCTGCTTTTAAGAAAGGAAAATGCATTTCATAGTATTTCATGTAGGGATTGTAAAGTATATTGTCAAGAAAACTTATTTTCTTGCTCATTTCATTTACAAGATTTCGGTTTCTGTTTGCTCATGGTTTGGACTCAAAGAATGTGTGATGCTTATGATCATCTTACACCATTATTTATATTTTATTTATAATTTCAGGTGATAATGGCCCTACTTAAATTTTGGCCCAAAGTTCACAGTCCGAAGGAGGTATGCAATTAAAAATTAATATGCAAAACTTTCTAAAATTCCTATCTTGTAGCACATTACTGGCTGAAAGAATCATTTTTGAATGTGTTTAATGCATCACTAGTATCACAGAATATTTAAATAATGAGGTGCGGATTGGAGAGCTTTTCCTAAGACACGCCTTCAACAGTAAAATAATAAAAGAATTTATACTTTATCTTTAGAACTGTAGCAGAGACAACACCCAAAAATACTGTAAAACCTGTAATAAGCAGCCACTTAATGGAAGATTGGAAAGTGGCTGTTAGATGCCGATGCAAAGTGGTTGTTAAATGCAAATATAATTAACACTAATTATAATGACATTAAACTTAATTAAGGTTGCCATTAACGGCCATTAGTTAAGGTGGTTGTTAAAACAGTTTAAACAGTGTTCTTTTTGTGACAGAATGAATGACAAATGTAGATACAAGTTAGCTGGAGGATAACTTCCCTTGGTCAGCTCACAATATTCAAATTAACATTGGTACCAATTTATTTTCTCACTGCATTGAAGAAACTTCATTTCATGAGATTAGTGAAAAAAAGAATGAATTGAAGGTAATTAAATCTTGCTAGATTCATTGGGTTATATCTGACCAGGAGGCAGATATTGTAGATATTCCAGATCAGACAGCATTGATGTGCTTGCTGCTCTGGACACTTGTCACTCATGCATTAAAACGCATATATATGGAGTAAAGTGTTAAATTACTAAAAATATCAAGACAAGTAATGCAAGTTTACCAGTTTCTAATACTGTTTTACTGTGCAGGTGATGTTTTTGAATGAGTTGGAGGAGATATTAGATGTGATAGAACCAGCCGAGTTCACCAAGGTGATGGTGCCACTCTTCAAGCAGCTAGCTAAGTGTGTCTCAAGTCCACACTTTCAGGTCAGTAAGCTGATTTCATTTAACCAAAGCCCAGTTATCAGGAACATGTGCTCAAGATCATAAAACAGAGATTGGAGACCAGTCTCAAATTTCAAGCATCTGAATGGCTGCAGCATGCAGGTCCATGCAAATAATTTGTTTATCAGCCATTACATTTATACATAGGTTCACTATATATCATATACTATGAACAGATTGAATCTACTTCAAAGAGCAAATTCATTACACAAACTCAGCTGGTACTCCTATAATAACATTCTGCAGTGTTGACAGCTAATAAAATATTCCATCACTTTGAAGTTTTCATGTTGTGTTAAATACACCATAACATTTTATAGCAGTATGAGATAGTTTAAACTGGTCTATAGCTTGATCAATTATTTACTGTTTTTGAATTGTCTCAGGCATTAAAATATTCAATTGTATTGATTGATTACTGGGATATTGATTATTTTAGTATTTGAAAAATTGATGGAATTCTGTAGACAGTATTGGTGCCACATAAAGGTCAAAAGGTCATAAAGAATCCTTTTAAATTTATTAAAACACTTATTAAACTCAGATTGGAGACCAATTTTAATTCTAAGAAATCTGGTTGAGTTGAACACAGTCTCAGAAGTGACCAATATAGTTGTAGATCTGAGACTTGTCTCCATTCTTAATTTTATTACTTTGATGCCTGATACTTCTTCTATGCTTAGTGTCATAAATGTGGAGTATTTTCTGCATAAATGGATTGAAATCTGTCAATATTTTTTGCTTGACTATTTGAAGAATATGTTGAGCTATTCTTATCATTTTGTTTTGATTAGTGTTATGCTTTTGTTAAAGTTTGCCTTTAACTTCATCACATCTTACAAAGCACTAAAGCTACAGCTTTCAAACTTGGTACACATGTTCTCTATCATATCCCAAGTGTTTATGCCAAGAATCATAACTCTGACAATTGTATCAAAATATGTCCGACTTGAAATAATCATGCATACCGTTGTTTGAATGCAGTTTGTGACACAAGATTTCATTAGATAGAAATTTAGTTTAAGCCTAAATATTTACATATTGTATTTTTTGGTTCAGACAATATTGAAACAATATTCTTCTGTGTATGAAAAATGTTTAGCATAAAAAATGGTTGTTTACCCCTACCCTCCACTCTTAGCCCTTCACCCAGACCATTTGGGTTACTACATGTAGGTTGAGTTACATCTTGCAGCTTGGTGCAGTATGGGCACTAAATCCATTGTACACTTTTAAAGCGGGTTTTGTTGTTTTCACATTTTGAAGACTTTTATTATTTTTCTTCCAGGTAGCAGAGAGGGCGCTGTATTTCTGGAATAATGAGTACATTCTGAGTCTCATCAGTGACAATGCCTCAACAATATTACCGATAACTTTCCCAGCATTGTATCGAACCAAAGAGCACTGGAACAAGTAAGTGAGCATGTAGTTTATAGTATGACATAATGTGGCTGCATCTCTTTGACAAGGGGTCATCTGAAAAATTAATCTGGCGCATGTAAATAACTGTTATATCATTTAATTTCACGCGGATCAAGAAATGACATAAGTGACATTTTCACGAGGGCTTAAAATCGTGTACCTGTATTATTCTTATAAGACTTGATATTCAATGGTTTTAGTTCGCGCGCTTACCCTAGCGTGAAATACGCGAAAATTAAATCACTGCAAAATATAATGATACCACAGTATTGTCTTTACATAAACTTCATTCTTGTCATAAATGCAATACACCTAACATTTCTAGAATCAATACAGTAAATGTCATCTTTTATTTTCTTGGATTTCAGAACAATACATGGGTTGATATACAATGCCTTAAAACTGTTTATGGAAATGAATCAGAAGCTTTTTGATGACTGCACTCAACAGTATAAAACAGAAAGACAAAAGTAAGCGGATTTGCATGTTTAGAATCTGAAGACTCACTCAAGTGGACTACTAGAACACTCTTATCAACGGAGTCTTTATCCTCAATTTGAATTAATCAAAAGAAGGATTATTCTATTACGCTTATGATAGTGCATGTTTGTGATCTCAACAAAAAAAACATAACCTGGCTAGGAAAGAGAATAAAACAGTTTTCAGTTGAAGCGGTTTCTTGAGGAGAACATTGACTGTGAGTTGGTACTGGTATTGGTTCTTCGCAGAGGACTGTGTATTAGAACTACTTGCTTGATGGTACTGGTTCCCTTACACAGGTCTGTGTGATGGAACTGGTTTTTTGGTATTGGTTAATTGCAGTTGGAGTCAGTCTATAGCTTGGTTTTCTTATGACAAAGCATACATTAGGAAACAGTTATGTTCTGTTTCTGTGATTTCATTTATTTTAGCAGGGATGAATATTTGCACAGAATGCAAAAAAGATATTATATTCACACAATTGTAATATTCTTGTATGATAAGCTTTAACATGGTTTTGTTTGCTGGAGCTTGATTTTGCACATTTTCCATTTCGTGAAATACATGTACGTGAAAATCAAACCCCCGCGAAATATAATTATAGAATTTTTTTGGGGGAACGTGCTGTTCAATTTGACTCAGAATAAAATAGAACATGTCAGACTGTTGTCAGGGCTTGTTACACAAAATTTACGAAGTTTTTTTATTTGTAGAGAAAAAGAGAGAATGAAATCTCGAGAAGAAACGTGGTATAAAATACAAAATTTGGCAAAGGGAAATCCCCAGGTAAGACCATATTAAGTAATGACTATAAAATATACTACTAGCTAATTTTATAAACTAAGATAGCTGTGTAGGTACCTATCCTTTTATCTTTGATTGCTTCATTTACCACGCTTAAATTTTTATATACATACATGAATTATCTATCTGCCTCTCTGAGTAACCGTATCACCCTACCATGTAACAATAAAAATTCAAGCCATCTGTAACACCTGGTCTAAAGATGCCAACCTGTGGTATATACTTGAATAATAATGACCAATCTCTCAATAAAATTTGAATTACAATTTTAAATGGATTAACGATGTATTCTAACATGATTGGCAATATTACCCATACACTGATTATACTTGATATATCTTGATATATCACTGCTCTGTACCAGACTTCCTTGTGTGTAATTTATTATATGTGACAACTTCATACTAAGTTAACCCTTTCCTCCATATATACACATTTTTACACGTGTGCGACCAGTGTAGATCCAGATCAGCCGGCACGCACATCCATGCCATCTGATCAGGATCTTCACTGGTAGCATTTTGGTCAGAAATAACCTTAAAAAACAAAAAAGTGACCATTTTAGATCCTGATCAGATGGCACGGATGTGCAGGCTGATCTGGATCTAAACTGTTCGCCCATGCAGTAAGGAGGTGTATCTATGGAGGAAAGGGTTGAATAGTTCTGGCATTATCCATGCTACCAGTCATGTAAGAATTGAAATGTTATTTAGTAGCTTGTATTATAACGTTAGATGTTTCAGTGGATGCCTAGATATTTTTTACTTTGGGCTTATCCATGATGATATATTCTTTACCATCTTAAGACCGTCCAGTGATATATCCATCTATATCATTTCATAATTACACTTGACAACAAACGTCATAGCATACACTTGAATTATAAATAATAGCATTAGTAGCATACAGTAGAATGTTGGCGTATCTTGAGAAATTCATAAGCTTATCATATAGTTCTTTGATTACAACTACAATGTACTACAGTTTCAGAAACATTTATTTTTGCATTACAACATATCTTGTGCACTTGGATTTATCAACCATTCAAATTCACTTGCATTTATCAATCAGTCAATATCTAGATCAGCTTGTACATTTATGCAATCCGAGCAGGGTCTACACCTTTTTCTTCTTGGGCCAGAAATAACATATAGATCTAGAAGACACTGTTGTGATCTGGATCTAGAATAGTTGTAATTGGGATATAAACTAAATTGATGGAGTAAATGTTTCAAGAATAGATACTCAGATATATTATTAAAACAAAAGATATTTGCCGGAGGTTATAAAACTGAGCATGGAAACCAGTCTCAAATCTCCAGCATCTGATTGGCTGAAATGGCGACTGTTCAGCCAATCAGTCACTTGAGATTTGAGACTGGTTTCCAATCTCAGCTTTATAACCTTCAGCCATTGTTGAGGATTGTAACAGTGCATTTGACCATCTTAGTAGCTGAAATACTCGATGCTGAATGATACTAGTGTAATGAATGGAACTCGATTAATGCAGTTGTATTTTATTTGTCAATGAGACTAAGCAATAATGTTATTTACTAGAATAGATAGCTATTATTGGGACTGAAATTAGCATAATCAAAGTGGTAGAATGTGTAGAATATTTGTAGTTCAAATGTGGTAGGTGTTTATGTCAGTTACTGTAGAGCTGGTGCATAAGTTTACATTACATCAGTGTGTGTACCAAACCAGTCACAAACTTCATCTAATGATCTTTTGCTACATTTTCAGTTGAGTTAACCTAAGGGGCATTAAGTTTATTTGTGCTTGAATTGATTTCAGACAAGTTGCAAAATACCTTGCTTGTTATTGTGAATAATGTATCTTGAAGATACTTAAACCCTTTCCTCCATGTGAAGACCTTTACGACATGGGCGAAAAGTGCAGATTCTGATCAGACTGCACAGATAGGCTTATCTGGGTCTACACTAGTTACCCATGTAATAAAATGAGTATAAATGGAGAAAAAGGGTTAATACTCTTACATGTAAATTCAATTCTTTTCTGGTTGAAAGTTTGTCAAATATCTGATAGTCACGTGAAAATCTTTTAATTTAGGAAACAAAATGGCATGGAAAAAAGTTCAGACATGGATTTTATTTGCTTTATTCTTTTTTAAACAGATGAAAAGGTTCTTAGTGGGATGACAAAATGTTTTTCAAAACTTTGTAAGTGATTCGATATGCTGTATTTTTTTGTCACTTGTAGCATGGGTTTGACCCTTCCTGAGATCACAGAATATGTTGTTATTATATATTTCATATGCATTTACTCATTTAAGCATGGTTCCAAATGTTTGGTGATTTCAACTAATTAAAATTGTTACTGTTCATATAATATGTGGTCTCAATTTAAACAGTGGGGTTCAATTTAAAAAATAATGATCTTTTTGTAGCTAGAATTGAGTAACATTCCAGATAAACCATCAGTTCTTGAACAATGTTCTAAAGACCACTGTGTTGTGTTGCTAAAACATCTAAAATTAATAAAAACCTTTAAACAATGACAGAAGTTACTGCGTTCAAAAATTAAATAAAAATTACAATGTTTGGTAAGGATCTGTTGCAAATGTATTGCTACAGTACACTTAACTTTTAGGGATCATTTCTATAGCCAGGACATGGAGTAAAACTGACGAGACCTTAATATTTCATGATTTTGTCTTTGAAAGTTTGTATATACATTGATTTCGTCTATACATGATCTTTGACAACACTAACATGCTGTACTTCTGTGGGAACTTTGTTTTGTGCATGAAGCATTACCACTAATCCACAAACTCTTTATCCCTTTACTCCATAGATACACCTTTACTGCATGGGCCAACAGTGTAGATCACATCTGTGCCATCAGATCTGGATCTACACTGTTAGCACACATTAAAAAGGTGCGTGTGTAAATGGAGAAAAGGATTATGAATATGTTGGTTACTATACACCATGCCATGTTACAGAGAAATTTATATATTGCCCCTTTCATTTACAATTGGATCAATTTGTCAGGCTGTCATACAAATTTAATGTTAGCTTTAAGCTTGTCATCCATCAGGTTCTCATGGCAGTGTCATCATGTCCATGTAGCCAAAATATAAAGGTCACAGTTAATATTTGACATAATTAGCCCATTTTTAAATGCAAATTGTGTTATTTTGACAATACATGGAGGCATCACACATGTTCAACCTAACACGTATCTAGTTAAAACCTGTACTGTTTCATAAGTTCATTTTTGACAGCACAAATTAATTATCATTGTCTAATATGGAGTATGGTGGGGGTTGGTTGGAGCATCAGTAGGAGCTGAATCTCTCATTGAAGATAATAAGTTGTTTGATAAAATATGCAGGTTGTTTTTGACAAAGAGATAGATATGCAAGGATAAACATGAGAAAAATGTCCAAAGCACTTTCAGTTGGAGGATAAAGCCCATTTAAATATGCTTGCAAATTTTTTTTAGTACTTATAATGTCATGTGTGTATTGGGCAGAAACAATTTTTAAAACTGAGTGCCATCAGTTGCAAGATGCTAGTGTCTTTGTCTGGTTGTCTATGTCAGAATTTGAAATGTTGCAATAGTTTTGCTGTTGATGTTGTTTTCCAGCTTACAGAGAAAGAGAAAATTCTGAAACATTTGTTTCAACTTTGATGAGTAACAGTTTAATAGCTTTTAAAACAGCAACAATTTATGATGGATATTTATATTAAGGGCATTGCTACAGCAAGGAAACATTTTAGGATGTGATTTTTTTCTTTATTCCACAAAACTGTTACAGTATCAATATTAAGATAAGCTCACCTTAGCCAAAGGCTTCATGTGCGTTATTTTGGTAGGTCAGTTGTTAATCTCTTCCACTTTATCTGTATATTTTACTATAGGACACATTTTCCCTTCAATTATCATCAAACTTGGCGAGGATGTTTGCCTTTAAAATAATCAAAGTATGAAACCAGGTCATCTGATGCAAAAACAAGTTCACATGGTCATATCAAAGGATAGATTGTTAACACACATTTTCCAACTATGACTATTGAAAAATTCATATTTATTAAAAACTTTTGGCAGGCTTCTAAACTGAGTAATAAATTACCAGTTGACCCTCTTGTTGGCCCTGGGTCCAGATAGAAGTATCTTCAAGCACAGGAGAGCATGTGTTTGGTTTGATCTATTTAGTTAGTAACAAAGTGAAATAATATTCCTATCACACAAATAGCCCTTAACTCATTCCTCCATAGATACACCTTTATTGCTAAGGAGAAGAGTTTAGAGCCAGATCAGTCGGCACATCCGTGCTGTCTGATCATGATCTAAACTGTTCGCTTTTTTATTTATCAGGCAATTTCTGACCAAAATGCAACCAATGCAGATCCTGATCAGATGGCATGGATGTGCCGGCTGATCTGGATCCACACTGTTTGCCCATGCCATAAAGGTATGTCTATAGAGGAAAGGGAACCATCAGTCTCCATGGCCTAGTTGTTAAAGTTTCTGCCTCTGGAAGCTTGTTATTGAGGATTCTGGAAAGTGATGATGTTATAAGTCAGAATAACCAGTCGCCATTTCAGCCAATCAGATCCCGATTCCAGATTTGAGACTGGTTTCCATTCTCAGTTTTATAATCTTGGGGTCTGTATTTCAGTTCAAAGTGTTTGGTCAACAGAATGCAGATTTGATAGGAAATCCAAGTTCAACAGCTAACAACATGAATGATGATGATGAGGTTGTCTTAGTTACTTTTGAAAAACTGGAAAAAGAAGCTGTCGAGGTAACAATCTATAAACTTATCTTTTATCCTTTCATTTTACTCAGCATTGTGACTGTGACTGAAAAAATGAGGCCAAATGCACAACAGTCATTATCGGTTAAAAAAATGAAAGACATTTTCAGGGATTTCAATGGTTTTTGAAAACCAGGGGTCATCTGACCCCTGTTCAGATTTTTCAAGGGGTCATAATCAGATTGTCATGAGTCATATCTAACAGTCATTGAACGTTACTACTTATAAAAGTGCTTTAACTTCATTTTAATATATTTTGAATAGTCAAATAAGTATTCACATCATTTTAAAAATACAATAGACACAAAATTTATCATTATTCTTGTAATTTGACCAATTTTCCAATATTCTCCTGCATCAAAATGACCCCAAGCTTACAATCAGGCGGAGAAATTCAAATTTACTTGCATCAAATGCAAGAATCTGCAATCCCTGCATTTTACAAGGTTTTGAATGCTCATATAATGTGAAAAATTGATGTCTGTTGTAAAGCGCATTCATAAATATGCAAAAAAATTACTTAAAAACTCCTTATCATAAAACATGTTACCATAGCAACCACTTTCTCCTACATTCGAATAAACTGAAGGTAAGGTCTTTCAAAATATAATTTTATAAAAACAACTTAAATGTTACAACACTATTCAAAACCTGCAATTTATTTGTATATGAACTGTGTATTGCTTGGTAAAAAATGATATTATTTGAATACATGTGCAAAATTGCATTTTTTTGACATCAGTTACAATGAAGTCAGTACATTGTATTAGTGTTCTGATTTCACAAATGTCACTTTGAATGACAGTTGTGGTTGTTATCTTTAATAAGTTTTAACTTAGTTTTGAGTTTTGATTGAAATTTTTTATCTGTTTCTCAAAAGACGTCATTATTTCAGAATACACTTGTAACAAATTTTTGATTTTTTTTCTCATTTGGCTCCATTTTCTCAGTCACTGTCACATTTATTTCATTAAATTACTTAGGTGATAATTAGCAAATTTTGAGTAGTTTATGATTTTACTGCCTTGAAACTTTGAAGCTGGTACATAATGTTTAAGTGTCAAAATGCCTGAGCAGTTCTTTTATTCAGGTTTATATGTTTGTGTCATCACAGAAAAGATACCTCAATATTTTATGTTGTAATTTTAATGTTGTCACCCAAGGAAATAACTTAAATTGGAGAATTGTGATTCAAAACCAGTTTTGTTCTACATCAGTTAAATGAAACAGTGAGATGGTTCACTTTGAAACTGTTTTGGGAACATTGAATACGTGAACTGCTGTGAATATATAAACTTACAAGAATGATTCAGTTTGTGCAAAATATCATTTATGCCTTCTGTGTAAAGTTTGATTCCTGCGAAACTATTTGATACCACAGTAAATGTAATTTATTCATCTCTGTCAAAGTAGGAAAGTCCATTCATTTTACATAGGGGTCTTCGGAAATTTATAAAATTAAGTGTACTATTTTCTGAATATGTGTAGCAAAGTGTAGATTCTGGTCCTGATCAAACTGTGCACATGTTTAGGCTGATCTGGGCCTACACTAGTTGCAAATGCAACAAATACTTTGCTGGGCATTTTGAAGGTTTAATAAGTCTGATAGTTGCACAATAATGAGTATTCCAAATTAAGGAAATTAATAATGTCTGCTTACTCATTAGGAATCTTGTTTGCAAGCCAGAGTGTTATTATTGTAATGTAAAATATGTTTGATTCACTACATGTGCTTTGTTCAGTGAGTGGAACTCTATTTTTAGTGCAAGGGTTTATATTATACAGGGAACATTATTTTAGCATGCAGTTTGTGGGATCCCATCATATGTTAACGTGACACAAACCCACACATTGCATCCTTAACTTTTTACTTCATAGATGCACCTTTATTATGTGGGTGAACAGTGTAGATCCAGATCAGTCAGCACATCTGTGTCTGATCTGGATCTACACTGTTCACTTTTAAATTCATTAGTTTATTTCTGACAAGATACCACCAGTGCAGTACCATTGTGCCAGCTTATCTGGGTCTACACTGGTAGCACACACATTAAAATGCATATTTATGGAGTGAAGAGTTAAATAATATTCCATTAATTCTAGGTTTCTGGATTGCCAGTTGCAGTAATTGTTCAAAATTGTATCTTTTCAGCTCAGAAAGATAGACAGCAATGTAATTACTTAGTTTTGATATAATAGTTTGCATCTCCCAGTCTTCTTCTGTTACTTCTCAATTGTTTTTAATGGTAGCAAGAATTGTTTAGTATTCTGCAGTTTTAAAATAGCACATTTGTTTTTAGTGCTTCACTGTTGTTGTTTTGGGGTGAAATTTTGGGAGCTTCTTGAAAAATACCTAAATTCTTCAGTTTGGTGTACACACCTGGCCCAATCGTTACCTCGCGTCGGATCCCTGGCCCAATCATTACTTCTCGTCAGATTCTGGAATTTCCAGTGAGCATTTTGTTGATTTTTGTGAGAAAATCATTGTTTTTATATACTTATAAATATTTCAAGAAAAAACAACCCAGTGGGGGATAATCTCCTAGGAATTGGCTATAATGATCACTGGTCAATTTCCTCCACATTTCTATCGTTTTCTCAATAATTCGGTGAAAGCTCGAATATCTGCTGAGAAAAGTTGACAGTGGGTCCGGAAATCTCATATTTTAAGGTTTTAGAACTGTAATATGCACTTTTGCAGATTGGGATTTTGTTGTTTTCATTTCCAAGTACATCCATTTAGACATTTAAACACGAGTTTTAAAAAACATTTACCGTGCGTAACTCGAGAAATTTAGTATTTTAGAAGGGGACCCTCTGTTTCGGAAAATGGGCTGTAAAATCAAACATACTAGAAGCTAAATTCATCTCTATTTCTTTGAAACCTTGTAAAATTTTGTAAAATAAAGGCTAATTGTTTAATTGCGTTATACATTAAAATTATCTGCAATGTGTATAGAATCAAATAATTAAAAGAAAAGAGCACCTCACCGTCTTCGTTTTCATTTTATTGGCCTACAAAATAGGTACCTATGGCCCAGACCAAACGGTTAAAAACCACAAAAACCAAAGGGCTTGGTTTATGAATGGTGATTTTTTATACCCCCTCAAATTTTTTGAAAAACAAGAAATACGCAAGCAATCAGTTCCTCTCCTGAGGATTGAACCCGGGTCCGTCAAAATGAAAATCTCTGAGCGTTACCATTAGGCCACGGAGGATTGATCAAACGGTGGCCAATTTCATATAAGCTTTATTCATTACTGAGTGTTGTTCGTCTATAGACTTATTTTGAGTATTTGTTATGAAAATATTTGTTTACTTTACATCAATTTTATATCCGCACTTTGTTATTATTTGATTTAGTTATTAATGACGTCATAATCGCGGAAAACACCTAAAGAGTAGACTCCTTTTACGAATAATAGTATCAACCGGATACGTACGAATCGGCGTTCGGAAAAAAACGAATTAGTGACGGCATAAGTCGATGTTTGGCGGAAATATTACAGTTCTAAAACCTTAAACATTTTCCCATATATGTTTTCGCCTTTCTATGTGCTAGTCTGATCTCTCCTGTACCCTATACAAAACTTGTTTAACATTTTGGAAGTCTTGGCTGGTAGAAAGAGATCATTTAACACCAACATTTTGGGGTAACATAGGGTAACACGGAAATCAACTTTCGTTTTGGGGAAATGCCGGAATCCCAGATAAAAAGCTTAAAATGTAATGGTTTGTTCTTTGCCGACCTTATTATTTTGTGGATTCACTAGACCCTAGCCCTGCCCAAATGTAGAACTTTTCACATGCGCAAGTGGCTGCTTTCACTTTTGGCATAGCAGCCTTTACATGCGCTCGTAGAACCATCAATGTGCGCAAGAAGTATCCTTCAGGAGCTCAATAAGTAACCTTCAAAGTAGCCTGTTATCCAAGAAGTTAACTGCCCGTAATTGTTCCAGCTCAACAGGGCTCAGGCCCAGCCCCGAGGCCATTATTGTAACGATTAGGCACGTTGGTACAGTACACTATCAATAAGTAAACAGACATTTATGCTAATATTATAATATATGAACTTGATAATAATTGTCACACATGTAACCTTGCATGTATTCCTTGGAAACAAAAAATCAATTTCTGATCCAAACACCTAATTCCTTATTTTGCTTTAATTAAATTTCAAAATTATTAATGATAGTGTATTTATTTGCAGATTTTGAATTCATTTTTTAATTCACCTCTGTTTGTATTGTTTATAAAGAAAAGAAATATTTTGAACAGGGATTCTTAAACTTTTCACAGTATATTTCATTATTTTTCACTTTGTGTTTGTGCTTACTGAAGGTGTCCATGATAGTTAGTCCTATCTTTTGCTTTTGGGGCATGAAAAAATTAAGGGGTGTTTCTATGTCCTCAATTAACAAGAATCTGGTGGACTATCATCTTTGTGATTTCTTCATTCAATAAAAATCTACTGAATCGGTGCTCATAAATGCAGAAACATGTGGTTATGGAACTCATTCGGCTGTGTGCACTCAAAAGAAATGTCAGTCTGTTCCAAGGATTAGCTTTTGCATGTGCAACATCTGTTCGCTTATATATCAAAAGGCAAACTGTGTAGATCCTGATCAAATGACACAGATGTTCCTGCTGATCTGAATCTAAATTGTTTGCCCATTGATAACAGCCATATGCCATGGAGTAAAAGGTTAAGTTGTCAGAACAGGGAGATGGTTGTCCAGAAGTTTTGAGTTCTGGTATAGCAGTTACACACCTGGCTTAGCAGTCCTAAGGTCATAATGCAATGAATTTCTAAATTGATCCCACTACAACAGTACAGTTTCATTCTTAGAATGAAGAATAGCAGATTAATAACTCGTGCTGTACACAAAACATACAACATAAAAAACCTTTATCTCTAAGAACTAATGCATTGATTCCCTTTATATAAAACATCAGTACATGCTTCTCGACGGAGGAATGATATTTACGTATATTATAGCTTAAAATTTAGCAGACATCATTTTTTTAAGCAGTTTTTCAAGAATAAAAATGAATTAGGGGAAGATAAGGGGTCACATTTTGATACCCATTCTGATCAAAGACCTATATATATAAATAGATATGCATCATCGCATTTTCTCACCTATGCAAGCGGCCTGCGTTATCTCGAATCACATGATCGCCATATTTGATACCGAAAGCCTTCGTCAAGTTTGCCTATCATTAAAACTTTTTTAATGAACGGTAAATACCAGTTTGACTTGCATAAAGAAAGAGGCATATTCCTCATCCTGAAACTAAGGTTAACTATTTATTTATTGATATAACTATCAAAATCACCAAAATTGCACCATACCGTTCAAAATGCATTGGCCAGCAGAAAGCAAACATAACATTGTGAAATGCCAATCACATCATACCTTACAAGGGCCTTAAAAAAGAGGTGATAATTTTATCAATGTGTTCAAGAAGTATATCAAAATAACATTACAACATGAAGATCGATTAAAAATGATGTAAACATGGTTAAAATCCAGTCAACACGTAATTATCGCCTATCAAATCGGCTACAAGATGGCGGATTATTTTATTTGAAAATAACGCTTTGTCACATGACGAGATTCTCGTTAAGTCCACGTATCAAAACGAGATTAACTATATCAGTTATAGAGAGATTCGAATCTGTGTAATATATAGGTCTTTGTTCTGATTGTGTTTTTTTTTAATTTTTAGCATCTAGTATTGTTTTCTCTGAGCGATATTTTATTATAATATACTTAAAGAAATCAGAAACACAACCTTTAACACAAAATATGTTTCCTGTTTACAGAAGTTGTGTTTCTAATATGTTTCATGTTTAAAGTAGTTGCATTCCTAATTTCTTTAACTATCTATAATATACTTGGAGAAATTAGAAATGCAATTTCTTTAAAGTCTAAAAATATTTCTTGTGTTTCAAATTTCTTTAAGTTTCTAATTATATAGACACAATGTTTTTCAATGTCAGGGTTGTTTAATGTCACTTATAATCAGTGCAATATTTCTTAAGTTTCTTTTATATTTACAGATAACCAAGAAAAAGCCAAAAGACAAACCTTTACTGAGGAGAAAATCTGAATTACCACATGACATCACTATGATTAAAGCCCTAGATGGTCATAAAAGACCGGATGAATACTTACGTACTAATCAAGAATCTAACTGACGATAGGAATCAGATTGGTGGTGACCGTGAAAACGACACAATGTAATCAATTGGTGTAGGTCCGACCCACGGCCCACCATTATCTCTACAGCTTATCTTTAACAATGTAACCTTGAGGACCTGTACTTAACTGTAATACCCTGGATAGCCGACAGAGACATAACTCTTTGCCTGTGTTCTTTTTTTTAACAATTTACAAGAACTGTTCTACAATTATGATTATCATTTCCATCATTTTCATTTATGTAAAGTTATTTATATAATGTGCAGACATTTGTTTTATCATAGAATCATCATTTGTTGTTGACAGATTCTGTATGAGGACAGAATCATTAAGTTTGCAAGTTCCTGTAATTACATGTGTTAGACATTCAGATAGCTCGCATTCCATTGATATAAGACACAAGTTTGTATTCAGTTGTGCCAGAATAAAATACATTGATATCAATTTGTCACTATTCAGGGAAGATTAGTGTTTGTGCCAGTGATCTACTGTGAATCAAGGTTCACACGTCCAATATAACAACACTACATAATATGCCGAGTCAGCCTGTCTAGGACCTTGGTTCCTTTATTCAGCTCTAAAAGTTTTAGTGACATAAAACACAAGGGTGTATTGTTTAAACAGAATAACCAGATACAAAAATAGACACCTTCTTGCTTACCTTGATAAAATAATGTTGGAAACATCAGCAGAAAAGCTTACTTTTCTATCCAGTTTTATTTAAAATGACACTATCTATCATTTTGTAAACTAATGTACCTAGTTTTGCCCTTTGGATGAAAAGGCAATACATTGGATTGATTTGTCTAAATGCCTACTGTGATAACTTTATGTTGGCTTAAACTTTGCCATTTCTTCATTAATCTTTTGTCACAAAACTAATGTTGGCTATAATTTTGCCATTTCTTAATATTTCTTCATCAAACTATCAGTTTTCATTTATACATTATACCTAAGGGTAACACAAGTGTTCCATGGAACACCCTTATAGATTGTCTAAAGTCATTGTCACCATTTAAAACAGTAATGAAACCTATGTTGTATTCAAAGTTCACTGACATTTGGTGTGATTGCCAAACATTCACATTCAACTTGCTATGTTGCAAGCATATGTCAAGATATTAGTTAGTCCCTTACTGGAAGGGACTTAACTTTGCCCTCCATCCATGAATTACACGGGATCTTTTCACCAAACATGATGTACAATTAAAAAGCAATGTGACAGAATAGTACAGCAAATGGAGGGTGGTGGAAATGCATTTTAATGGTTAAATTCACAAAATAAAGGTTTATGATCACGAGCTTTGTATGGTGCTAGTCATAGTATCACCAGATGTCATTAGCCATCAAAGGAATTAAAATTTGATAATTTAATTTTTAAAAAGTGCACCCGGCTTTACTGATTGTTAGTATTATAAAGTCTTAGTACAAGATTCTGGACAGGTTGACTGTGGCTGGTGTGTTCGTGTCAACGTAGACAAGAAACTTTCCATGAACTACTTGGTTGGAAAACACAGACAATCAAGTGGTAGAAAGACTATACCTCGTTAAGTGTTATAATGTTAAGTGCAGCTTTGAGACATTGCTAGAATGCTGCAGTACAGTGCAGCACAGTCTGGCATGGAATTTCCTGTGATGTAGAATTGTGTAACATGTTAGATGTAGCTTTTTGAGGATTTAGATGAGGAGTTGTAATATATTGTCAAGCCTATATCTAAATATATACTGAACCCTTCACTCTGATATATATGCATTTTATCACATATGCAGACTGTAGATCCAGATGAGACGGCACATCCCTGCCATCTGATCAGGATCTGCACTGTTCACCAGATGAGGCGGCACATCCCTGCCATCTGATCGGGATCTGCACTGTTCACCAGATGAGACGGCACATCGCTGCCATCTGATCAGGATCTGCACTGTTCACTTCTTGGTCGGAAATAACCTGATAAGAAAGTAAACAGTGCAGGTCAGATGGCAGGGATGTGCTGATCTGGATCTACACTGTCTGCACACGCCATGAAGGCATGTATATTTAGGAAAGGGTTAATGAATGCACTGAAGCTTTATATGAAACTAACACAAACATATGCATTAACACCAAATGTAGAAGGTTGCTTTAAATGCAACAGTGATTTCTTTCTTTTGTTGAGTTCAGATCTTTAGATCATTTAAATTAATTTTTTGTTAGATCATTTGAGGATGGTTTGTAAGTCTTCACTTCTGGATGGTTTGGTATATACAGTGATCACTTGTCCGTCCATCACAAATCTCTTGTGTGGAATTCATCTGCAGCCACCTTAGGAATTTCAACACCAATCTTCTCATAAGTATTCACCTCGAGGAGGCAATTGTGACCAAAATTCAGGGCCCTATGAAGGTGAAGGTTACACTGTTAATGGTTCAAAGGTCAAACTATGTCTTTTAATCTTTCTTCTAGACCATAACTTTGCTACAGATAAAGTGGCCTCTGCCAAACTTCACAAAATATTTGCCTGGGTTTGATGAACCATAACTGTAACTCAAAGGTCATTGTCATGTGTGGACATCTAAAAAAAGGTCAAAATTTGTAGAAAAAGGAACCTCATTCAAACTTTAGTGTTCAACTAATAAGGCTATGTGTTGCTCCCACCCTTTTAGGTTAGGGTCACACTTAGACTGGAGGAGTCAAAAGTTCAGAACAGTTTCTTGGCAATTTCTGACAAATCAAACCACTTTCAAACTTCACACCAATGTAAACCTGTATCCGGTCCAAAAATAGAGCCTACTTAACAGTTTATTCCATATATTCCTCATTTTCACATAAGCAACCAGTTTAGATCCAGACCATCTGGCACATCCATGCTGTTTGAATCTACTCTGATACATGTATTTGGTAAAAAGTCATAAATTCAAAAGTAAATAGTGTAGATCTTGATCAGACAGCACAGATTTGTCAGATGGCCTGGATCTACACAGGTTGCTTATGGGTATAAGTCATCTCTCTAGATTTAAGGTTTAATTCTGAAGCACTGTCTGGAGCATTACTTTGCAGGTACTTGGACAATATTTGTGACACTATTCACACAATGTTGACTTGCTTCTTGTTGAACCCTGATGCTGCTATTTATAAAGTAGGACACATTTTAACAAGATTAAGTCTGACCAGCCATTATATGCATGTATTTTGATCTGGTTCTATGCTTCATTATTCAGTTAATAAAATTAGGAAACACTTCTTAAACTTTTAACTGACCAGATTTCGATAAATTTTCTAATTAGATTGAGCCAATTCTGTCCTATTATCAGGTGTTCCCAGTCTTGACCAAGGATAAGATTGTGTTCCAAGAAGTCTCGCAGATTTGAGAGTATACTGTTCTTAGAAATTTTTGTTTTACCGGTTGTCCGCTTACATTTTTTCTAAAATTATGAAAATCGAACTGTTTGCTGGTTTCCCATAAAAATATGTATAGCATCAATTCATCATTAACAGAAATGTTTTTATCCCCCGCCGCATAGCGGCTGGGGATATAGGAATGGTCTTCGTCCGTCCTTCCGTGCGCGCACATTTCGTGTCAGGTCCATAACTTTTCAACCCCTAAAAGGAATTTCATGAAACTTTAGGCAAATGTTCCCCCCCCCCCATCAAGACAACGTGCAGAACCCATGTTCCAACATGGCAGGCTCAATGTCAAGGTCACTAGGTCAGATTAAAGCAAAAATTTTGTTAATGCAATAGAGGTCACATTTTGTTTCAGATTGTCATCAAATTTGGTATGAATATTAATATTGATGATCTCTACTCAAATTATTAAAATCATGTCCTTGAATTGCCCAGGGGCCCTGCCCTGGGGATTTAAACATTTTTTTCTTTTAAATTCTGTTCTTAACCTTTGATTTTCTACAGTTATCAACCAGATTTTGACACAAACTTTATACCATCTTAAAATTCAATCTTTCCTGAACAATTCATTCACTGGTTATTCGTTGATAAAATTTGAAACAAAAGTTTTAGTAGCAGAGTGAAAATTTCATGTGTCAAAATTCCAATATTTCTACCTGTCTTCAGCTATATTTAGATTCAATCATAAGGTGGCAATATCAGAGTGTATTTATCCAGTTGCTGGTCAATGACCTAATGAACTTTCCTGCTGAGATCTGTGTTATGCAATATTAAGAGCTTTGCTCTAGAGGTTTTTATTAAGTAAATTTTGTCATTTTCTATGGATACTGACCAAGCAAACATTCTTACATCATAGCACTTTGAATATTGGGCTTTTCTGAATATTTTATTCACTGTTTGTATGTAAAACAACAACAACAAATTTGTAGCACATTCTCAAAATGTTAAGACTAAATTTAAGAGAGGTCTCAGCTGTATATTAATTGTTAATTGGAGGTCTCTGAACCACTGGAATGAATATCATAAACATGATGTGCTGAACCCATGTTCCAACCTAGCTGGCTCAAGGTCAAGGCCGCCTGTGGTGTTTGAGCATATTTCGTGTCTGGTCCATAACTTTTCAACCCTTAGAAGGAATTTCATGTAACTTTAGTCAAATGTTCTCCCCATGAAGACGACGTGCAGAAACCATGTTCCAACATGGCCACCTCAATGTCAAGGTCACCAGTGGTGTTTTTTGAAAAGCCTAGAAGGAATTTCTTGAAAGTTGCATGCTTTGTGTCCAGTCTATAACTTTTTAACCCCTAGAACGAATTTCATGAAACTTAAGTCAAATGTTTTCCCCATCAAGACGACGTGTCAAGGTCACCAGTGGTGTTTGAAGATTCAAACCATGCATTTCATGTCCAGTTCATATATTCTGAACCCCTGGAATGAAGATCATGAAACTTAAGTAAAATGTTCAGTACATGAACCTGATGTGCAGAACCCTGTTCCAACCTGGCTGGCTCAATGTCAAGGATGCCTCTGGTGTTTGAGCAGGCCAATACTCCGAAACTTATCTGAACACGACATACCCTTGCACTTGAATTGGCTTCCACCTGCCTGTCCATTGCCCAGAGCTATTGTTTAATTTGCTCTTAACCATCCATAACCTTTCCCACATTCACATCTGCGGCGGGGGATATTGCTGTCGTTCCGACTGCCTTGTTTGACAGTGAAGAACCATAATTTATTGAAAAAAAATGGAACAAATATTTTGCTATGATTTTATATTACAATCAAATAAATTACAATGTATCTTACAAGTATCAAAATGTCTTGTGTTTGTTGGAAACAATAGATCAAATGCCTACAAGTGTGTCAGTAAATGTGTTGGATATATAATTCAGGTGTTTCTATGCTGGCCATAGAACATTATGCTTCACTGTTTAATTTGACTTGACAACATCCTGTACATAATATGAGCTTAGATATTGTAAACCTTTGCAAGAACTCGCCTTGTGACAATGAAGGGCTAACTTTGTTTCCTAGAATACCCTAAAGCTGACTATGATCAGTGATGTAAATGTATTTTAGAAATAATAGAGATCAGAAAGGAAAATGTAAATTCTGTGGAAAGTATTTTTTTGTTAGAAATACTTAGATCTGTTTAAAACAAGTCTTTCACTGTATGCTGTGCCCAAGATCATAAAACTAAATCTGAAGACCAGTCTAAAATCGCAAGGTGCTGATAGGCTGAAATGGCGACAGGTTGCCATTTCAGCCAATCAGATGCTTGAGATTTGAGACTGGTCTCCAATCTTAGTTGTATGATCCTGGGTCCTGTGTGTTATATTTAGAGTCCAAACACAGAAATATGGTTCAGATCTATCAAATGTATATGTGTCAGAAATAAAGCAAATGCATTTGCTCCTAAAAGTTCCTAACAGAAAGATGATGAATTTACTTAGTTAGATGATTAATCTGTAATCAGTTTCGTCTCTCAACCCTTTCCTTGATATATACACATTTTTACACATGTGCGACCAGTGTAGATCTGTGCCGTCTGATCAGGATCTGCACTGGTCGCATTTTGGTCAGAAATAACCTAATGTATCAAAACTCAAACAGTTTAGATCCTGATCAGACGGCACGGATGTGCCGGCTGATCTGGATCTAAACTGTTCCTCGTAGCAATAAATGTGTGTCTATACAGGAAAGGGTTAACCATTTACTACATACTTACGGGTTTTACCACATGTGAGAAAACTGTTGTTCCTGATTAGCCATTTCATGCTCTCTGATCAAAATCTACACTGCACTTCTTGGTCTGAAATAACCTAATGAATCTAAAAGCAACCATTGTAGATCATGATCAAATGGCATGGATCTGCTAGCTGATATGGATCTACACTGTTTGTCATTTAAAATCTATGGAGGAAAAGGTTTTAATATGGAGTTCATGGAAAATCACTTTAATGTCTTGAATTTTTGTATCCATTTGTTGTTGCAAACAAGGAGTCCTCTGTATTAAGGCATAATTTAATAGATGTTGCGTTTATCCCCTTCCTCCATATACATTCCTTTATGGCATGAGCCAGTGTAGATCCAAATCAGCTGATCAGGATGTGAACTTTTCACTTTTTTATTTATTCAGTTATTTCTGACCAAAATCTGAACAGTACTGATGTGCTGGCTGATCTGGAACTACCCTGGTTGCACACACGTAAAAAGGCATTTATATGGAGGAAAGGGTTATAACAAATTGCAGTCAGCTTTAAATAAAGATGGCTGTTCTACCTGGCATGATGTTGAAACACTGGGATTTTTCTGGACACTAATGAAGATAATAAGATACATAATGTTTGTCTGGAACTATATTTATAGAGCATCTTACTTTATCTAGATCTTGACCGTTAACCATTTTGAATTAATCATAGATTATGTATATTTAAATATAAACAAGATCTTTGTATTAAATATTATCTATATGTAATGAAGACCTGGATATTTTGTTCCACTTTCAACCTTTTGAAGTTTTGACAGAGCTAGTAATCAGCACTAGTATATACCATAGTATTGCACAGAATATCAAATGTCTGACTGTCATGCTGTAGCCCAGTGCCCAAAATCATAAGACCAGTCTAAAATCTGACATCTGATTGGCTGAATGGCAACCAGTCGCCATTTCAGCCTATCAGATGCTACAGACTTGAGGCTATTCTCCCGATTTAGTTTTATGATGTTGGGCGCTGGCTAATGTAGTTCACCTTGGAGTCTGACTAGAACCTGACTCGTTATGTAAAATGTTGAATATTTACAGTGGTGGGGATTTTCTTTTAAAAAGCAGTTAAGGTCTTTTTAAATAACTGTAATTTACGTGTTTACCACTTCAATAAATTAGTATTTAAAGACATTATTTTTATTCTGGAGAAATATTTGAATAAATAAATAATTTAATAAATCATGAAAACATTGAAGGTATGAGTGAATTCAATACTGATGTCAAAACTTACAAATCATTCTATACAAATGGAGAAACAATAACTGTACTTTACTACAAATCAGTGTTTATGGTAATAAGTTTTGTACAGTGTCTGCATACTATGTTATTTACCACGTTGCCATTCTTAAAAAAAAATCATTTTATCAAATCAAATTCTGTTAGATTTAGTGATGTCCAGTTACTTTTTTTCCATTAGTATAAATGTTAAAGATTCTGTTAAAGTTGCATAATTTACGTGAGGGACAGTTAGGTAGCAGAATGTTCTACAAGGAATTATAAATATATTTCATTTTTTGTCTTGACAAAAGTGATAGTGTTTTGTTTTATCTATTTTAATGTATTTTTGTATTTTTATTTATGAAATAAAATGATGATGTGTTTATTTTATTAGCTCTGTTGGTCTGAATCAAGACCAGTTGAGCTGATGTGATTGTGAGTTGTCCATCTGTCTGTTTTAAATTTCTCATTGTTTCCTCTTGTAAAACAGCTTGGTAATTTTAAAGAAAGGCTTCACTTTCAAGGTTTGTCGTCCGCAAAAACTATTTAACCATGACCCAGAGGCCCTGCACTGAGGCTGTGTTTGAATATTTTAAGGATTAAAACTCTCCACAAAACAGTTGTGATTTAAAACACAAACAGTTTCATTTATATGTAATTAAACAACTACCTTTATGTACAAACATTTACGTATAGGATAGAGTCTATTAAGACGTTTCTATAGAAAATAGATGCCGAAACGAGCGCAGCGAGTGCAGACTTCTATTTTTTATAGAAACGTCTTAATAAACTCTATTCTACTCAGAAGTTGCCCTACATTTGTAGCCATGTGCATGCACAGTTAAAAATGGATTGATCTCTTTTGTTCATTGTACGATAGAAAGGAGTTCTATTGAAATAAATCACTGAGGAATTTGAATTTTCATAGCTTCCGATTGGTTACAAATGTAGGGCAACTTCTAACTATAGTTCTTGATTGGCCATGTGGGGTTTTATTTCATGAAGTGATATTTTAATGCTGTACAAGATATGATGTTTATTTGTATTATTTCTTGTAGCGATGTTTTTTTTTTAACACAATGGCACAGTCAGTGATCAACTAATAACACATACATGTACACATCTATCATTGGCATTATGATTTTCACAGAGTTTAAGAGTCACTGTATACAGTATTTTTTGTGTTTTTGTTGAAACCCTTGTAAAATGCTTATTTTATTCTTCAGTTAAGCTCCAGTTAATTATTTTGGCTAATATGTACTATCAGTTTGGTATTGGAAGTGCTACAGATGGTCTAAAAATCTTCTGTGAGGGCCCCTCCCATACCAAGGAGAAAAGTTAAAATTAGCATACCGTTTTCAAGGTAAGCCTAAAGGATGAAAGGCTTTTCCAAGGGTTTCTCATCAAGTTAAATATGAAACAGTGGATAATGAACTCTTGCTTACACAGTGCATAACAATGTGTCCCAACCGGTATTTTGTGACATTGACTTTGTCATTAAGCCAGGTTGAATTCATTAATTTTGCGAGAAAAATACATGTCCATTTTATTAGTGGAACAAATTCTGAAATGCTCATTCAACTTGATTCATACTGTTGATGTTCTGTGTATTCGTTTTTTCTGCACAATGTTAGGCAGAAAATTTTATTTTAAACATCTCTGTTAGAGATACCATTAACATTAAGGGTAACAGAGTCTTAAAGCAGGTTTATATTCACAGGAAATGCACTAAACATTTTGAAAATTTGCTGAAAACAAATATCTTCTGTGAATATACTGATCTAAGAACTTTTTTAGGTTACCAACACCCTCTTGTTTCATTAAAGGCATATTCAATGTTGGTAGTAAATTTACATTTTCAAGTAATATTTGTAGTATTTTGTATTTATTTGATATAACTGTAGAGTTCAGCCTCATGAATTAATTCCTTTTCATTAAAAACAAAATGTTCAGAGTATGTCACAAATAGTGAATGGTTATGTAATTAATATCCCTAACACCTTACAGATGCTTTGCAGATTTCAAAAACAAACAAACATTTTGGACAGTATTTGCATAGATTTTTTTACATGAAGTCATTGAAGCAGAATACATGTATATTAAGGGAAGTAACTTAATAGTGCTGATATTTCCACACAATTAGAGCCCAATTATTGTAATGAATACAATGTATATGACAATTCTGTGAATTATTCCAGATAACAGTATTACATATCTGTACATATAAATGCTAACATAAATATTTGAGAAAATATTAAGCATGCCTCTAGTGATTGATCAGTTATTACATGCATAATTGTTACAGTAAATATAGACTTTTTACAACAAAAGGGTTTTGTTAATCATCCAGTTATCCTTGAAATTTTGAGATTTATTTAAATTGTGAAAGCTCTATATTTATGTTAACAGTGTTGATGTTTGTCTTTATTTTTCAAAACTCTGCTCAAAATATTCTGTTGTTGAAGTAGTTGTTGCATCAGTAAATGAAGACCATGATTTGTGTGAGTACATATTGTAATTCTCTTCTTGTGATCATGTTATTTGCAATACAGGGATTAAACTTCCTCTGATCAGGATACAGTCTGCTTGTTTTACAAAATGTATAGATAGCAGCAGCGCCTAGCCAGTCAGGCAAGAGACAGACACAGTACATACCACCCTATCTCCCAAAAAGGACAGCTCAAATATGCCTTTATGCAGTCACCCACAATGATTGACATTCTGCATGGTTTGAAATGAGTATAGAACCGTCAAGGGATGTAATTGAAACTGATAAATACACCGAAATGGTCTTTAGGTTATGAAACTTGCACATATATTGCTATTACTGGAAATGTCTATAAATTTCTCAACATATTAATGATTTTGAAGTAACAGAAAAACAAGTGTTGTCAGATTATCACATGCATGGATGAGAAAGAATACCTAGTTTCCAAGCAAATGGAATTCATGCATTTCCCTTCCTACTTTTGATTTTATAGGTCATTGCATGTATTTCCTAGAATTTTGTACAAATTACAGATTGCTTTTATCTCATTCCTGATAACATCAAACTTCATGTTGTGGTGCTTCTTACTGTGTGACGTTTTTGTTACATGAAAACTAATGAGATGTTGACAGCTTGTTATGCACGCGGTAGTGAATACTACTTTAGAATCTACTTTTTTAATTTGATATCCCATAAAACCTCAAACACCAATAGTTGAAAGAACATCTGGTACAGTTGCAATTGGTCATCATTCCCAACTCGATCAATGTCATTTAAGAAATATATGACTGTCCATATTTTCATTGTGTATAAAATGTTTGTTGACAATGAAGAATGGAATTAATGTCTGAAAAAAAGTGAAATATGCATATCGGGAATTGCCACACCTAGAAAACACAGCCTCTCCACGCAGCAAAAAAAAGCAGAGGAAAAAAGTATGGGTTTATCAATTTCAAATAAGACAACACAATAAACGAAACAGAGAACCTTTAGGGTAACTGCCTTGGAACAGCCAATGTCAAAACAATATGCCACTAGGTTTAAACCTGGTTCTAGATGCACCAACTCCATTCTTGCCCTTACAGGTTCACATACGAAAAAGCTAGTACAAGTTGTCTGGGTGAAATAATTCCAACCCACCCACCAAGTCGACAATGTTGGATGAAAAAGCACACACAAACATGTAAACGAGAATCTAAAAAAAATAGTAATGTAAAACAAAGTGTGGGTACTCGATGACCTTACCGAGACCAGCCCCCCACCCCCCCCCCCCCTCCCGAGTCAAATCTGCAAGAACACAAAGACGGATAAAATAAACAGACCGTGCTTCTAGGTTGAATTCATAAACTTACTGAACAACTTAGCACTTAGACAGACTCGTTCAGCCAATGAAAGTGTCAAGACCGCAGCTCAATTACTACTGCATACAATGGTTAGTTATTTAAAAATACTTTAATTCAAAATAATGGTGACATTTAAAGTCACTACTGCAACAAGGTATTTCTCAGTCAATGGTATATGGGCATTTGATATTTTTATTGATATTTTATAAACTAAAGAATATAAAGGTAATACTAATTTTTACACATTATTCATAAAAAACAACATTCTGTAAATTCCGAAAGAAATGTTACCAACGTGATATTCTACAGCCCTCTGCATATGTGGGGATTAAACCATCTGCAGTTGATCGTTATGCTGATTTTGTTTGCACAACGATGGCAAGGTTTTAGGAGTTTAAGAAAATTTTTTATGGAAATCTTGTAAAATAACGTAGAAGCTAGATATGTTGTTTTATTGCTGTCATCGCATTCTTGCTGATTTAACTCCACTTCCGTTGAGGTGGTCGGCGTGCTGGTCCGTGTCAGCTTCCGCTTGTTTTATTTCCGTGAAGTGCTATTCTTTAATTCTGTGAAACCTAAGTTGGTGCATTTTCAGTTGTTAGAGCTTCATAAAATGTCTCTGTCTAAAACAATTATTACATTTAATAACTGACAAATTAAATGTTAAGGGGTGTGATTGTCAATCGAAATAGACAAAAAAAATGAAACGTGATGACCATAGGTGCTGGTTATGTACTTATGGGAAATGTATAGACAGTTGGAACAACTTTGAACATTCTACCATCTTGTAAGAGATCTGGAATTTCC